>WNGS01169217.1:2676743-2696022 GCA_020271785.1 Procambarus virginalis
TCTCGGTCTTCACAACTGTGACCTTAATAACGGGTATAAAATGAGTACGATTATATAGACTATACGATATCTAAGAAATGGAATAATTTACCAAAACTCTTGCCTGAATGAATTGACAGTCACGTGCGTTCTGTTGGAAGAACTTTCAGTGTATTTATTGAAACATAGTTTATAAGACCCTGTTATGCAACGGAATAGCCATTTTGTTCGTTCAGATCTTAGCGCTGTGGTTCAGCTTGAGTCATAAGGGTCTGGATCATACGGATCCGGGAAGGTGAATTTACTCTGAGTTTTCAGAATTGACATGAGTGACCCTCGAAGTTTTCAGACTGAACATGAGTGACCTTGGAGTTTTCAGAGTGGACATGAGTGCCTTTGGAGTTTCCACTAACGTCAGTTTGTTTTACTTTGCATTCTCCTGTGGTGGCCCGGGTGAAACAAAGTTAAAAAGATGTTCCAGTTTGTTGCAACAATCAAACGATAATATCTGGTAATCAAAATTATGTTTAAGATAGAATTATCACCGAAAACCTCAGAACTACTGTTTTACATTTTCACAGATAATTAGCATATTGTCATAGGTAATTCCTTTGTCAGAGCTGGTTACGGCGACACACTCTGTTTTCCGGTTTAAAATAACAGTCAAATTAAGAATGTTTGATCTATTGACCAACTAAATGCAGCTAGTAGTTGCCACGGAAACAGTGGCTCAAATTGGACGTAGTTCATAATTTTTCGTCAATTTTCAATTACTGTTTGAAAATTAATATATATATCCTTTAGAAAATTAATTCTATACCTTAGTTTTAAGAAGAGGGATTCCTGAGTGAAAACTGTTGGGATTCTTGAGTCGAAAAACTTGGGGGAAAATAATATATATATATATATATATATATATATATATATATATATATATATATATATATATATATATATATATATATATATATATATATATATATATATATATATACATATATATACATATATATATACATATATATATATATATATATATATATATATATATATATATATATATATATATATATATATATTATATATAAATAAAAATGAAAATGTTCGTTTGTGGATAATCGCTAATCTCCGAAAGTTCTTCACCGATTGCTTTGAAATTTTGACACAACGTTGCATTTGAATAGGCGCGTCTTTTTATATACCAACTATATAGATGTCACCCCTGTGACAGGTAAAAACATGCGTTTTTTTTAAACAGCGCCATCTGTTGCACATAATAACAACATGCACGCTCTACTAAATATGTCACGAATTCCATTTCAATGTTTCTGATTGCAGTGATAAATTTTATTTTCAGAGATTTCGATTCATTTTACTTTTTATTGAATTATTTTGTGTGACTGTGTTGGAATTGAGCTGTGTTGTTTACGATACCGTTCATTTCGTGAGTATATGTATAGATGCCACACCTGTGACTACCTCAGCTCCCAGAGTGTTGTGGTGGCGCTACTTCAGCTCCCAGGGTGCTGTGGTGGCGCTGCCTCAGCTCCCAGTGTGTTGTGGTGGCGCTACTTCAGCTCCCAGGGTGCTGTGGTGGCGCTGCCTCAGCTCCCAGTGTGTTGTGGTGGCGCTACTTCAGCTCCCAGGGTGCTGTGGTGGCGCTGCCTCAGCTCCCAGTGTGTTGTCGTGGCACTACTTCAGCTCCCAGGGTGCTGTGGTGGAGCTACCTCAGCTCCCAGGGTGTTGTGGTGGAGCTACCTCAGCTGCCAGGGTGTTGTGGTGGAGCTACCTCAGCTCCCAGGGTGTTGTGGTGGAGCTACCTCAGCTGCCAGGGTGTTGTGGTGGAGCTATCTCAGCTCCCAGGGTGTTGTGGTGGAGCTATCTCAGCTCCCAGGGTGTTGTGGTGGAGCTACCTCAGCTCCCAGGGTGTTGTGGTGGAACTATCTCAGCTCCCAGGGTGTTGTGGTGGAACTATCTCAGCTCCCAGGGTGTTGTGGTGGAACTATCTCAGCTCCCAGGGTGTTGTGGTGGAGCTACCTCAGCTCCCAGGGTGTTGTGGTGGAACAATCTCAGCTCCCAGGGTGTTGTGGTGGAGCTACCTCAGCTCCCAGGGTGTTGTGGTGGAGCTACCTCAGCTCCCAGGGTGTTGTGGTGGAGCTACCTCAGCTCCCAGGGTGTTAAAGTTGATATAATGCACTATAGTGATATAGGACATTAAGTTGATATAATGCACGCCAAGTTATACCAGACATCACTTGATACTTATCCCTGTAACACTGGAATTGACTCATTTTATATTGTTAAATGTTATTAATATTTGGTATATATATATATATATATATATATATATATATATATATATATATATATATATATATATATATATATATGTATATATATATATATATATACATATATATATTATATATACATATATATATTATATATACATATATATATTATATATACATATATATATTATATATACATATATATATTATATATACATATATATATTATATATACATATATATATTATATATACATATATATATATATATATACATATATATATTATATATACATATATATTATATATAAAAGTGAGGGTACCACCTCTGGTGCCAATGTGGGGACCCATAGCCTCGGAGAAGAAAATATAACGTATTCAGAGGAGACCTTGTGGTTTCTCACTGAGCACTAATATTTTCTTCTCCTACCACCCCCATTCTTTTGTATGTACACATATATATTTGCTTTATTTGAACTTTGTTACAAAAAAGGAGTTACATATAGGTTACAAAGATATTTTATCATAAGTTGTCGAGTTCCTCCAGCTCCTCAGATGGCGGGCAGGAACCCTGGATGCAGTGCGCATTTCCCCTCTGTATCGCCACGCTGAGGCGCTGGAAAAGAAAGCTGGCAGCTCTAGGGTCCCTTGTTGTTTCAATGAGCCTAGAACCCAGTTCCTTCAAAAAACTGGTAGCACTTTTACCCCAGGCGCCGAGTGTCTCAGAAGCAATGGGGACAAAATTGTAGTGGTGATCCAGTTCTCTATACTTACGGGATTTGGCTGCTTCCCTGTGGGTGGCAGCGCCACCTGGTTGTGCAACACTGAGTTCAATGTAGGTGTTAGCCAGGGTTGATACGCACGTGTAGTCCCATACCAACTGCTTGCCATTCTTCCAGGGGTTCACTGTGATACCATCCGGGCGACCAATAAGAGCATCAGAGTTACGGGGCGTTAGGTAACGAGGCTCTCTCTCAGCTGGGCATCCAGCTGTGGTGAGGCTCCTCTTGATGATGTCGTTAACTTCACTGTGCCTCGAGTGCCATCCTCCTGTACTTTGGCAGAGTAGGCCATGGTGGCCGTACCCGTCAGCCACCACCTCGCCGCAAATACACCTATATCTGGTGTGGATTGGGGCAGCAAGGCGGAGGGCCACAGCAATTCGGAGGGCGTGTGGTGTGAGACGCGTGCCAGTTGCCGACATTGGGGTTGCTAACAGGAAATCCCCTGCATGTGGGGCTGCTACTGCTGTGAGGCGAGCAATGTCGTGCTGTGTTGATGCAGCATCCAGGCACTCTGCAGCAACTTTGTCTACAATGGGGCCATCCCAGCTGGATTATATTATTATTATCAGCTATTATATATATATATATATATATATATATATATATATATATATATATATATATATATATATATATATATATATAACAGTACAGGAAGTGAAGCTGAATCTCTTACGGTGTATATAATTAGTGCTGGCTTATAGGTAATAAACTGGAGCTACGGGGTCGGCGTGGTGTCCAAGTCTGATAGCGGAGAGTGCGATCCTCCTCCTCCGTGTTGTGATATTTCCTCCAGAGATATTTGATTCCGATACCATTGTGGCAGAAAACAAATATTGGGGGATCATCGGCGTTTCTCACATCGCCGATAATGCCGGGAAAAGTTGCCGGCAAAAACGACGCCTCTTTGGCGAGCAATGTTGATGCGAGGACCAGCGCCGCGTAGGTCCGTGCCGTCCACACTTTAACGAGGCAGACTCTTGCCACTGATATTCCAGGCCAGAACAATTGACTGTAAGCTACTACAGTGAACGTCGGGGAGAACGACGCTTCGTGTCGATCTTGATAGTTTGCAACGTTAAGAAAGAAACATTATTTTCTCCCTCTGGTAGTGTGGAACGGAAGAAACAAGATTTAGTATCATCCTTGGGTAGAGTGTAGAGCAAGAAGCCATGCTTCAAGTTTTCCCCGTGGCATGAATGGGTGGGGGGAGGGGGAATGAGGTAACCTTGAGATGGTTTCGGGGCTTAGCGTCCTCGCGGCCCGGTCCTCGAACAGGCATCCTCGTTGCTAGACTGGTGAACCAGGCTGCTAGACTCACCTGCTCGCACCCTGACGTATGAGTCATAGCCTGGTTGAAATTGAAATTGAAATAGCTTTATTGAGGTAAAATACACACAAAGGGATGAGGTAGCTCAAGCTATTCTCACCCCGTTCAGTACAACGTGTTCGTACATTTATAGACACACACATCACAAACAATAAACATATTGCCTAACATTCTGAGAGAAAAATATACATTTCCTCCTTTACACAAGTAGTATGGTATCAGACGAACACACAAATATTTTTATGACTTATGGTATATTTATGACTTTTATGGTATACAGTATAGACATTTTGCAAGACATGCAGATAATAAAAAAAAAATTATACTCTTGGTGCAAAATTCTTATATCTCTCCAGAATATCCGGAAGGAAGGGAGCCGTTTGAGGGTTGGACCCGGTTACAGTCAGGACTCCAGCGGTCGTCCACACAAATACCTCCCTGTCTGGCCACGACTCTTCCTAAGGGAGAGAGTTGGAACTGGTGACCGTGTGAACACCGGGTCCTACCTAAAAAACAAATGAACAAATCATCAAGGGCCGTGATGAGGGTTCGTACCAACGCCCGGGATGATCCCAGACGCGCTCTAATCAACTGCCTTGTATCAACAGCCTGGTTGATCAGGTAAAATATTCCCTGTCGTGTGTCAGGTGTGGGGTTCGAACCCACGCACTCTTACGAGTACCAGAGCTTAAATCTGGCGCCTTAGACCGCTCGGCCAACCTGACAGTTATACGTGTTGAGGAATGAACTTGATGAACATCCTTGTAAATATCGCCCGTGTTCTCTTGATGGCGGATGAAACAAGCATACGGATGATAACATGATAATTTGTGCATAATATAGTCAAGCAGAGCAAGCAGCAGGGAGCCTGCAAGTGTGTTAGGTGTTTCTTCCATCAGAGATACAAAAAATAATAATGTTACATTACCACAAGGTAGGTGGGCGGGGCCCAGATATTACTGGCGGTGGTCAGCCCACACTAATTAATCTGCAGCATTTACGCCTTTCTGCAGGAGAAAGAAAGTTAGATTAAACGAAAGAAAGAAATTCTCGCCCTTCAGATACAGCCACAAGAACTTTGTGTTTTCAGTGATAAATTAACTCTCACAAAGATATGACAAAGTTATAATTAAGTATCTTTCATATTTGTGGAAAGATAACGAGGAAACATTTGATTAGAATATTATTTTTCCTTTGAAAGATCTTCCTCGGTAACATATTTCTCTCCTCTCTGCCTAAAATGGAAAATTGAGTTGGCTTGCCGCAGATTATCAACAAAATCCTTACAAACACAATATTGTATTTCGACCCAGTATACACCTGACGTTGCTGGCAGTGTTCACTTCAGTTCTCTCTGGCACAGTCTTCATCATCCTGGCGCCGGAACCAGTGTCAGGATAACTTTATCAAGCTTTTGCTTATAAAGAATCTCGGAATCTGTTTTCCTGGAATCAAGTCCCTTGATATAAAGTCCCTTTGCATCAAGTCCCATGGTATTAAGTCTCAATGTATCAATGGTATTATGTGCCTAGGAGATTCAGTGGTACCCCCACACATCAGTCACACCAGACGGTAGAGTCACCCTGCCACACCAGACGTTAGAGTCACCCTGCCACACCAGACGTTAGAGTCACCCTGCCACACAGACGGTAGAGTCACCCTGCCACACCAGACGTTAGAGTCACCCTGCCACACCAGACGGTAGAGTCACCCTGCCACACCAGACGGTAGAGTCACTCTGCCACACCAGACGTTAGAGTCACCCTGCCACACCAGACGGTAGAGTCACTCTGCCACACCAGACGGTAGAGTCACCCTGCCACACCAGACGGTAGAGTCACCCTGCCACACCAGACGGTAGAGTCACCCTGCCACACCAGACGGTAGAGTCACCCTGCCACACCAGACGGTAGAGTCACCCTGCCACACCAGACGGTAGAGTCACCCTGCCACACCAGACGGTAGAGTCACTCTGCCACACCAGACGGTAGAGTCACCCTGCCACACCAGACGGTAGAGTCACCCTGCCACACCAGACGTTAGAGTCACTCTGCCACACCAGACGGTAGAGTCACCCTGCCACACCAGACGGTAGAGTCACCCTGCCACACCAGACGGTAGAGTCACCCTGCCACACCAGACGGTAGAGTCACCCTGCCACACCAGACGGTAGAGTCACCCTGCCACACCAGACGGTAGAGTCACCCTGCCACACCAGACGGTAGAGTCACCCTGCCACACCAGACGTTAGAGTCACCCTGCCACACCAGACGGTAGAGTCACACTGCCACACCAGACGGTAGAGTCACACTGCCACACCAGACGGTAGAGTCACCCTGCCACACCAGACGGTAGAGTCACCCTGCCACACCAGACGGTAGAGTCACCCTGCCACACCAGACGGTAGAGTCACACTGCCACACCAGACGGTAGAGTCACACTGCCACCCTAGACGTTAGGGTCACCCTGCCCCACCACAGGTCAGAGCCCCCCCTACCACCCACCATTCCCTACCCCCTATAAGCTCTCTCGCGCGTATATATATGACACCAGCACTTGGGGGACGCAGCTATCAACTTCTCCAATAAAAGACTTGAAGTGCACGAGAGGTAATTGTTAGTGGAGTAAACAGGCGGTGATGGGGAGGGAGACGTCTGGCCTAGTTTGCCTACCACTCTCAAGCTCCTCACCCTTAACGAATTCCAGACCGTGTCTGATTACCAGAGGTGTCCTTCACGCCCGGGAGATATCCTTCCCGCCCGGGAGATATCCTTCACGCCCGGGAGATATCCTTCACGCCCGGGAGATATCCTTCACGCCCGGGAGATATCCTTCCCGCCCGGGAGATATCCTTCACGCCCGGGAGATATCCTTCCCGCTCGGGAGATATCCGTCCAGCTCGGGAGATATTCCTCACGCTCGATTTGCGGCCAGCAGGCGGGGATTAATGATTACAAACATAATAGTATTATAGAGTATCCACGACTAGATAACAGTAAAAGAGGGTAGTAGGAATACTATTTTTAGATCACTTCGATGCTCTGACGGAACTCTTCGTCAATTTGTATATTTTCATAATTTGACAAAACATTGATGTAATTTTTTTTAATTGTTTAAGTAAAGGTAATAATGTGTTCTACTAATGTCGTGGTAGTATATTATTGACCATTTGCTGCACACACACACACACATACATTCATACATACATACCTACCTACATACATACATACATAAATATATATGCTTACACACATAAAAAGTACCTACATATTATGTTTTTGTCTTTGTGTCCTTGCTAGCATAGTGCCGACCAAGTCTTTAAGTTGGCCTGGAGCCCCACAGGGCAGGAAGTGTGTGTGTAACCGTGGCTTGTAATCCAAGCCTGGTGGCAGTAAAGGCGGGGAGTAAGTGCTCCATACCTTAGACCAGTACGAGGCCCTCTCACGCTAGCACCACACATGTCTCCTTAGTCCTCCATGGTTCTCATGTTCCTTCTGTCATGCATTATGTGCCTTCTCTTCAGTTTTTTGACTCAATATCTTGGAATTGTTGCTCTCTTTTCATGATTCGACGGCTGCCCATGCAGCACGAGCATACATCACCAGCATTTCTGATGAAAAGGCCCTGCTCAAACTGGACTTTAAGAATGCCTTCAACATGGTCAGAAGAGATGCAGTACTTTGTGCCGTACATCGCCATTTCCGGCCCCTCTACCCGTTCACACTATCGTGCTACAGTGGTGAGTCAAAACTGCTCTTTGGTGAACATGAAATCAGATCATGTGAAGGTGTTCAGCAAGATGATCCTCTTGCTCCCCTTCTTTTCTGCTTAGTCTTAAAAGAAATCACCGAAAGCTTGTTCAGAGAGTTAAACATCTGGTTTTTGGATGATGGCACTATAGCTGGCACCGTCGACCACCTCTTGGAAGATATCTGGAAAATAAGGGAGCAAGAAGTAACCCTGGGTCTCTTCCTGAACCCTTCCAAGTGTGAAGTAGTCTCCTCCAACCCAGACATCGTAACTAGAATAAGGTCTGCCTTGCCCGGAGCCCATGTCATTTGGGCCGAGAACAGCACCCTCCTTGGAGCCCCCCTCGGGTCTAACGCCATTAAGGAGATCCTTGACAAGAAAATCACAGACCTCAGGAGGATGGAAGACAGAATAGGTGACATCGATGCCCACGATGTTTTATATCTCCTCACTAAATGCCTTTCCCTTCCGAGGCTAACTTACTTTCTGAGGTGCGCTCCATCTTACGACAGCCGAATGCTTGAAGAGTATGGCCTCTTACTGAAAACTTGCTATAAAAAGTTGTTAACCTCTTCCTCAATGAATGCCAGTGGAAACAAGCCACTCTTCCTGTCAGGCTCGGTGGCTTGGGTGTACGTACCACCACCCAAATTGCTGTCCCAGCCCTCCTGTCTTCCTCCTCAGCATCAGATGACCTGGTTAAGGAAATTCTACCTGACACCCTGAGTGATGTACCTGGGATACAGAACCCCCACTACACGGAATGCGACATGAAATGTTGTGCCATGGCAGACCCAGCACTCAGACCAACCATGCCGAAAGCCAAGAAACAATCCAGCTGGGACAGCCCCATTGTAGACCAAGAAGCCACAGCTTTGCTGGAGGCAGTAACAGCCCCCAGTGATCGTGCACGCCTCACAGCTGTGCAGGCTCCCCATGCAGGGGACTTCATTTTGGCAGTCTCTATGTCTGCGACAGGCACACGTCTTGATCCGCAGGAGCTCCGTATTGCAGTCGCTCTCCGGCTTGCTGCCCCTATCCACACTGTTCATAGGTATATTTGCGACAAGGCAGATGCTGACGAATATGAATTGCAAGGCCTGCACTGTGGAAAATCTGGCGGTTGGCACACAAGACACGACGAAGTCAATGACATCATTAAAAGAAGCCTTGCCTCTGTTCAGTGTCCAGCGGAGAGATAGCCCCGCAACCTATTGAACCGTGGCTCTGTTAGCTTTGCCGGCCGACCAGACGGAATCACACTACGCCCGTGGAAGGGTGGCAGACAGTTGGCGTGGGACTATACTTGCGTATCCACAATGGCAGCCACATACATCAACCTCTCTGCCGGCACAGCAGGAGCCGCGCCGACACACAGAGAAAGAGACAAGTCAGCCAAGTACAGGGAATTAGATCATCGGTACAACTTCGTTCCAATAGGGTCTGAGACCCTAGGCCCATGGGGAGAGAGTGCAAGATGGTTTCTTAAGGATCTTGGTTCCATGTTCATTGACACTACAAGATTCCCTAGAGCGGCAAGTTTTCTCTTTCGGCGCCTCAGTGTCGCGATCCAGAAACAACTTTAGCCAACACCTATGTTGACTTCAGTGCTGCACAGAAAGAAGGTGCTGCCAATCACCGGAAGCAGCCAAGTCACGTAAATACAGAGATCTTGATCACCTCTACAATTTTGTCCCCATTGCCTCAGAGACACTTGGTGCCTGGGGAGAATTTTGGAGAATGGATTTTTCAATTCCTGGAAAGAGATGTTGTTGTCTTGCCTATATACTGAGTTCTTTGGGGCTTACAATTGATTTTTCAATTACCATCGACAGTAAAAAGAAACATTAGAAATATTGAGAAAATTCGTGTTAGAATTATTAATCTTACTTTTACGGTCATATTTAACAACATATGTTTACAAGAAAGACTGCTACCAAAATATACTAATATATAATATATATATATATATATATATATATATATATATATATATATATATATATATATATATATATATATATATATATATGTTATTAAATATGACCGAAAAAGTAAGATTAATAATTCTAACACGAATTTTCTCAATTTTCCTTATGTTTGTTTTTACTGATGACGGTAAATGAAAAATCAATTCTCCAAAATTCATTCTTTATTTCTTAGTCTGACGCGACACTTGAGCGCGTTTCGTAAAACTTATTACATTTTCAAAGACTTTAGTTACACACACTGAACAGAGTTTAAACAGCTTTTCTTTTTTATACCTGCATTTGGGTGAGGTGACATGTTACAATGGTTTGGGGTGAGGTGAGAACAAACACAGAACACGAAACAATGGGTATAAGCTAAAGGGAAGAATAGATCTGTAACTGCAGAAGGCCTATTGGCCCATATTTCTTGATGTTTCTATATTGGAGCGGAGTCTTGAAGTGGGTAGAATATAGTTGTGCGTTAATTGGCTGTTGATTGCTGGTGTTGACTTCTTGATGTGTAGTGCCTCGCAGATGTCAAGCCGCCTGTTGTCGCTGTATCTATCAATGATTTCTGTGTTGTTTGTTAAGATGTCTCTGGTGATGGTTTGGTTGTGGGAAGAGATTATATGTTCCTTGATAGAGCCCTGTTGCTTATGCATCGTTAATCGCCTGGAAAGAGATGTTGTTGTCTTGCCTATATATTGAGTTCTTTGGGGCTTACAGTCCCCAAGTGGGCATTTGAAGGCATAGACGACATTGGTCTCTTTCAAAGCGTTCTGCTTTGTGTCTGGAGAGTTTCTCATGAGTAGGTTGGCAGTTTTCTTGGTTTTATAGTAAATCGTCAATTGTATCTTCTGATTTTTGTCTGTAGGGATAACGTTTCTATTAACAATATCTTTCAGGACCCTTTCCTCCGTTTTATGAGCTGTGGAGAAGAAGTTCCTGTAAAATAGTCTAATAGGGGGTATAGGTGTTGTGTTAGTTGTATCTTCAGAGGTTGCATGGCGTTTCACTTTCCTTCTTATGATGTCTTCAATGAAACCATTGGAGAAGCCGTTGTTGACTAGGACCTGCCTTACTCTACAGAGTTCTTCGTCGACTTGCTTCCATTCTGAGCTGTGGCTGAGAGCACGGTCGACATAAGCGTTAACAACACTCCTCTTGTACCTATCTGGGCAGTCACTGTTGGCATTTAGGCACATTCCTATGTTTGTTTCCTTAGTGTAGACTGCAGTGTGGAAACCTCCGCTCCTTTCCATGACTGTTACATCTAGAAAGGGCAGCTTCCCATCCTTCTCCATCTCGTAAGTGAAACGTAACACAGAATTCTGCTCAAACGCTTCTTTCAGCTCCTGCAGATGTCTGACATCAGGTACCTGTGTAAAAATGTCGTCAACATACCTGCAGTATATGGCCGGTTTCAAGTTCAAGTCGACTAAGACTTTTTCCTCAATAGTACCCATGTAGAAGTTTGCAAACAGGACGCCTAGGGGAGAACCCATAGCGACCCCATCTACTTGCTTATACATGTGCCCATCCGGGCTCAAGAAGGGTGCCTCCTTAGTACAAGCTTGGAGTAGTTTCCTCAGGATATTTTCTGGCATGTCAAGGGGAGTACAGGCCGGGTCTCGATACACTCGGTCCACTATCATCCCGATTGTTTCATCCACAGGTACGTTGGTGAACAGTGATTCTACGTCCAACGATGCTCTTATCCCTGTAGCCCGTGTTCCCCGCAGTAAGTCAACAAATTCCTTCGGGGATTTCAGGCTGAAGTTGCACGGGACATAAGGAGTCAGTAAGCCGTTGAGTCGTTTCGCCAGTCTGTACGTGGGTGTGGGTATCTGGCTGATAATTGGCCGAAGTGGGTTTCCAGGCTTATGCGTCTTGACGTTTCCATACGCATATCCAGGTTTATATTCTCCAATAATCTTTGGCAGGTGGAGTCCGGATTTCTTGGCATTCACAGTTTCAATCAACTTGTTGACCTTTGTTTTCAATTCGGCTGTAGTGTCCTTCGTTACCCTTTGGAATTTAGTTTGGTCAGAGAGTATGTGGTTCATTTTCGCCAGATATTCGTCTTTCTTAAGGATGACGTATTNTGCTGGATAATACTGCTGCTGCTGTTGTAGCTGCTGGATAATACTGTTTCCACTGCTGAAGCTGCTGTATAATAAGGCTTCTGCTGTCGGAGCTTCTGAATAATACTGTGCTGCTGTTGTAAATGATGGATAATACTGATGCTGCTGTTGCTGCTGAAGCTGTTGGATAAATCTAGTGCTTCTGCTTAAGCTGCTGGATAATATTGCTACTGCTGCTGCTGTTTTGTTGCTGCTGGATAATATTACAGATGCTGCTGTTGTAGTTAATGGATAAACTGCTGCTGCTGTTGTAATTACTTTCTGCATTCTTGGAACAGTGTTTTTGTTTTTTTATATTTTTTGTAATTGTTATGTATTCCGTCTCGTGAGGTACTGTGGTCCTCACCGTCTCGTGAGGTACTGTGGTTCTCACGTCTCGTGAGGTACAGTGGTCTTCACCGTCTCGTGAGGCACTGTGGTCCTCACCGTCTCGTGATGTACTGTGGTCTTCACCGTCTCGTGAGGCACTGTGGTTCTCACCGTCTCGTGAGGTACTGTGGTCCTCACCGTCTCGTGAGGTACTGTGGTTTCACCGTCTCGTGAGGTACTGTGGTTCTCACCGTCTCGTGAGGTACAGTGGTCTTCACCGTCTCGTGAGGCACTGTGGTCCTCACCGTCTCGTGAGGTACTGTGGTCTTCCGTCTCGTGAGGCACTGTGGTTCTCACCGTCTCGTGAGGTACTGTGGTCCTCACCGTCTCGTGATGTACTGTGGTCCTCACCGTCTCGTGATGTACTGTGGTTCTCACCGTCTCGTGAGGTACAGTGGTCTTCACCGTCTCGTGAGGCACTGTGGTCCTCACCGTCTCGTGATGTACTGTGGTTCTCACCGTCTCGTGAGGTACTGTGGTCTTCACCGTCTCGTGAGGCACTGTGGTTCTCACCGTCTCGTGAGGTACTGTGGTCCTCACCGTCTCGTGAGGTACTGTGGTCCTCACCGTCTCGTGAGTACTGTGGTCCTCACCGTCTCGTGATGTACTGTGGTTCTCATCGTCTCGTGAGGTACTGTGGTTCTCACCGTCTCGTGAGGTACTGTGGTTCTCACCGTCTCGTGAGGTACTGTGGTTCTCACCGTCTCGTGAGGTACTGTGGTTCTCACCGTCTCGTGAGGTACTGTGGTTCTCACCGTCTCGTGAGGTACTGTGGTTCTCACCGTCTCGTGAGGTACTGTGGTTCTTACCGTCTCGTGAGGTACTGTGGTTCTCACCGTCTCGTGAGGTACTGTGGTTCTCACCGTCTCGTGAGGTACTGTGGTTCTCACCGTCTCGTGAGGTACTGTGGTTCTCACCGTCTCGTGAGGTACTGTGGTTCTCACCGTCTCGTGAGGTACTGTGGTTCTCACCGTCTCGTGAGGTACTGTGGTTCTCACCGTCTCGTGAGGTACTGTGGTTCTCACCGTCTCGTGAGGTACTGTGGTTCTCACCGTCTCGTGAGGTACTGTGGTTCTCACCGTCTCGTGAGGTACTGTGGTTCTCACCGTCTCGTGAGGTACTGTGGTTCTCACCGTCTCGTGAGGTACTGTGGTTCTCACCGTCTCGTGAGGTACTGTGGTTCTCACCGTCTCGTGAGGTACTGTGGTTCTCACCGTCTCGTGAGGTACTGTGGTTCTCACCGTCTCGTGAGGTACTGTGGTTCTCACCGTCTCGTGAGGTACTGTGGTTCTCACCGTCTCGTGAGGTACTGTGGTTCTCACCGTCTCGTGAGGTACTGTGGTTCTCACCGTCTCGTGAGGTACTGTGGTTCTCACCGTCTCGTGAGGTACTGTGGTTCTCACCGTCTCGTGAGGTACTGTGGTTCTCACCGTCTCGTGAGGTACTGTGGTTCTCACCGTCTCGTGAGGTACTGTGGTTCTCACCGTCTCGTGAGGTACTGTGGTTCTCACCGTCTCGTGAGGTACTGTGGTTCTCACCGTCTCGTGAGGTACTGTGGTTCTCACCGTCTCGTGAGGTACTGTGGTTCTCACCGTCTCGTGAGGTACTGTGGTTCTCACCGTCTCGTGAGGTACTGTGGTTCTCACCGTCTCGTGAGGTACTGTGGTTCTCACCGTCTCGTGAGGTACTGTGGTTCTCACCGTCTCGTGAGGTACTGTGGTTCTCACCGTCTCGTGAGGTACTGTGGTTCTCACCGTCTCGTGAGGTACTGTGGTTCTCACCGTCTCGTGAGGTACTGTGGTTCTCACCGTCTCGTGAGGTACTGTGGTTCTCACCGTCTCGTGAGGTACTGTGGTTCTCACCGTCTCGTGAGGTACTGTGGTTCTCACCGTCTCGTGAGGTACTGTGGTTCTCACCGTCTCGTGAGGTACTGTGGTTCTCACCGTCTCGTGAGGTACTGTGGTTCTCACCGTCTCGTGAGGTACTGTGGTTCTCACCGTCTCGTGAGGTACTGTGGTTCTCACCGTCTCGTGAGGTACTATGGTTCTTACCGTCTCGTGAGGTACTGTGGTTCTTACCGTCTCGTGAGGTACTGTGGTTCTCACCGTCTCGTGAGGTACTGTGGTTCTCACCGTCTCGTGAGGTACTGTGGTTCTCACCGTCTCGTGAGGTACTGTGGTTCTCACCGTCTCGTGAGGTACTGTGGTTCTCACCGTCTTGTGAGGTACTGTGGTTCTCACCGTCTCGTGAGGTACTGTGGTTCTCACCGTCTCGTGAGGTACTGTGGTTCTCACCGTCTCGTGAGGTACTGTGGTTCTCACCGTCTCGTGAGGTACTGTGGTTCTGACCGTCTCGTGAGGTACTGTGGTTCTCACCGTCTCATGAGGTACTGTGGTTCTCACCGTCTTGTGAGGTACTGTGGTTCTCACCGTCTCGTGAGGTACTGTGGTTCTCACCGTCTTGTGAGGTACTGTGGTTCTTACCGTCTCGTGAGGTACTGTGGTTCTCACCGTCTCGTGAGGTACTGTGGTTCTCACCGTCTCGTGAGGTACTGTGGTTCTCACCGTCTCGTGAGGTACTGTGGTTCTCACCGTCTCGTGAGGTACTGTGGTTCTCACCGTCTCGTGAGGTACTGTGGTTCTTACCGTCTCGTGAGGTACTGTGGTTCTTACCGTCTCGTGAGGTACTGTGGTTCTTACCGTCTCGTGAGGTACTATGGTTCTCACCGTCTCGTGAGGTACTGTGGTTCTTACCGTCTCGTGAGGTACTGTGGTTCTTACCGTCTCGTGAGGTACTATGGTTCTCACCGTCTCGTGAGGTTCTATTCACTATAAACAGACAACGTAACGGTCCCTATTGTTACCTTGTTACAACTTGTTACAAAGTTCTTACATATTGTTGTAAAATTTTTATGGCGTCTTTGAAAGTTGTTACAACCTGTTAGAGGGTAGTTTATTGAAGCAGGAAAGTTTGGCTGTGATATTTTTTTTTTTGTTAAATGAATGAAAATCTTTAATTATATTATCACTGGATAATTTCTTTTTCGGGAAGATTATATATTAAATGTTATTCAAAAAAGCTAAATTAATCATAATGTCCCCTAGCGAATATATTTTTGTCCTCCAAATGTTGACATAAGATTTAAGTCAAGCCTGCAAGCAATACATTACAGATTTAAAGTACATTTGGCAATAGTGGTGAAAATTTGATAAAATCCGTGTTCAACTTTATTGTTATTTTTTTACCTTCGAGATATATAAGGTAGAGGATGGAACAAAGGATCATAACTAATAGGTAGAGCTGCGGGCTGCTGTTTGTGGTCTGCGGTTCGAGGCTCCAGTGGTTTAAAGTGAATGAAATACGGCTATACACGATATGGAGGTTAGAAACTTATTTGACTAGGACGTAGATTACTTAACACCTTCCCGGCAAAGTCTCATCCCATAGGAGGCCTAATGTTCCAATTTGATAGGAGAAAGGTTTCACTGGATTATTCTCTTATTAATTAAGGGGTTGTTGTTGTTTCAGATTCAGCTACTCGGAACAAAAAGTTCCAAGTAGCACGGGCTATGGTGATCCCGTCGTGGACTAGGACGTACATCACTTAACACCTTCAAGACAAAGTATCACCCCCATGGGAGGCCTAAAATTACAGTTTGATAGCAGGCAGGTTTCTCTGAATTATTTCCTTATTAATTAATGGGTGCTGGTGGCTCAGTAGGCAGAACTGCGGGGTCCCGGTAGTATGGTCTGCGGTTTGAGGCTCTGATGGTTTAACGTGAATTAAAAATTATCATCCACGATATGGTGGCTAGAAATTTATATAACTGAAATGGGGATCACCAAGCACTTTAATAACAAAGTGGCTTCCCAGCGAAGGCCTGAAGTCCCATTTGGAAAGTCCCATTTCCCATTTTCCCATTTGTGTGGCTTTCGTTTCGAGGCATCTGTGGTCCTAGTGAATGAAATATGTACACAAACAGATATACACACACATATATAGGTGAAAATGTTTAAACCACGAAGGAAAAGTGCACCCAGAGCTGACCTGAGCACTTTCATATTAATCAACACTTTTGATAAAGTCCAATTACTGAAATTACACTTGAATACATAGGCAGGAAGGTGACGTGTGAGGAATAAAATAATGTCTTTGTAATATTGGTTCATGAACCTATGAACAAGGCGACACTGTACAAGTGGAATTGGCCAATACATAAGAACAAGATGAAATAAGTATAAAGTATAATGACCATCCATGTGAGTTTCTGTTCCCACTATCCCTAATGACTAATACATATAAGTTCGTAGAAGCCCCTAATGAAATATCTGAGTTTTAGTCATTTTACAAAGGTCGATTTTTAATTGATCATTTAAAAATGAATCAAAATTGTATGAACTGCCACTAATATTCACATTGTATAATTTTGTAATTTATATTAAAAAGATTCAATAATATTTCCATTGAAATTTTTTGCAATTTGTTGTTGAAAGAGACTTCCTTCAATCAATTTGATGAGAATAAGAAAATCAACTAGAGCTCTGAGGTGACTGGAACCCTCGACCTAGAGAATCCCAGCTGCTGATGCTAACCACTGGCCACCCTGAGTTGGAAAAAGTCTTACAACAGGATTTCTACTGAAATCATAGGAAGACTGGAGGTCCTTCCTGAAACCAGTCCAAGTTTCATATACGACCCCCAAGCACCCTGGTATAGGAAACATAGTTCATCCACAGTACGATGGATGAACCATCTTAGAGCTATCAGTCAAAACAAAATTTCCTATGCTTTACTACCTCCTTTGTGGAGTTGCAAGATCGATATTTCAAGCGAATAAAAACTCCGTCTATAAATGCTCCTTAGAGCTTGTGATAGTGTTTTGTTTTTGTTTTGTAATTTTTGATGAATATAGAATTCCAGAAATCTGCACCTGGTGGGGTGTGTGTGAGCATGCTGTCAGTTGCTACTTCAAAGTCCACTGGGGTTAGGGTGACATCTGATATGTTGTTTGTAGTTGGTGTGATATTCATGAAGAATTAATTCATTTGGATTTTCGATCTCCAGTGAGTTCAGGGGGTCACTGAAAACAGAATCATACCGTATCATCAGCATTTCACTCATATATTTGTTCACATCTGTGAAAGTTCCATCTCCCTTGCTCAAGTGCCCAACATAACATACATTTATATTAGCTCCTGTATAGAAGAAAAAGTATTTTTTTTTACTATTTCACCAATGGGCTCTCTTGATTGCCTCTACTGCTTCCTTTGCCTCAACTGTATTTCATGTGATTCTTGCAACCTTAGCTCGATCTTTTCACGCATGCACTGTAACCATCCTCATAATACACATAACTTTCCTCATACATGGTTTCTCTCCGCGTACACTTACCTTCTCATCCAAAACTGTGACTCTCTATCATATACTGTGACTCACATCATACAATATAACCCTACTCATACACAGACTCCTCCTCATACACCGGCAGACTTGTCATACATGCCGGGTGTTGCCAGGCAAGCATCGCCCTTCCTGCCTGATAAAACTGTGTCGGGGCTTTCCTTTCGTTCTTTGTAAAGGCCATTGTTATCCCTTTATTCTTTGTTTTCGCTGACGCTCTCATTCCCTCTCCTACTTTTATTCTGTGTTTGATTGTTCATCTGGCTGGCTGCTATCTCTCTCTTTCCACTCTCCCTCCTCTCTCTCTATCTCTGCTCTCTCTCCAATCTCTCAACAATTTCTCCTCTCTCTCTCTCTCCCTCCTCCACTTTCTCCTTCTGTCTCTCTTCCCTCTATCTCTCCCTCTCTCTCTTTCTCTGTACTCACTTAGTTGTGCTTGCTGAACAGATTTCTGAGCTTATTAGGTTTTATCAAATCTACATATAAAACTGTGTATGGAGTCTTCTTCCATTACATAACTGCCGAATGCTTCCATTTGTTAACTACCTTGACACTGAAAAAAATATTTCTAATGTCTCTGTGTCTCAACTGGGTACTCAGTTTCCACTTGTGTTCTATACTTGCGTTCCATCCGTGCTCAATAGTTCGTCTTTGACCACCCTAATTCCTTTGAAAATTTTGTAGGTAGTGATCATATCTCCCACTACTCTCTCTCTCTCACTGTGTTCAAATATCACAAGTTACTATATCGGAATATGTATATATCAATAGGTTTCCCTCTCGTCCCCTCCCTCCTCTCGCTACAGCGCTCCCGTCAAAGAGCCATTGTTCGTGTGCCTTTATTCATTTACGCGTCTAGCAATAAACAACCATTGTAGCCCCCCTCCAATTAGTTTATTGTAGAGGCGACGCTGCTTCTCACTCCGCCTCCCCGCCCCTCTGCCCCCCGCATCCCGGCTCCGTTTTCTCTATGGCTTCCAGTGTTTTGTCCGGGAGCGGTCTTGTATTGGGAGAAACCTATGGTGGAGAGGGCTTTGTGTGTGTGTGTGTGTGTGTGTGTGTGTGTTGTGTGTGTGTGTGTGTGTGTGTGTGTGTGTGTGTGTGTGTGTGTGGTGTGTGTACAGGAGAGAGCATATGTGGCACAGAAGAGATCACAGGTAGAGAAAAGATCGTAGGCAGTAGAAAGACAACTCAAACAAACAGCCACCAAGCAAGATGTTGGAAGAGAACCCATGTACTGGAGGATGGCTGGAGAGGTCCT
>WNGS01169217.1:2702022-2707179 GCA_020271785.1 Procambarus virginalis
TGCTGCTGCTGCTGAACCTGC
Source organism: Procambarus virginalis (assembly GCA_020271785.1). Classification (NCBI taxonomy): domain Eukaryota; kingdom Metazoa; phylum Arthropoda; class Malacostraca; order Decapoda; family Cambaridae; genus Procambarus; species Procambarus virginalis. The sequence goes on from WNGS01169217.1 coordinate 2,702,044, forward strand.
TGGATAATACTGCTGCTGCTGCTGCTGAACCTGCTGGATAATACTGCTGCTGCTGCTGAACCTGCTGGATAATACTGCTGCTGCTGCTGCTGAACCTGCTGGATAATACTGCTGCTGCTGCTGCTGAACCTGCTGGATAATACTGCTGCTGCTGCTGCTGCTGAACCTGCTGGATAATACTGCTGCTGCTGCTGCTGAACCTGCTGGATAATACTGCTGCTGCTGCTGCTGAACCTGCTGGATAATACTGCTGCTGCTGCTGCTGCTGAACCTGCTGGATAATACTGCTGCTGCTGCTGCTGAACCTGCTGGATAATACTGCCGCTGCTGCTGCTGAACCTGCTGGATAATACTGCCGCTGCTGAACCTGCTGGATAATACTGCTGCTGCTGCTGCTGAACCTGCTGGATAATACTGCTGCTGCTTGCTGAACCTGCTGGATAATACTGCCGCTGTTGCTGAACCTGCTGGATAATACTGCTGCTGCTGCTGCTGAACCTGCTGGATAATACTGCTGCTGCTGCTGCTGAACCTGCTGGATAATACTGCTGCTGCTGCTGCTGCTGAACCTGCTGGATAATACTGCTGCTGCTGCTGCTCCTGCTGCTGCTGCTGCTGCTGAACCTGCTGGATAATACTGCTGCTGCTGCTGCCGAACCTGCTGGATAATACTGCTGCTGCTGCTGCTAAACCTGCTGGATAATACTGCTGCTGCTGCTGCTGAACCTGCTGGATAATACTGCTGCTGCTGCTGCTGCTGAACCTGCTGGATAATACTGCTGCTGCTGCTGCTGCTGCTGCTGCTGCTGCTGCTGCTGCTGCTGCTGCTGCTGCTGAACCTGCTGGATAATACTGCTGCTGCTGCTGCTGAACCTGCTGGATAATACTGCTGCTGCTGCTGAACCTGCTGGATAATACTGCTGCTGCTGCTGAACCTGCTGGATAATACTGCTGCTGCTGCTGCTGAACCTGCTGGATAATACTGCTGCTGCTGAACCTGCTGGATAATACTGCTGCTGCTGCTGCTGAACCTGCTGGATAATACTGCTGCTGCTGCTGAACCTGCTGGATAATACTGCCGCTGCTGCTGCTGAACCTGCTGGATAATACTGCCGCTGCTGCTGCTGAACCTGCTGGATAATACTGCTGCTGCTGCTGCTGAACCTGCTGGATAATACTGCTGCTGCTGCTGAACCTGCTGGATAATACTGCTGCTGCTGCTGAACCTGCTGGATAATACTGCTGCTGCTGCTGAACCTGCTGGATAATACTGCTGCTGCTGCTGCTGAACCTGCTGGATAATACTGCTGCTGCTGCTGAACCTGCTGGATAATACTGCTGCTGCTGCTGCTGCTTAACCTGCTGGATAATACTGCTGCTGCTGCTGCTGCTGAACCTGCTGGATAATACTGCTGCTGCTGCTGCTGCTGAACCTGCTGGATAATACTGCTGCTGCTGCTGCTGCTGCTGCTGCTGCTGAACCTGCTGGATAATACTGCTGCTGCTGCTGCCGAACCTGCTGGATAATACTGCTGCTGCTGCTGCTGCTGAACCTGCTGGATAATACTGCTGCTGCTGCTGCTGAACCTGCTGGATAATACTGCCGCTGCTGCTGCTGAACCTGCTGGATAATACTGCCGCTGTTGCTGAACCTGCTGGATAATACTGCTGCTGCTGCTGCTGAACCTGCTGGATAATACTGCTGCTGTTGCTGAACCTGCTGGATAATACTGCCGCTGTTGCTGAACCTGCTGGATAATACTGCTGCTGCTGCTGCTTAACCTGCTGGATAATACTGTTGCTGCTGCTGCTGAACCTGCTGGATAATACTGCTGCTGCTGCTGCTGCTGAACCTGCTGGATAATACTGCTGCTGCTGCTGCTGCTGCTGCTGCTGCTGAACCTGCTGGATAATACTGCTGCTGCTGCTGCCGAACCTGCTGGATAATACTGCTGCTGCTGCTGCTAAACCTGCTGGATAATACTGCTGCTGCTGCTGCTGCTGAACCTGCTGGATAATACTGCTGCTGCTGCTGCTGCTGAACCTGCTGGATAATACTGCTGCTGCTGCTGCTGCTGCTGCTGCTGCTGCTGCTGCTGCTGCTGCTGCTGCTGCTGCTGCTGCTGCTGCTGAACCTGCTGGATAATACTGCTGCTGCTGCTGCCGAACCTGCTGGATAATACTGCTGCTGCTGCTGAACCTGCTGGATAATACTGCTGCTGCTGCTGCTGCTGAACCTGCTGGATAATACTGCTGCTGCTGCTGCTGCTGAACCTGCTGGATAATACTGCTGCTGCTGAACCTGCTGGATAATACTGCTGCTGCTGCTGCTGAACCTGCTGGATAATACTGCTGCTGCTGCTGAACCTGCTGGATAATACTGCCGCTGCTGCTGCTGAACCTGCTGGATAATACTGCTGCTGCTGCTGCTGAACCTGCTGGATAATACTGCTGCTGCTGCTGCTGAACCTGCTGGATAATACTGCCGCTGCTGCTGCTGAACCTGCTGGATAATACTGCTGCTGCTGCTGCTGAACCTGCTGGATAATACTGCTGCTGTTGCTGAACCTGCTGGATAATACTGCCGCTGTTGCTGAACCTGCTGGATAATACTGCTGCTGCTGCTGCTTAACCTGCTGGATAATACTGCTGCTGCTGCTGCTGAACCTGCTGGATAATACTGCTGCTGCTGCTGCTGCTGAACCTGCTGGATAATACTGCTGCTGCTGCTGCTGCTGCTGAACCTGCTGGATAATACTGCTGCTGCTGCTGCTGAACCTGCTGGATAATACTGCCGCTGCTGCTGCTGAACCTGCTGGATAATACTGCTGCTGCTGCTGCTGAACCTGCTGGATAATACTGCTGCTGCTGCTGAACCTGCTGGATAATACTGCTGCTGCTGCTGAACCTGCTGGATAATACTGCTGCTGCTGCTGAACCTGCTGGATAATACTGCTGCTGCTGCTGCTGAACCTGCTGGATAATACTGCGCTGCTGCTGAACCTGCTGGATAATACTGCTGCTGCTGCTGCTGCTTAACCTGCTGGATAATACTGCTGCTGCTGCTGCTGAACCTGCTGGATAATACTGCTGCTGCTGCTGCTGCTGAACCTGCTGGATAATACTGCTGCTGCTGCTGCTGCTGCTGCTGAACCTGCTGGATAATACTGCTGCTGCTGCTGCCGAACCTGCTGGATAATACTGCTGCTGCTGCTGCTGCTGAACCTGCTGGATAATACTGCTGCTGCTGCTGCTGAACCTGCTGGATAATACTGCTGCTGCTGCTGACCTGCTGGATAATACTGCTGCTGCTGCTGAACCTGCTGGATAATACTGCTGCTGCTGCTGCTGAACCTGCTGGATAATACTGCCGCTGCTGCTGCTGAACCTGCTGGATAATACTGCCGCTGTTGCTGAACCTGCTGGATAATACTGCTGCTGCTGCTGCTGAACCTGCTGGATAATACTGCTGCTGTTGCTGAACCTGCTGGATAATACTGCCGCTGTTGCTGAACCTGCTGGATAATACTGCTGCTGCTGCTGCTTAACCTGCTGGATAATACTGTTGCTGCTGCTGCTGAACCTGCTGGATAATACTGCTGCTGCTGCTGCTGAACCTGCTGGATAATACTGCTGCTGCTGCTGCTGCTGCTGCTGAACCTGCTGGATAATACTGCTGCTGCTGCTGCCGAACCTGCTGGATAATACTGCTGCTGCTGCTGCTAAACCTGCTGGATAATACTGCTGCTGCTGCTGAACCTGCTGGATAATACTGCTGCTGTTGCTGCTGAACCTGCTGGATAATACCGCCGCTGCTGCTGCTGAACCTGCTGGATAATACTGCGGCTGCTGCTGCTGAACCTGCTGGATAATACTGCTGCTGCTGCTGAACCTGCTGGATAATACTGCCGCTGCTGCTGCTGAACCTGCTGGATAATACTGCTGCTGCTGCTGTTGAACCTGCTGGATAATACTGCTGCTGCTGCTGCTGAACCTGCTGGATAATACTGCTGCTGCTGCTGCTGAACCTGCTGGATAATACTGCTGCTGCTGCTGCTGAACCTGCTGGATAATACTGCCGCTGCTGCTGCTGAACCTGCTGGATAATACTGCTGCTGCTGCTGCTGAACCTGCTGGATAATACTGCTGCTGCTGCTGCTGAACCTGCTGGATAATACTGCTGCTGTTGCTGAACCTGCTGGATAATACTGCTGCTGTGCTGAACCTGCTGGATAATACTGCTGCTGCTGCTGCTTAACCTGCTGGATAATACTGCTGCTGCTGCTGCTGAACCTGCTGGATAATACTGCTGCTGCTGCTGCTGAACCTGCTGGATAATACTGCTGCTGCTGCTGAACCTGCTGGATAATACTGCTGCTGCTGCTGCTGCTGCTGCTGCTGAACCTGCTGTATAATACTGCTGCTGCTGCCGAACCTGCTGGATAATACTGCTGCTGCTGCTGCTAACCTGCTGGATAATACTGCTGCTGCTGCTGAACCTGCTGGATAATACTGCTGCTGCTGCTGCTGAACCTGCTGGATAATACTGCCGCTGCTGCTGCTGAACCTGCTGGATAATACTGCTGCTGCTGCTGAACCTGCTGGATAATACTGCTGCTGCTGCTGAACCTGCTGGATAATACTGCTGCTGCTGCTGAACCTGCTGGATAATACTGCTGCTGCTGCTGCTGAACCTGCTGGATAATACTGCTGCTGCTGCTGCTGCTGCTGAACCTGCTGATAATACTGCTGCTGCTGCTGCTGAACCTGCTGGATATACTGCTGCTGCTGCTGACCTGCTGGATAATACTGCTGCTGCTGCTGCTGAACCTGCTGGATAATACTGCTGCTGCTGCTGCTGAACCTGCTGGATAATACTGCTGCTGCTGCTGCTGAACCTGCTGGATAATACTGCTGCTGCTGCTGCTGAACCTGCTGGATAATACTGCCGCTGCTGCTGCTGCTGCTGACCTGCTGGATAATACTGCTGCTGCTGCTGCTGAACCTGCTGGATAATACTGCTGCTGTTGCTGCTGAACCTGCTGGATAATACTGCCGCTGCTGCTGCTGAACCTGCTGGATAATACTGCTGCTGCTGCTGCTGCTGAACCCTGGATAATACTGCTGCTGCTGCTG
>WNGS01169217.1:2734135-2752563 GCA_020271785.1 Procambarus virginalis
TAGCCTGGGGGACGGGTGTAGCGTGGGGGACGGGTGTATGGGGCGTAACGTGGGGGACGGGTTAGCGTGGGGGACGGTAGCTACGTAGCCTGGGGGACGGGTGTAGCCTGGGGGACGGGTATAGCGTGGGGACGGGTGCTACACCGTCCCCCACGCTACACCCGTCCCCCACGCTACACCCGTCCCCCAGGCTACACCGTCCCCCACGCTACACCCGTCCCCCACGCTACACCCGTCCCCCACGCTACACCCGTCCCCCACGCTACACCCGTCCCCCACGCTATACCCGTCCCCCAGGCTACACCCGTCCCCCACGCTACACCCGTCCCCCACGCTATACCCGTCCCCCAGGCTACACCCGTCCCCCACGCTACACCCGTCCCCCACGCTATACCCGTCCCCCACGCTACACCCGTCCCCCACGCTATACCCGTCCCCCACGCTATACCCGTCCCCCAGGCTACACCCGTCCCCCACGCTATACCCGTCCCCCAGGCTACACCCGTCCCCCACGCTACACCCGTCCCCCACGCTATACCCGTCCCCCACGCTACACCCGTCCCCCACGCTACACCCGTCCCCCAGGCTACACCCGTCCCCAGGCTTCACCAGTTGCCAGAAGTAGACAGTATTGTTTCTGCCTGAAATTTCCAAACAAGTTAAAACAAAGTTGTATATATGGATATTGTTTTGTTGCACATGCAAAACGAACCTCTAATCTACATAGAAAATTAAAACTTTTTTGCTAAATTGTATATCCATTAATTATTTAGTATTCATAATTATATACGTACATTATATATTTGCATAATTTAATTGTAATTACAATAATACTGATTGCACAATGGAATCACATTAACATGATGTAGCAGTGAGAAAATCAGTAGGAGCCGTGAGGAGGATTCGAACCCACTCACTTGGTACTCCCAGGCACACGCCTGGGCCACTACACCATGACATGGTCTAAAACAACAAGAAATCACAGGTTGCGTTGCTTTTGACCATGTCGTGGTGTAGTGGTTTAGAGCGTTTACTTGTATGTACCAAGTGAGAGGGTTCGAATCCTTCTCTTTCCTCCTACTGATTTCCTCATAATTCTGATTGCCTGGGAGCCCTACAGTATACCTGCGGCGTTTCTTGCCTGGGGCCACACAGTGTACCTGCGGCCTTTCGTGCCTGGGGCCACACAGTGTACCTGCGGCCTTTCGTGCCTGGGGGCCACACAGTGTACCTGCGGCCTTTCGTGCCTGGGGGCCACACAGTGTACCTGCGGCGTGGCGGGTCAGGGAGCCTCTCAGTATACCTGCGGCGTTGCGTGCCTGGGGACCACACAGTGTACCTGAGGTGTGGCGTGTCTGGGGCCCACACAGTGTACCTGCGGCGTGGCGTGCCTGGGGGCTATACAGTATACCTGCGGCGTGGTGTGCCTGGGGCCACACAGTGTATCTGAGGTGTGGCGTGCCTGGGGGGCCACACAGTGTACCTGAGGCGTGGCGTGCCTGGGGGCTATACAGTATACCTGCGGCGTGGCGTGCCTGGGGGCCACACAGTGTACCTGCGGCGTGGCGTGGCTGGGGGCCACACAGTGTACCTGCGGCGTGGCGTGCCTGGGGGCCACACAGTATACCTGCGGTGTGGCGTGCCTGGGGGCCACACAGTATACCTGCGGCGTGGCGTGCCTGAGGGCCACACAGTGTACCTGCGGCGTGGCGTGCCTGGGGGCCACACAGTTTACCTGAGGCGTGGCGTGCCTGAGGGCCACACAGTGTACCTGCGGCGTGGCGTGCCTGGGGGCCACACAGTGTACCTGCGGCGTGGAGTGCCTGGGGGCCACACAGTGTACCTGCGGCGTGGCGTGCCTGGGGGCCACACAGTGTACCTGCGGTGTGGCGTGCCTGGGGGCCACACAGTGTACCTGCGGCGTGGCGTGCCTGGGGACCACACAGTGTACCTGCGGCGTGGCGTGCCTGGGGGCCACACAGTGTACCTGCGGTGTGGCGTGCCTGGGGGCTATACAGTATACCTGCGGCGTGGTGTGCCTGGGGGCCACACAGTGTACCTGCGGCGTGGCGTGCCTGGGGGACACACAGTGTACCTGCGGCGTGGCGTGCCTGGGGGCCACACAGTGTACCTGCGGCGTGGTGTGCCTGGGGGACACACAGTGTACCTGCGACGTGGCGTGCCTGGGGGCTATACAGTATACCTGCGGTGTGGCGTACCTGGGGGCCACACAGTGTACCTGCGGCGTGGCGTGCCTGGGGGCCACACAGTGTACCTGCGGCGTGGCGTGCCTGGGGGCCACACAGTGTACCTGCGACGTGGCGTGCCTGGGGGCTATACAGTATACCTGCGGTGTGGCGTGCCTGGGGGCCACACAGTGTACCTGCGGCGTGGCGTGCCTGGGGGCCACACAGTGTACCTGCGGCGTGGCGTGCCTGGGGGCCACACAGTGTACCTGCGGCGTGGCGTGCCTGGGGGTCACACAGTGTACCTGCGGCGTGGCGTGCCCGGGGGCCACACAGTTTACCTGAGGCGTGGCGTGCCTGGGGGCCACACAGTGTACCTGAGGCGTGGCGTGCCTGGGGACCACACAGTGTACCTGAGGCGTGGCGTGCCTGGGGGCCACACAGTGTACCTGAGGCGTGGCGTGCCTGGGGGCTATACAGTATACCTGCGGCGTGGCGTGCCCGGGGGCCACACAGTGTACCTGAGGCGTGGCGTGCCTGGGGGCCACACAGTGTACCTGAGGCGTGGCGTGCCTGGGGGCCACACAGTGTACCTGCGGCGTGGCGTGCCTGGGGGCCATACAGTATACAGGAGAAGGCAGTAATCAGCGGTGTTTACACTCCCCAAGAGGGCGATTTCGTCGTTGGTCACATTTGTGTTTACAATTTGACCAAAGCGACGTGTGGGACCTTGCTCAACCTCCCGAAGATTACCTTCATGAACCAGTTTCTGGGAAATATCGCCAAGCAACTCAAACAACGTATATAATGAGTGTGTTTGTCTGTATCTTGCTCTTGACATTTTCTAAGACATATAATAAAGCTTGTTAAAATATTTAGCATTAACATGATTATATATTTTGACTTAGGTGCTCCTACCTTGATTAAAATTACTCCAATTAGAACTAAATTTGATCAATGTTTTTTATGCATTGGGCGCGGTAGATTTCTGGCTAGGACTAGTTAAGAGGCTTGATTTTTTACGTAGTGGTTAATCAAGAGAACGGCCTGGTCTCTCAGGTGTTCCTGTTATCTTCTCCAAGATATGACCTGTGAGAGGTTATGACCTGGTGTGGAGTGTCTCTCGTTGTGTTCAGAGAAAAGATGAATTGATGGTCATGTTTCTGACTTGTACACGTTCCAAGTCAGGGAATGTATAAAACTATAATTTTGTCTGATCCTTAGGCTTTCTTATAATATATATATAGGTATATATATATATATATATATATATATATATATATATATATATATATATATATATATATATATATATAACCTATAAGGGATACCACCTCTGGTGCAAGTGTAGGGACCCATAGCCTCGGAAAAGATAATAAGAGTACTCAGAGAAGACCTTGTGGATCCTCACTGAACACTTTGATATTTTCTTCTCCTACCACCACTATTCTTTTAGTGTGTGTGTGTATATCTAACTTTATTTGAAAATTTCATTAAACAAAAAGGGATACAACATTATATATTGGTGGAACTAACCATATTCACCAAGACATGTCTTGCTGGCAACATACCAGAGACCATGAGACCTATCTTTTTTTGGAGCATCTCTCCGTGCTCTAAAGAAAGAAGATAGAGTGATCAGACCAATAGCTGTGGGAATTTCCTCCGGCGTCTCATCGCAAAGGCTGCTGCAAGAACAGTTAGCGTGGCAGCGGTAAACATGCTAAAGCCAAAACAGCTCGGGTTCGGCATTCCACAAGGGTGAGAGTCGGTGGCTAACGCAGCTCGTGCTTTTGTTGCTAACATCACAGACGAAAAGTCTCTGATCATGCTAGCTTTCAAAAATGCCTTCAATTTGGTGCGGAGGGATGCTGTACTCTGTGTGGTTTATCGTCATTTCCTTTACCCTTTACCCTTATGTACATTCTTGCTACAGTATGGATTTAAAGCTACTTTTTTGCGAATTTGAAATTGACTCGCGAGAAGGCGTCCAACAGGGTGTACCCCTTGCTCCTCTCCTTTTCTGCTAAGTCATCAAACAAGTAACAGAGGTCCTGTCCAGCGAGCTTAACATCTGGTTCTTGGATGATGGTACCCTAGCTGGTTCCCAAGACTCCTCCTGGAGGACATAAGAAAAAATCCAGGAGCAAGGTGCAGTTTTAGGCCTCACCCTTAACTCTTCTAAGTATGAAATAATATGTTCCAACCAGGGCATCGTAGAGGGAATAGAGGGTGTTCTGCCAGATATCCATATAACCAAACCTGAAGACAGCACACTCTTAGGAGGCCCCTCTGAGGTTGAAATCTATCGATGAGGTCCTTGATAAGAAAATCGCCGACCTTAAGAGGATGGATGGGAGGATTGAGGATATTGATGCTCATGACGCACTTTCCTCATCACCAGATGTCAGTCCCGCCACAGGTTAACCTACTTTCTGAGGTGTTCACTATCATATAGTAGTCAAAAAGTAGGAGAGTATGACCTGTTACTGGAATCAAAGCTAGAAAAAGCCCTCAACCACTCTTTCGATGACCTATAGTGGAAACAAACCTCTCTTCCTGTAAGACTTGGGGCCTAGGAGTTCGAAGAGCAACGCAAAACGCTGCACCAGCCTTCCTGTCCTCCTCAGCATCCGACCATCTTATGAAGGAAATTCTACGTGCCTACTTACATCAGCTGGCAGGTGTACATGATCTCAATTTCATATGCTGTGCCACCGAGTGGGCCTCTCGTGCAAGCCCATCACCTCAATCACCACCCTCAAAGCCACAAAACAATCCAGCTGAGATGGCTCCATTGTAGACCAAGTTGCTGCAGAGTGCCTGGATGCTGAAAACAAACACAACACGACATACTCACCTCACAGCAGTAGCAGCCCCACATGCAGGGGATTTCCTGTTAGCACCCCAATGTCGGCAACTGACACTCATCTCACACTGCACGCCCTCCGAATTGCTGTGGCCCTCCGCCTTGCTCTCCCAATCCACACCAAACATAGGTGTATTTGCGGCGGGGTGGTGGCCAACAGATACGGCCACCATGGCCTACTCTGCCAAAAGCACAGGGGTATGGCACTCGAGGCACGACATCATCAAGAGGACCCTCACCACAGCTGGATGCCCAGCTGAAAGAGAGCCCCGTTACCTACCTCTCCGTAACTCAGATGCTCTTATTGGTCGCTCAGATGGTATCACAGTGAATTCCTGGAACAATGGCAAGCAGTTGGTATGGGATTACACATTCGTATGAATCCTGGCTAACACCTACATTACTTCAGTGTTGCACAACCGGGGCGCTGCCACTCCGAGGGAATCAGCCAAATCCCGTAAGTACTGAGAGCTGGATCACCACTACAATTTTGTTCCCATTGTTTCCGAGACACTCGGCGCCTGAGGTAAGAGTGTCACAGATGAACAAATCCCCAAGAGCCGTGACGGGGTTCGACCTACGTCCGAGAGGATTTCAGACGCACCTTAATCGACTGAGCTACATCATGGATAAGAATTGCAACCGGCAAATCAACTTGACCTACCACGGATACTGCAGTCTCTCTGAGACACAAAACCAGGTTTTACACAATTCCCAAAAATCCCATAACCCACAATTCAAAAATCTTCATTACAGTGTAAAGAAGTAAGGGTGAAGAGGTAGACAGCTTATGACAGAGGGTCGGGTGCATGGGGGAATTGTGTAAAAACGTGGTTTGTGTCTCGGAGAGACTGCAGGATCCGTGGTAGGTCAAGTAATTTCACGGTTTGCATTTCTTATCCATGTCGTAGCTCAGTCGATTAAGGCGCGTCTGGGATCCTCTCGGACGTAAGTTCGAACCTCGTCACGGCCCTTATGGATTTGTTCATGTGTGAACAAATTGTGATTTCTATTGTGATTTCTGTGTGTAGTGTCACGAGTTTTTTGAAGGAACTGGTTCTAGCCTAATTGAAACAACAAGAGACCCTAGAGCTGCCAGCTTCCTTTCCAGCGCCTCAGTGTGGCGATAANACAGTTGAGAGGCGGACCAAAGAGCCAAAGCTCAACCCCCGCAAGCACATTAGGTGAGTACAATTAGGTGAGTACACACACACACACTCAGTGACGTTTGAAAGAACTTTTTCAGTGTAAGAGTAGTTAACAGATAGAATGCATTAGGCAGTGATGTGGTGGAGGCAGATTCCACACACAGTTTTAAATGTAGATAAGATAGAGCCCAATAGGCTCAGAAATCTGTACACCAGTTGTAGGTGAGTAAAACATGGTGAGTACACATGCAACACCCTCCTCCTCACACACAAACATAATCCACCCCCCCCCCCCAACACACACATCTGGTGAGAAAGAACTTGTAACACATCACCAGAATGGATTCAGGGATGGCAAATCTTGCTCCACAGGGTAAATTTAATTCTATAACCAGGCGACAAAATTAGGTAAAAAAAGAGAAATGTGCTCAGACTGAATATATTTGAATTGACAGAAGCCTTTGACACTGTACCCCATACGAGACTAGTGAACAAGCTGGAGATGCAGGCAGGAATAAAAGGGACGGTACCCCAATGGTTAAGGAAGTTCCTAAGCAGCACAGAAGGCAACAATTCACTGTTAAGCGTGAAGTCTCAAAGTGGAGAAACGTCACCAGTGGAACCAATTGATTGCTCAGGAACCAACTGAATGACAGTTGAGAGATGTGGGCCAAAGAGCCCAAGCTCAACCCCAACAAGCCCAATCAGGTGAGTGCACACACACATACAAAATTCTCAGGGGAACTGACAGGGTAGACAAGGATGGATTATTTAACACGGGTGGGACACGAACAAGGGGACACAGGCGGAAGCTGAGTACCCAAATGAGCCACAGAGACATTAGAAAGAACTTTTTCAGTGTCAGAGTAGTTAGTAAATGGAATGCACTAAAATTTGGTGTGGTGGAGGCTGACTCCATACACAGCTTCAAATGTAGATATGATAGAGCTCGAGAAGCTCAGGAATCTGTACACAATTAGATTAACGGTTGAGAGGCGGGACCAAAGACCCAAAGCTCAGCCCAGCGAAGGTTTGGCGCTGATGGCTGAGTGGACAGCATGCTGTATATGTAGTCCAGCGGTCCGGGGTTCGATTCCCGGCGCCGGCGGAAACAGATGGGGCAGAGATTCTTTCACCCAGAGGCCCCTGTTACCTAGCAGTAAATAGGTACCTGGGAGTTAGTCAGCTGTTACGGGCTGCTTCGTGTGTGTGTGTGTGTGTTTGTGGAAAAATTAAATAAAAATTAGTTAGTAACAGATGATAGATTGATAGTTGAGAGGCGGGCCGAAAGAGCAGAACTCAACCCCCGCAAGCACAAGTAGGTGAATACAACTAGATGACACACACACACACACATTAACACATTAACAGAGGCAGATTAACATTCTTTGTAACACAGCATCAACATGGGTTCAGGGATGGCAAGTCCTGCCTCACAGGGTTACTTCAATTCTACGACCAGGCAACAAAAATCAGGCAAGAAAGAGAAGGGTGACCAGACTGCATATTTTTGGATTGCCAGAAACCCTTTGATATAGTACCACACAAGAGGCTAGTGAAAAAGCTGGAGATGCAGGCTGGAGTGAAAGGGAAGGTACTCCATTGGATAAAGGAGTACCTAAGCAACAGAAGACAACGAGTCACTCTGAGGGGTGAGGTCTCAGATTGGCGAGACGTTACAAGTGGAGTCCCTAAAGGGTCAGTCCTTGGACCTATACTGTTTCTGGTATATGTAAATGATCTCCCAGAGGGTATAAACTCGTTTCTCTCAATGTTTGCTGATGATGCAAAAATTATGAGGAGGATTGAAACAGAGGACGCTAATAGGAGGCTACAAGATGACCTAGACAGACTGAATGAATGGTCCAACAAATGGCTGCTAAAGTTCAACCCGAGTAAATGGAAAGTAATGAAACTAGGCGGTGGAAACAGGAGACACAGGATACAGAATAGGAGACGAAGTACTTAATGAAACGGACAGAAAGAAAGATCTAGGAGTTGATATCACACCAAATCTGTCTCCTGAAGCCCACATAAAAAGAATTACGTCTGCGGCATATGCGAGGCTGGCTAACATCAGATCAGCCTTCAGGAACCTGTGTAAGGAATCATTCACAATCTTGTATACCACATATGTAAGACCAATCCTAAGTATGCGGCCCCAGCATGAAGCCCGTACCTTGTCAAGCACAAGACGAAGCTGGAAAAAGTTCAGAGGTATGCCACTAGGCAAGTCCCAGAACTAAGAGGCATGAGTTACGAGGAAAGGCTGCGTGAAATGTACCTTACGACACTGGAAGACAGAAGAGTAAGGGGAGACATGATCATTACCTACAAAATTCTCAAGGGAATCAACAAGGTAAACAAGGATAAACTATTCAACACTGGTGGAACGCGAACATGGGGACACAGGTGGAAACTGAGTACCCACATGAGTCACAGGGACGTTAGAAAGAACATTTTCAGTGTCGGAGTAGTTAACGGATGGAATGCATTAGGCAGTAATGTGGTGGAGGCTGACTCCATGCACAGTTTCAAATGTAGATATGATAGAGCCCAGTAGGCTCAGGAATCTGTACACCAGTTGATTAACAGTTGAGATGCGGGACCAAAGAGCCAAAGCTCAATCCCCGCAAGCACAAATAGGTGAGTACAAATAGGTGAATACACACAGCTGTGTGTGTGTGTGTGTGTGTGTGTGTGTGTTGTGTGTGTGTGTGTGTGTGTGTGTGTGTGTGTGTGTGTGTGTGTTCACCTGCTACGTGCTGCTTCCTGGGGATGTGTGCGTATGGGTGAGAGTTACAGAAAAATGTATGTAGTAGACATATGCATAATAGTGGAAAATAGATTGGCTAGAAAGGCGGGGTCCAAGAGCTAAATATCTCGAATCTGCAGACACAAATAGTAAATACACACACATAACAACCTCACCAGAACCTAGAACTATAAATCCATACAAAATGTAATAAAAACACCATATCCTCTCCACCCGTCATTTATGACAGCCACAAAAACCCTCGATGTATTACCCAATTCAGTAGAGACAAATAATGAAAAAAAATCCCCACTCCAGATCGGAGGATCGGCGGAGCGCAGCACGGAAGAGGCAAGTGGGCTGTGAAATCCGATCTCCGGAACAGGGGGATACTTGGCAGATTAACCGAACCTGCAATCCCTGGAGGGCAGGAGCTGACTCAGAGGCTCAGGGAGCGGAAGCTGGGGGCAGGAGGGTGTAGGTTAGACATCTCTCGAGGAAGAGACGTTCACGAGCCGGCAGGAGCTGATGGGTGGAAGCAAGGAGGCGAATGATGGATGGAAACAAGGAGACGGGGAGTGATAGGAGGAAGAACAGGAGGGAAAGGGAGTGTTTGGGAGAAAGTTGAGACAGAAGAGGGGTGGATGAGATGGGGCAAGAGATGAGTAGTTAGAATGGTGGAGTGGGACATAATGGTTGATAGGGAAAAGGAATGAGAGAGAGGTGGGAGGGAAAGTTTTATGTAAGTATAGGTAGTAAGAGAGGAAGTAATGCGAAAGACAAGGAATAGGATAAGCAACAGTGGAAAGCTCACTGAAGGAGTAACAAGACTAAATAACAGGAAGGAATACAGAAGACAAGATGCAAGAGAAAATAAATGAAAATGGAGCAAAAGTAAGTGGACACGTGGGTCAGAGAAAATATTACTGTAGAAGGGAAGAGGGAGGGAAGGGAAGAGGGAGGGGGAAGGAAGTCGGGACAAGAAAGACAAGGGTAAAAGAATGGGAGGAAACCAGGGCGAAGATTGGAAAGCGGAAATGTTGGGGGGAGGGATTAGTAGGGAAAGCAGAAGTCGGTGGAGGGAGAAGGGCGGGGAGGTAGAGACAGTAAGAGAAACAAGTAAAGATATGAAGCAAAATGTCGTAAATAAATTCATACATGAACTCAAATGATCCCGAATCATATACATGCAAAAACATAATACAAAAAAGTATACTCTGAAACACCTGGTCTTCAGACAAGTTGACACACTGAACGACCTGGTCTTCAGACAAGTTGACACACTGAACGACCTGGTCTTCAGACAAGTTGACACACTGAACGACCTGGTCTTCAGAAAAGTTGACACACTGAACGACCTGGTCTTCAGACAAGTTGACACACTGAACGACCTGGTCTTCAGACAATTGACACAATGAAACGACCTGGTCTTCAGACAAGTTGACACAGAACGACATGGTCTTCAGACAAGTTGACACACTGAACGACATGGTCTTCAGAAAAGTTGACACACTGAACGACCTGGTCTTCAGACAAGTTAACACACTGAACGACATGGTCGAACAGAAAGTCGATATACTGAATGAAAGTTTTAAAACAAGTACACACATTGAACTAATAGTTTTACAACAAGTAAAAACTTGTGCATATAGTCCTATAACAAGTACATATACCAAAATTTAATCAGTCTTCAGACCCCCGAACTGCTAAAGACTGCAAAGAGGGACTCTAAGACAACATTTCCAGTTTTAAAAAATATTGCAAACTGGTGTAGTTTCAGAACTGTGGAAGCTGACCCAATTAATTCTTATTCAACACTGTCAATAATGATCGTCCTATTAGTTTTATGTCAAAATTGGGTAAAACCTTTTAGCTGACTCACTTCGAAGACTCTCTGAAGACTCTCTCAATTTGATTAATGAGCCTCAACGTTTACTATAAGTCTTTCCAGCTAGCCCTCATAAATAATGACCAATGGTCATTAACCCAGCCGCCAAACCCCATGTTTATGAAATGAAAAGCGGTTTACACACGACTCACAACTGAGGACGTTCGAATATCTTATTTAAATGAAATTAATTTAAGGTATTTATAGCATTCGAAAATAGAGACCAATCCATTCATATATTCCTGGAATTGACAGAAGAAGTAATAAAACTATGTGAAATAACTAAATGAAAAAAAAATCAAGAGAAAAAAAGACTAAGTAAAAAAGATTACCATTGAACACAAAGCGAAAAATCCGGGATTGTTTAACGAGTCGGCGACCACTCGCTGTTGGAGAGGACATAAATGACATAATCCTGTTCAGACAATTACCATGTTACTGTGGCAACAGGTAGTTAGCTCTCTCATTGACGCTAGTTGGCTTCCGCCTACTGCTCTCAGCTCAGAATGTTTAATGAGGAAACAAATAAAATCAGGATAAAGCGCCAAGCTATCACGACTATATAGCATGTAACGAAGAACAACGAATAAAATAATTTCTTTGAGAATCGGAATGCCTGTACAAGCTGGTTGTGTGTGTTTCACCGCACAGTATTCGACGCCAGGAATGCACGCATACAAACACTGATGGATTGAGGACACGAGAGTAATAATTCCAAGTTGTGGTTGTTCACACTCACCAAAGAGTAAGATTTATGCGATATAAACATGACAGATAATTTAGAATAGTGGACGTTGATACCTTCAGATATAGTAGTAGTTTTCTTTTATTATTTTTTATTTTTACATGCAGGGCATGCTAAGCATTTCAATAACGGAAACACAAGAAAAAACTGCTAAGTACAAAAGCACACGAAGCAAGGGCACACAATAAAACTCAAACACGTAATACACTACATAAAAGAGGACATTAGACATTATTTGTGCGGAAACAGATCCCTCGGAAACTGGACACCGTGCACCTCTCAGCGCAGCCACTCAGCAGGCCGCTCATCACGACGAAATACACAGAAGGGGATTCCATAATATCCGGAACCTCTGACAGGAAGGCATGCACTCGGGGGACCCAAATAGTACTAGGGTCGAGAGGAAGCGGCGCCACTCGCTCCCACATGACGGGAGGCCAGAGATTAGTAAAATAATCAGACAGATGCTCAACACCAGGTACAACAGCAGTAGGCGCATGAACCTCTGCCACCACCGTCGTAGTAGACGCCAACTCCCCATGAACCACCCCATCTGGAGACCCGCAATCGTCAAGGTCACCCACGTCGGCCCATGCAGAAGGAGAATGCCGCGAACGTTGGGATCCGGCTGCACGTCGTCAGAGCCGGAGGTGGAACCAGAAGCACGGATACCACAGAGTGGGCTCACCGGCGCACGAAGCAAGACGTCAGCAGCCTCAACAACATGGGGGACTGGCCCAACACCATAGGAGGCGCCGCACCCACACCACCTCCCAGCATGGCCGGGACAATCATCGGATACGGAAAGACAGGAGCCGGAGAAGCTGAAGACAGCGGAGATGTAGAGGGAGCACTCAGAAGACCCACAGCAGCACCAGGAACACCTTCCGGAACAGTACGGCCAACTGAGGACGGCACAACCTCCGGAGGACTTGCCCCAGCAACAACAGGCGCACTGGTTGACACAGGACGCGACCCAGCAGCCTAAGGGTCGCTCATCTCACCCACCTAGGCCTCCTCCACAGCGAGTGGCGGAAAATCCTCCTCACGAGATTCAGCGGAGAGACATCCGCGGAGCACCCAGATGGTCCAACAAACTACAGCGAAAACAGGTTCTTGGCTGACGTGCGTAGTACACACGGACGTAGTACCCCAGGAGCCGCACAGAGGACGGTATGTCCGACTGTAGCCGCATCCTCAGAGTGCGAATATTCGTCCGAACACCCTTAAATTTCCCAGAGGAAAGCACGTTCAATCTAACTCTCATGACAATGCCATACTGCCCGAAGTACCTTCGCAGCAGCTCCTACGGAAACTCCAGGGGCGCATCGTGAATGCTGACAAAGGTGAGAGCACCACTCCAGTCAGAAATAGTCACTTTACCAACAGCGTCCGGCAGTTGTAAGGTCCATCCCTCGTAGCTACGTAAAAACACCCGGTAGTGGTACTCTTTCGCAAACTTCACAATAACCCAATGCGAAGACACCAATTGCACACCATAGATCGCTGCCACAGAGACACAGAGCATATCGCACAAAACGAGTTCCATGGCATCATAATCAGCCAGCCCAGTAAATTCGAGACCCACCAAGCGAGCCCGCACAACTGGGGGAAGAGACCCCCCCATCACACAAGCCATGTCAACAATGATAAGTATCCAACCACCACACAGGCCGGGCAACCACTGCAGCCCAGGCTGTAAAAAAAACATCGAAATAGGTGGTATCGATTTAAAAATACTACATTTTTAAATTAATATTCTGACCTTGGTACAAACTAAGAAGAAAACACATTTTAAATTTCATATGGAGGTTGACTTTCTTCCCCATCTCTCGCCCTCCCTCTCCGTCTGTCAATACTGCATGGGTAAAACTACATGTTTCCAACTTGTACCTAGCACAAGGGTATATAATGTTTCTTACTTGTACTTAGCACAAGGGTATATAATGTTTTTTACTTGTACCTAGCACAAGGGGTGTACAATGTTTCCGACTTGTACCTAGCACAAGGGTAAATAATGTTTCCGACTTGTACCTAGCACAAAGGTGTATAATGTTTCAGACTAGGACTAATGTAATCTAGGACAAGGGAGTATAATGAATCTATACTCTAGGGAGTCAGGCTTCGTCGTTTCACAGATTAAAATGTCCAACGGTGTGCTCAGAAACGCCCAACAAAATGTCAAAAAGATTTAATATTATTTGTTTAGCAATGCAAGCGGTTAAATTCTTCAAGAGGTCTCGTATTTTAGACCAGTGCCGCACGCAACCCACAAAGAATCCAAGAGATTATTCAAGAAACCAAACAAGTATTTCTCTCAGAAACGGTAATTATCAGGGTAAAGCTCTAACCGAGCACTGATTCACTGTCATTTTAACCAACCTACTTAGCGATTTACTGTACTGTTCCTAGACCCAAAATTGTATTATTATATACATTCCTCTTGAAAATTACAACCGCAACAGGTCACTGTTTGCTTAGAAAATTGCGTTGAAAATACCGTGGCAGATATATACATGGAGGAACGGAACGGGCATAAGGCCCCAAACACTGTAGCACAGCGATTATTCACTACATTATTCCATTTTCTTCAGTTACTGATCAATCATACTTATTCTTAGCACCCATATGAAGGAAAATTTCCTAGTGACCAGAATTACCTTAAAACGAACACTAATCTATTTTTAATCTGTCGATGCCGGGTTATGTTGTCAGATTATCTTCACCATTTAAAGAAATTGTTTATTTTTCCCCATACCAAATTAGCGTAAAATATTACCGATGTGACGCGAGTTTATATTCATATGGGAAAGTTAACTTACCTTAGTCATCAGTCGGTACAATTTTAATTTTCCTCTGATGGATAATAGTAATAAAATGTAATTGGTACTTACCTTACCGATGGCCACAATCAGTACTACAACACCTGACACTCGGGGCTGGTAATCACGTGTCAGTACCACAACATGCGACACTCGGGGCTGGTAGTCACATGTCAGTACCACAACACGTAACACTGGTAGGCTGGTAGTTATGATCATTTATTTCAGCCGGTGAATATTTCTGGTCCTTGTAAGTCACACGATTATTTAATATCAGAGAACAATTTTGACTAGTTTTCTAGTTAATTAAATATCCACATGGATATTCACACAATTTTTATTTATATGTGTTTCTATAACTTCTGAACTTTAGTAACCCTTGCACAACACCAATAAATATAATTATTCAATTATTCTTCACAACGCACTGATAAATATAAAATGTAACAGAGGCATAAACACAGCCTAACGTCTGCCACAAGCACGTCACTGCTTTAGCCGGATGCCAAAGAAATCACTTGAAAACATCAAATATAGTGAAAAACACGATGATCAGTAACTGTTCGTATTCTTGCTTAGTATTTCAATGTTGTTGTTATCCTGAATTAGGCTGTCGCTGCCAGCATGTACTGACGGCCTGGGACGACTGACCCAGACTGTCAACCACGGGCTTGACCAAGTACACAATTAGAGAGAAGCTGTGGAGCGGCCGGAGGGCGGCCATGTGTCGTTATGCTCCTGAGTGGTATTTTCAGCTGTTAACCAGAGTTTGTATAAACTACAAACTTTATACAAATCCTACAAACACAAACCGTAACTGTCACTATTTCCAGCTTGTTACAACTTGTAATAGAGTTGTTACATCTTGGTATAACGTTTTTATGACTTATTAAAACGTTGTTACAACTTGTTATATTGGTGGGATTTGCCGGCTTGGCCGCCATACGGAGTAGACGTCCCCGCTTGAGCTGCAGTTCCTGCCCGGCTGGCGGGGTGGTTAGGTGCTCGTCGGTGTTGACGTGGCCTTTCTGATGGGAGGACCTCTTTCCCTAATTGTGCGGCCTCAATCCGTGAGCCTGTGTAGGAGTAGTGGGATGAACGTAGGCTGGAATGTAAACATTGTTTATGAACTGTCCAAGCAGCAAGCTGTGGAGATTTGTAGCTTTTTAAGCTTGCTGCAGGCTCAGTTGCGGCAAATGTATAGTTAGGTTGATGTGTGGTTCAAATAGTTTGATAGATAGTGGATTTGAAAGCTCAGATTAATAGGTTACAAGATGGGTTTGCGAAGGGTATTCATGGTCGGCTCCAGTCTAGTTAGCGGTTGGATGGTGAGAGTGTTTCGGCGTATTTGTTGGGCAACGAGAAGAATGCGAGGGTCTCCGACCTTTTGATCAGTATTCATGCTGGTGATGGTGTTCTGGCGATTATGGATGGTAAGTTAAGTTTTGTTATAAGCGGGTTTGAGACGTTTATATTTTTATTTTCTGAATTTTATCTTAGAATTTCAACTAAATTTGGCTTTAATTGACTTTAGGACAAAAAAGCTTCGCTGTTTAACTTACGTCTATGGCATTACATTTTATAAGTTTGTATTGTCGAGTTGTATATTTTCTAAATGTCATGTAACTTTTTTATCAAAATTTATCAGAACCATATTAAGATATCTTTGATTCAATCAATATTTTCCATTCAAAATTGGAATATAAAAGTTCTCTGTAGTTAGATTCAGTGTTGCTTTCGTTAAATTGGATTTCCTGTTAAAATTTTCATTCCAATAAATATTCGGTCAATTGAGACAGAAGGGCAGAATTCAGTTTTGTGCAACACCAGATGTTAAAATGCTCACCAACCAGAGTAGTGATCCCGGTGCGGCTCCCCACATCCACGCCCAGCTGCCCAATTCTTATGATGATATCTCAACCGTACAGATATAAAATTAAAAAGTGTGTTGTTCCAAAAAGCTGAAAGTCCGCATATTACCTTTCTATATTTTTACGACAAATATATAACCCTCCAGCAAAGTGCTTCCTGTTTAAAATGAATAATTTTATTGAATATACTGTTATTTTAATTTCTATCTGTTGGAAGGTTCAAAGGAAACAGTTATCTGATCTGGCTACGTGAGCTAGTCGCCACAGATATATTTTATCCTCCCAACAACATAAAAAATATTATTATATCAGTGTTTAAAAATATAATTGTAATTGTAATAAACTTTTATGGGAATTTGGAATCTCTTGATAAAATAATTTTGTGGAAAAACAACATCATATGTAAATCACTTTCAATCCCTTTACTATAATATATATATTTTAGTGATATGAAAGAGAGGTTAATTTATTAATACTTGGGGCTAGGTTATAAACACAAGGAAACTCGATACAAAGCAAATTAATAAAAGTTTCTACACAATATATTTATAAATCTTTACAAATCTTTATAAATCAGTACAGTAGTTTAATCCATAAGTTGTGCACTAAACATCACTAATGTAGTATTGAGACAAGAACAAAATGTTTTGATAAAATTTGTTAATAATTCTGTCAATCACAGTATATTTACAAATATATTATGTAAATAGCTCTTTAGAGATCAATGATTATACATCAGAGTGAGTCGTGGCTCTGTGAACCTTGTTAGGTGCGTCTGTGCATTACTTTATTGGTAAATATTACAGTAGTGCGCAACTTGTTTTTATTGTTTTGTTTTGCCGAAATTACTGGAACAAATTACTGCTGGAAGTGGGAGGTGGTGGACAGGATGGGTACTCTGTGAGGTATGGGGATAAGGTGAAGAGGGTGGTGGAGAGGCACTTGACACCAGACAGACATGATGTTAGTGATCGCGGGCCATCAGTATGACCCATCATTTACCCTGCCTGGCGGCCGCTCTCATATCTCCTCACTGTCGGATGGCGTCCAGAGGATGAGGTCAGATGGCAGATGACAGATACTGTATTTATATCAATATACTGAACAAGCATTACTTTATTCAGTATTCTTCAAGTTTTATTCATCCATAACTAACATGAAGAAAGCACAAGTGGTATGTCTGTGAACACCTGGCATGTCTGTGAACACCTGGCATGTCTGTGAACACCTGGCATGTCAGTGAACACCTGACATGTCTGTGAACACCTGACATGTCTGTGAACACCTGACATGTCTGTGAACACCTGACATGTCTGTGAACACCTGACATGTCAATGAACACCTGGCATGTCTGTGAACACCTGGCATGTCAGTGAACACCTGACATGTCAATGAACACCCTGTCTCTGTGTCCCTGTGGCCTTCTTTCTACCACCGTAACCGGCGGTGGGAAACGACTCTGGCAAGGTTGCGTATTGGCCATACACGCTCAACTCGCGGACATTTAATGGAGCACCGTCCTATTCTTTATTGTCCTAACTGCATTGTCCCTCTTACAGTTGTGAATATCCATGTTGAATGTCCTGACTTTTAGGACGAGCGTGTGTCTTGCTTTCGGACCGTTCCCCGTGGTCACTTGTCCCTCGATAAAATTCTTGGTGAATCGGATACTTTGGATATTGTTCGCCTTATTCGTTTCTGTTCTCGTATTGGCATCCTCAGTGATATTTAGCGCCTTCTTATTATCCTGCACATTTGATGGTGCTACATAGCCTTCCCGGCTTGGTGCCGTTTTTATTATTACTTACTTACTGGCCCCATGGATCCCCAGGATCCCCACCCCAGGGTCTCAATGCTCCCCCCCCACACCTGGTCGTAGGGCTCCCCATCCTCTGGCTACACCCGTCCCCTGGCTACACCCGTCCCCCAGGCTACACCCGTCCCCCAGGCTACACCCGTCCCTCCTGGCTACACCCGTCCCCCAGGCTACACCCGTCCCCCAGGCTACACCCGTCCCCCAGGCTACACCCGTCGCCCTGGCTACACCCGTCCCCCAGGCTACACCCGTCCCCCACGCTACACCCGTCCCCCAGGCTACACCCGTCCCCCTGGCAACACCCGTCCCCCACACTACACCCGTCCCC
>WNGS01169217.1:2771144-2783984 GCA_020271785.1 Procambarus virginalis
CGGGCTACACCCGTCCCCCACGCTACACCCGTCCCCCCCCACTGGCTACACACCCGTCCCCCAGGCTACACCCGTCCCCCAGGCTACACCCGTCCCCGCCTGGCTACAACCCGTCCCCCAGGCTACACCGTCCCCAGGCTACACCCGTCCCCCAGGCTACACCCGTCCCCCCAGGCTACACCCGTCCCCCACTACCCCGTCCCCCGGCTACACCCGTCCCCAGGCTACACCCGTCCCCCAGGCTACACCCGTCCCCAGGCTACAACCCGTCCCCCAGGCTACACCCGTCCTCCCAGGCTACACCCGTCCCCCAGGTCTACACCCGTCCCCCAGGCTACACCCGTCCCCCAGGCTACACCCGTCCCCCAGGCTACACCCGTCCCCCAGGCTACACCCGTCCCCCCGCTACACCGTCCCCCACGCTACACCCGTCCCCCAGGCTATACCCGTCCCCCACGCTACACCCGTCCCTCACGCTACACCCGTCCCCCAGGCTACACCGTCCCCCAGGCTACACCCGTCCCCCCCGCTACACACACCCGTCCCCCAGGCTACACCCTCCCCCACGCTATCACCCGTCCCCCAGGCTACACCCGTCCCCTACGCTACACCCGTCCCCCACGGCTACACCCGTCCCCCACGCTACACCCGTCCCCCACGGCTACACCCGTCCCCCAGGCTACACCCGTCCCCCAGGCTACACCGTCCCCCACGCTACCACGCTACACCCGTCCCCCAGGCTACACCCGTCCCCCACGCTACACCCGTCCCCCAGGCTACACCCGTCCCCCACGCTACACCCGTCCCCCAGCTACACCGTCCCCACGCTACACCCGTCCCCCACGGCTACTACCCGTCCCCCACGCTACACCCGTCCCCCACGCTAACACCCGTCCCCCACGCTAAACACCCGTCCCCAGGCTACACCCGTCCCCCACGCTACACACAACCGTCCCCCACGCTACACCCGTCCCCCACGCTACACCCGTCCCCCACGCTACACCGTCCCCCCAGGCTACACCCGTCCCCCACGCTACACCGTCCCCAGCTAACCCTCCCCCACGCTACACCCGTCCCCCAGCTACACCCGTCCCCCACGCTACACCCGTTCCCCCCGCTATCACACCCGTCCCCCACGCTACACCCGTCCCCCACGCTACACCCGTCCCCCAGGCTCACGTTCCAGCCACGTTTGCCAGAAGTAGACAGTATTGTTTCTGCCTGAAATTTCCAAACAAGTTAAAACAAAGTTGTATATATGGATATTGTTTTGTTGCACATGCCAAAACGAACCTCTAATCTACATAGAAAATTAAAACTTTTTTGCTATATTGTATATCCATTAATTATTTAGTATTCATAATTATATACGTACATTATTTATTTGCATAATTTAATTGTAATTACAATAATACTGATTGCACAATGGAATCACATTACATGATGTAGCAGTGAGAAAATCAGTAGGAGCCGTGAGGAGGATTCGAACCCACTCACTTGGTACTCCCAGGCACACGCCTGGGCCACTACACCATGACATGGTCTAAAACAACAAGAAATCACAGGTTGCGTTGCTTTTGACCATGTCGTGGTGTAGTGGTTATAGAGCGTTTACTTGTATGTACCAAGTGAGCGGGTTCGAATCCTTCTCTTTCCTCCTACTGATTTTCTCATAATTCTGATTGCCTGGAGGCCCTACAGTACACCTGCGGCGTTTCTTGCCTGGGGGGGCCACACACAGTGTACCTGCAGCGTGGCGGGTCAGTGAGCCTCTCAGTATACCTGCGGCGTCGCGTGCCTGGGGGCCACACAGTGTAACCTGCGGCGTGGCGTGCCTGGGGGCCACACAGTGTACCTGCGGCGTGGCGTGCCTGGGGCCCACACAGTGTACCTGCGGCGTGGCGTGCCTGGGGGCCACACAGTGTACCTGCGGCGTGGCGTGCCTGGGGGCCACACAGTGTACCTGCGGCGTGGCGTGCCTGGGGCCCACACAGTGTACCTGCGGTGTGGCGTGCCTGGGGGCCACACAGTGTTACCTGCGGCGTGGCGTGCCTGGGGGCCACACAGTGTACCTGCGGCGTGGCGTGCCTGGGGCCCACACAGTGTACCTGCGGCGTGGCGTGCCTGGGAGCCACACAGTGTACCATGAGGCGTGGCGTGCCTGTGGGCCACACAGTGTACCTGCGGCGTGGCGTGCCTGGGGCCCACACAGTGTACCTGAGGCGTGGCGTGCCTGGGGCCCACACAGTGTACCTGCGGTGTGGCGTGCCTGGGGGGCCACACAGTGTACCTGAGGGCGTGGCGTGTCTGGGGGGCCACACAGTGTACCTGAGGCGTGGCGTGCCTGGGGGCCACACAGTGTACCTGAGGCGTGGCGTGCCTGGGGGCCACACAGTGTATCTGAGGCGTGGCGTGCCTGGGGCCCACACAGTGTACCTGCGGTGTGGCGTGCCTGGGGGCCACACAGTGTACCTGAGGCGTGGCGTGTCTGGGGGCCACACAGTGTACCTGAGGTGTGGCGTGTCTGGGGCCACACAGTGTACCTGAGGCGTGGCGTGTCTGGGGGCCACACAGTGTACCTGAGGCGTGGCGTGCCTGGGGGCCACACAGTGTATCTGAGGTGTGGCGTGTCTGGGGGCCACACAGTGTACCTGGGGCGTGGCGTGCCTGGGGGCCATACAGTATACAGGAGAAGGCAGTAATCAGCGGTGTTTACACTCCCCAAGAGTGCGATTTCGTCGTTGGTCACATTTGTGTTTACAATTTGACCAAAGCGACGTGTGGGACCTTGCTCAACCTCCCGAAGATTACCTTCATGAACCAGTTTCTGGGAAATATCGCCAAGCAACTCAACAACGTATGTAATGAGTGTGTTTGTCTGTATCTTGCTCCTGACATTTTTCTAAGACATATATTAAAGCTTGTGAAAATATTTAGCATTATCATGATTATATATTTTGACTTAGGTGCTCCCACCTTGATTAAAATTACTCCAATTAGAAATAAATTTGATCAATGTTTTTTATGCATTGGGCGCGGTAGATTTCTGGCTAGGAATAGTTAAAAGGCTTGATTTTTTACGTAGTGGTTAATCAAGAGAACGGCCTGGTCTCTCAGGTGTTCCTGTTATCTTCTCCAGGATATGACCTGTGAGAGGTTATGACGTGGTGTGGAGTGTCTCTCGTTGAGTGCAGAGAAAAGATAAACTGATGGTCATGTTTCTGACTTGTACACGTTCCTAGTCAGGGGAATGTATAAAACTATAATTTTGTCTGATCCTTAGGCTTTCTTATAATATATATATAAGGTATATATAAATATAAAACCTATAAGGGATACCACCTCTGGTGCAAGTGTAGTGGCCCATAGCCTCGGAGAAGATAATAATAAAGAGTACTCAGAGAAGACCTTGTGGATCCTCACTGAACACTTTGATATTTTCTTCTCCTACCACCAACTATTCTTTTAGTGTGTGTGGGTATATCTAACTTTATTTGAAAATTTCATTAAACAATAAGGGATACAACATTATATATTGGTGGAACTAACCATATTCACCAAGACATGTCTTGCTGGCAACATACCAGAGACCATGAGACCTATCTTTTTTTGAGCATCTCTCCGTGCTCTAAAGAAAGAAGATAGAGTGATCAGACCAATAGCTGTGGGAATTTCCTCCGGCGTCTCATCGCAAAGGCTGCTGCAAGAACAGTTAGCGTGGCAGCGGTAAACATGCTAAAGCCAAAACAGCTCGGGTTCGGCATTCCACAAGGGGTGAGAGGCGGTGGCTAACGCAGCTCGTGCTTTTGTTGCTAACATCACAGACGAAAAGTCTCTGATCATGCTAGCTTTCAAAAATGCCTTCAATTTGGTGCGGAGGGATGCTGTACTCTGTGTGGTTTATCGTCATTTCCTTTCCCCTTTACCCTTATGTACATTCTTGCTACAGTATGGATTTAAAGCTAACTTTTTGCGAATTTGAAATTGACTCGCGAGAAGGCGTCCAACAGGGTGACCCCCTTGCTCCTCTCCTTTTCTGCTAAGTCATCAAACAAGTAACAGAGGTCCTGTCCAGCGAGCTTCACATCTGGTTCTTGGATGATGGTACCCTAGATGGTTCCCAAGACTCCCTCCTGGAGGACATAAGAAAAAATCCAGGAGCAAGGTGCAGTTTTAGGGCCTCACCCTTAACTCTTCTAAGTTTGAAATAATATGTTCCAACCAGGGAAGAGGCAAAGGTCGGAGGAGCTGTGTCGGGGCTGTGAGCCATGCTTCTGGCTCTCTCCTCCAGTACAGTGTGGCTCTCTCCTCCAGTACAGTGTGGCTCTCTCCTCCACTACAGTGTGGCCCTCTCCTCCAGTACAGTGTGGCTCTCTCCTCCAGTACAGTGTGGCCCTCTCCTCCAGTAGAGTGTGACTCTCTCCTCCAGTAGAGTGTGGCTCTCTCCTCCAGTACAGTGTGGCTCTCTCCTCCAGTACAGTGTGGCTCTCTCCTTCAGTAAAGTGTGGCTCTCTCCTCCAGTACAGTGTGGCTCTCTCCTTCAGTAAAGTGTGGCTCTCTCCTCCAGTACAGTGTGGCTCTCTCCTCCAGTACAGTGTGGCTCTCTCCTCCAGTACAGTGTGGCTCTCTCCTCCAGTACAGTGTGGCTCTCTCCTCCAGTACAGTGTGGCCCTGTCCTCCAGTACAGTGTGGCCCTCTCCTCCAGTACAGTGTGGCCCTCTCCTCCAGTACAGTGTGGCCCTGTCCTCCAGTACAGTGTGGCCCTCTCCTCCAGTACAGTGTGGCCCTCTCCTCCAGTACAGTGTGGCCCTCTCCTCCAGTACAGTGTGGCCCTCTCCTCCAGTACAGTGTGACTCTCTCCTCCAGTACAGTGTGGCCCTCTCCTCCAGTACAGTGTGGCTCTCTCCTCCAGTACAGTGTGGCCCTCTCCTCCAGTACAGTGTGACTCTCTCCTCCAGTACAGTGTGGCCCTCTCCTCCAGTACAGTGTGGCTCTCTCTTCCAGTACAGTGTGGCCCTCTCCTCCAGTACAGTGTGGCTCTCTCCTCCAGTACAATGTGGCCCTCTCCTCCAGTACAGTGTGGCTCTCTCCTCCAGTACAGTGTGACTCTCTTCTCCAGTAGAGTGTGGCCCTCTCCTCCAGTACAGTGTGACTCTCTCCTCCAGTACAGTGTGGCCCTCTCCTCCAGTACAGTGTGGCTCTCTCCTCCAGTACAGTGTGGCCCTCTCCTCCAGTACAGTGTGGCTCTCTCCTCCAGTACAGTGTGGCCCTCTCCTCCAGTACAGTGTGGCTCTCTCCAGTACAGTGTGGCCCTCTCCTCCAGTACAGTGTGACTCTCTTCTCCAGTACAGTGTGGCCCTCTTCTCCAGTACAGTGTGGCCCTCTCCTCCAGTACAGTGTGGCTCTCACCTCCAGTACAGTGTGGCCCTCTTCTCCACTACAGTGTGGCCCTCTCCTCCAGTACAGTGTGGCTCTCTCCTCCAGTACAGTGTGGCCCTCTCCTCCAGTACAGTGTGGCCCTCTCCTCCAGTACAGTGTGGCTCTCTCCTCAGTACAGTGTGGCCTTCTCCTCCAGTACAGTGTGGCTCTCTCCTCCAGTACAGTGCGGCCCTCACCTCCAGTACAGTGTGGCCCTCTTCTCCACTACAGTGTGGCCCTCTCCTCCAGTACAGTGTGGCCCTCTCCTCCAGTACAGTGTGGCTCTCACCTCCAGTACAGTGTGGCCCTCTTCTCCACTACAGTGTGGCCCTCTCCTCCAGTACAGTGTGGCCCTCTCCTCCAGTACAGTGTGGCTCTCTCCTTCAGTAAAGTGTGGCTCTCTCCTCCAGTACAGTGTGGCTCTCTCCTCCAGTACAGTGTGGCTCTCTCCTCCAGTACAGTGTGGCTCTCTCCTCCAGTACAGTGTGGCTCTCTCCTCCAGTACAGTGTGGCCCTGTCCTCCAGTACAGTGTGGCCCTCTCCTCCAGTACAGTGTGGCCCTCTCCTCCAGTACAGTGTGGCCCTGTCCTCCAGTACAGTGTGGCCCTCTCCTCCAGTACAGTGTGGCCCTCTCCTCCAGTACAGTGTGGCCCTCTCCTCCAGTACAGTGTGGCCCTCTCCTCCAGTACAGTGTGACTCTCTCCTCCAGTACAGTGTGGCCCTCTCCTCCAGTACAGTGTGGCTCTCTCCTCCAGTACAGTGTGGCCCTCTCCTCCAGTACAGTGTGACTCTCTCCTCCAGTACAGTGTGGCCCTCTCCTCCAGTACAGTGTGGCTCTCTCTTCCAGTACAGTGTGGCCCTCTCCTCCAGTACAGTGTGGCTCTCTCCTCCAGTACAATGTGGCCCTCTCCTCCAGTACAGTGTGGCTCTCTCCTCCAGTACAGTGTGACTCTCTTCTCCAGTAGAGTGTGGCCCTCTCCTCCAGTACAGTGTGACTCTCTCCTCCAGTACAGTGTGGCCCTCTCCTCCAGTACAGTGTGGCTCTCTCCTCCAGTACAGTGTGGCCCTCTCCTCCAGTACAGTGTGGCTCTCTCCTCCAGTACAGCGTGGCCCTCTCCTCCAGTACAGTGTGGCTCTCTCCAGTACAGTGTGGCCCTCTCCTCCAGTACAGTGTGACTCTCTTCTCCAGTACAGTGTGGCCCTCTTCTCCAGTACAGTGTGGCCCTCTCCTCCAGTACAGTGTGGCTCTCACCTCCAGTACAGTGTGGCCCTCTTCTCCACTACAGTGTGGCCCTCTCCTCCAGTACAGTGTGGCTCTCTCCTCCAGTACAGTGTGGCCCTCTCCTCCAGTACAGTGTGGCCCTCTCCTCCAGTACAGTGTGGCTCTCTCCTCAAGTACAGTGTGGCCTTCTCCTCCAGTACAGTGTGGCTCTCTCCTCCAGTACAGTGCGGCCCTCACCTCCAGTACAGTGTGGCCCTCTTCTCCACTACAGTGTGGCCCTCTCCTCCAGTACAGTGTGGCCCTCTCCTCCAGTACAGTGTGGCTCTCACCTCCAGTACAGTGTGGCCCTCTTCTCCACTACAGTGTGGCCCTCTCCTCCAGTACAGTGTGGCTCTCTCCTCCAGTACAGTGTGGCCCTCTCCTCCAGTACAGTGTGGCCCTCTCCTCCAGTACAGTGTGGCTCTCTCCTCCAGTACAGTGTGGCCTTCTCCTCCAGTACAGTGTGGCTCTCTCCTCCACTACAGTGCGGCCCACACCTCCAGTACAGTGTGGCCCTCTTCTCCACTACAGTGTGGCCCTCTCCTCCAGTACAGTGTGGCTCTCTCCTCGAGTACAGTGTGGCCCTCTCCTCCAGTACAGTGTGGCTCTCTCCTCCAGTACAGTGTGGCCCTCTCCTCCAGTACAGTGTGGCCCTCACCTCCAGTACAGTGTGGCCCTCTTCTCCACTACAGTGTGGCCCTCTCCTCCAGTACAGTGTGGCTCTCTCCTCCAGTACAGTGTGGCCCTCTCCTCCAGTACAGTGTGGCTCTCTCCTCCAGTACAGTGTGGCCCTCTCCTCCAGTACAGTGTGGCCCTCTCCTCCAGTACAGTGTGGCTCTCTCCTCCAGTACAGTGTGGCCCTCTCCTCCAGTACAGTGTGGCCCTCTTCTCCAGTACAGTGTGGCCCTCTCCTCCAGTACAGTGTGGCCCTCTCCTCCAGTACAGTGTGACTCTCTCCTCCAGTACAGTGTGGCCCTCTCCTCCAGTACAGTGTGACTCTCTCCTCCAGTACAGTGTGGCCCTCTCCTCCAGTACAGTGTGGCCCTCTCCTCCAGTACAGTGTGGCCCTCTCCTCCAGTACAGTGTGGCCCTCTCCTCCAGTACAGTGTGGCCCTCTCCTCCAGTACAGTGTGGCCCTCTCCTCCAGTACAGTGTGGCCCTCTCCTCCAGTACAGTGTGGCCCTCTCCTCCAGTACAGTGTGGCCCTCTCCTCCAGTACAGTGTGGCCTCTCCTCCAGTACAGTGTGGCCCTCTCCTCCAGTACAGTGTGGCCCTCTCCTCCAGTACAGTGTGGCCCTCTCTCCAGTACAGTGTGGCCCTCTCCTCCAGTACAGTGTGGCCCTCTCCTCCAGTACAGTGTGGCCCTCTCCTCCAGTACAGTGTGGCCCTCTCCTCCAATGTGAGGGTCAACTCCAGCTGGCCCCTCAGCCCAACATCGGTGCCACAATAATGCTCAAAGTTTGGGTCTCCAGTTGTTTATGTGGAATATCTTGTTTTGCCTATTGCAGGAGTCAGAAAGGTGACCGCCCACCCCCCTAGAGCTATGGAATTTTGTCTTATTGTTCTAATTTATTGAAATATTTACTACTTTTCCTGTCAGGTTATGGCAATAATATTCGAAAACTGAACCACGATCTTCAAGCAGTTAAATTTGGCACTTTCGTGAGAGCGATGACAACCATTATGGCTTCAGAAGTGTAGTTGCAATTAAACAAAAAAAAACAAAGCAATTGAATCTACTGTTAAGCATAATAATCCAAATTTCAACATTTATTCAAGCTAATAACGCTTAAAGGATCCACTCGGATCCTTTACTCTCTATCCTGACCTTGCTAAGGACATCCACCAGGATAGCTTTGCACCTTTCCACAAGGTGGAAAGGTGCAATGCCCATAATGCCTTTTTCTCTGTTACATTCTTTTCAGGTCATTGAGTTTTCCTCGGACATCGCAGCAATGGCGATGCAAGCCGAAGTTGCTCCAAGTATTGTGGTATCATTGACGGAGGCTTCAAGCAAAGTTGATTTTACTGCAATAATGACTTACTCGTTGGATCCTCAACCCTTCACAATTTGAAGGGTTGAGGATGAGACCCAAAGTTTGTCCCAGGGACTTCCCATGCTAAAGGTGTGCGAGCAGGACAGTCCGCCTTCCTAAGATTTTGTAACGTCAAGAAACTCTCGCACTACAGGGGGCCCTTAACCTAACCTACCAGAGGACCCAAAACAGCAAACGGGACAGTATGTCAATTTCGCTAGCCGCTACCATTATATATCATGACAATTTTTTGCCTTAGAGTATACGTCAAGATACGCCGTTCTCTTATGACGACAGGTTGAGCAGAGAGGCCTACGTGCCTGCCAAAGTTTTGTCGTCCAAGAATTTCATATAATGAAATATAGTACTTGCAAGAACACGACCAAAATAGTCCAACACACGAACTGTACACCATTCCAGTCCACACGCAAGACCAGCCAATGATGGGTACGGCCAATGATGGGGCCGGGGTGGTGTCCGGGGAGGTGTTCGGGGAGGTGTCCGGGGAGGTGTTCGGGGAGGTGTCCGGGGAGGTGTCCACACGCAAGACCAGTCCAGTCCACACGCAAGACCAGTCCAGTCCACACGCAAGACCAGTCCAGTTCACACGCATGACCAGTCCAGTCCACACGCAAGACCAGTCCAGTCCACACGCAAGACCAGTCCAGTCCACACGCAAGACCAGTCCAGTCCACACGCAAGACCAGTCCAGTTCACACGCATGACCAGTCCAGTCCACACGCAAGACCAGTCCAGTCCACACGCAAGACCAGTCCAGTCCACACAACGAGAGCAGTCCCAGCAGCTCTGAATTTTGCAATCAGTTTTCGTTTGCCAACTCGATTAACAATTTTCCGCCAGTCCGAAATGACTGTAGTAGTTGTTGAACATTTGTTAGCGAGGGAGTTGAAAGCGCCCATGTGTCTGCCTCAGGGATTATGTTTATTTAAAGCGTCGGCCAGCTATGAGGAAAGTCTCCAGGACTCCCATGGCTACACAACACATTTCAGTAAATATATAGAATCAGTGAGAAATGTTTTCAAATAAGTAATCAGGACTCTTGACGGCGTGTCATGCATTGCGAGAAAAAGAGAAATGTGTAATGTAAAGAGAGAAACAAATAGAGAAATGAAATGGGGGTATGTAGAGTACTTACTAAAGATAAATAAAGGAGTACACGTTAACAGCTACTGTAGATTAACTAAATATAAATATATAGATTTTAAATTCAATCTGCAGAGAGGAAAATAGAATAGATCATAGGATTACACACACTACCTTTCCCTCATTCAGGCCTACATTGCCGGCTAGTAATTATCCGTAAAGGAGCAGCAAGCATATGTTATTACTGCCTCGTTCATCACTCACCGAGTGAGAAATGAAGCACTGTGCTGAAATGCGTGAGGAATGAAGCACTGCGCGGAAACCTGCATAATATATATTTTCCTGTTATCTCATATTCATCGTTTCCGAATCTCCTTGCATTGTGAATATTGATCGTTTACGTGATGAGATATCTTCAATATCTTGATATCCTCGATTTTCTACCTACTTGTCCAACGCATCTTCATGGAAAATATGTTTAATTCTTCGAGTCTGTTCAAAATATAGGTTTAAAAAGATTAAATTTGTATATATTATCCTTAAGTTTTCCCTGTCCTGTTTTCATATTTTATTTCACAAAGAGATCAGAAGTGTACACGCGCTTTTACAAGCACTTTTACTAGTGCAGTATAATGTGGTTTCTTGCGTTTTATGTTACAGTTTCTGGTTATGAAAATCGACATTTCGTAGGCTTCACTGCTCGCAGCTAGGTAATGTCTTGGAGATCTGAGATCACCGCTCCTAACCTCTTGTTACATGCGTCTACCAGTCTAGGGTTCTGCCAGTAGGATCTGCTTCAGATGGAGCATTATTTTGTAATGTGTCATTAACGAATATTTTTCAAGGTTTATTTTGAAGTCATTGATATTTGTATATATATATATATATATATATATATATATATATATATATATATATATATATATATATATATATATATATATCACTGAAAACTCACACCCCAGAAGTGACTCGAACCCATACTCCCAGGAGCAACGCAACTGGTATGTACAGGGATGCCTTAAACCACTTGACCATCACGACCGGACATAAGGAAGTGATAGCCGAGGCTATATGAACCACTTCCCCGCCGGCACCTTCCTTATATCACTTCCTTATGTCCGGTCGTGATGGTCAAGTGGTTTAAGGCATCCCTGTACATACCAGTTGCGTTGCTCCTGGGAGTATGGGTTCGAGTCACTTCTTTGGTGTGAGTTTTCAGTTGTATCTAGTCCTGGGGACCATTCAGGCTTGTTTGCATATATATATATATATATATATATATATATATATATATATATATATATATATATATATATATATATATATATATGTGTGTGTGTGTGTGTGTGTGTGTGTGTGTGTGTGTGTGTGTGTGTGTGTGTGTGTGTGTGTGTGAGTGTGTGTGTACTCACCTAGTTGTACTCACCTAGTTGTGCTTGCGTGGGTTGAGCTCTGGCTCTTTGGTCCCGCCTCTCAACCGTCAATCAACAGGTGTACAGTTTCCTGAGACTAATGGGCTCTATCATATCTACACTTGAAACTGTGTATGGAGTCAGCCTCCACCACATCGCTTCCTAATGCATTCCATTTGTCAACCACTCTGACACTAAAAAAGTTCTTTCTAATATCTCTGTGGCTCATTTGGGCACTCAGTTTCCACCTGTGTCCCCTAGTGCGTGTGCCCCTTGTGTTAAACAGCCTGTCTTTATCAACCCTGTCGATTCCCCTGAGAATCTTGAATGTGGTGATCATGTCCCCCCTAACTCTTCTGTCTTCCAACGAAGTGAGGTTTAATTCCTGCAGTCGCTCCTCGTAGCTCATACCTCTCAGCTCGGGTACTAGTCTGGTGGCAAACCTTTGAACCTTTTCCAGTTTAGTCTTATGCTTGACTAGATAGGGACTCCATGCTGGAGCCGCATACTCCAGGATTGGTCTGACATATGTGGTATATAATGTTCTGAAAGATTCCTTACACAAGTTTCTAAAGGCCGTTCTTATGTTAGCCAACTGGCATATGCTGCTGATGTTATCCTCTTGATATGAGCTTCAGGGGACAGGTCTGGCGTGATATCAACCCCCAGGTCTTTCTCTCTCTCTGACTCTTGAAGTATTTCATCTCCCAAATGATACCTTGTATCTGGTCTCCTGCTTCCTACCCCTATCTTCATTACATTACATTTGCTTGGGTTAAACTCTAACAGCCATTTGTTCGACCATTCCTGCAGCTTGTCCAGGTCTTCTTGAAGTCTCAAGCTGTCCTCCTCTGTCTTAATCCTTCTCATAATTTTGGCGTCGTCAGCAAACATTGAGAGGAATGAGTCTATACCCTCTGGGAGATCATTTACGTATATCAGAAACAGGATAGGTCCAAGTACAGAGCCCTGTGGGACTCCACTGGTGACTTCACGCCAGTCTGAGGTCTCACCCCTCACTGTAACTCTCTGCTTCCTATTGCTTAGGTACTCCCTTATCCACTGGAGCGCCCTACCTGTTACTCCTGCCTGTTTCTCCAGCTTATGCATCAACCTTTTATGGGGTACTGTGTCAAAGGCTTTCCGACAGTCCAAAAAAATGCAGTCCGCCCACCCTTCTCTTTCTTGCTTAATTCTTGTCACCTGATCGTAGAATTCTATCAAGCCTGTAAGGCAAGATTTACCCTCCCTGAACCCATGTTGATGGGTTGTCACGAAGTCTCTTCTCTCCAGATGTGTTACTAGGTTTTTTCTCACAATCTTCTCCATCACCTTGCATGGTATACAAGTTAAGGACACTGGCCTGTAGTTCAGTGCCTCTTGTCTGTCACCCTTTTGTATATTGGTACTACATTAGCAGTCTTCCATATTTCTGGTAGGTCCCCCGTTTCCAGTGACTTACTATACACTATGGAGAGTGGTAAGCAAAGTGCTCCTGCACACTCTTTCAATACCCATGGCGAGATTCCATCCGGCCCAAACAGCTTTTCTCACATCCAGCTCCAATAGGTGCTTTTGACCTCATCTCTTGTAATCGAACCTATCA
>WNGS01169217.1:2833012-2849232 GCA_020271785.1 Procambarus virginalis
CGTCACGCAGGGTGCAGCCGCACCTCCACAGATCTCCAGTATCATCTATTGATACTGGTAATGGCTCAAAAGGGCCACCACTTACGGGCTATTCATGCCCGTGCCACCTTTTGGGTGACTTAATCTTCATCAATCAATCAGCTTTGGGATCAATGGGCAAAGCAAATAGGAATGGTTGTAGATTTCTGCAGGAACCTGAAGATGTTCAACTGCTGTAGTTGAACTAATCTAATCTCTAATCTCCTCTCCTACTTAACTGCGTGGAGGGAGATTAGATTATGCTTGTTTGACAAATGCCGAGGGCATAGTGGGGAATTGTCTTACTGTGGATGAAATGTTAAGTGATCATTTTGCATTACAAATATAGCTTAAACTAGATCAAAAGAATGCCTGCCTTCAAAGGAAAAGGTTAGAGTTTAGTGACGGGAATTAAGGGGTCTTGTTGGTCATATTAAGTCTTAGTATGATACTTATCAGGCAGTTTATGCGGAAGGAGATCTAATTTAGGAGGTAGATGTATTTAGTGCATCAGTGAACCGGAAAACATCTAGTATAAAAAAAGCATCCCCCCAGAAAAGAAAATTATGCACAGGACAAGATGCTTAAGGGGTGGACATTAACAATGAGAGCTCACAGGGATTGGAATAGGGATGGTAGGACTGAAGAAAGGAAGAATGCTTTACTGGCAGTTGCTGGGCTGTGTGGGGAGAAGAGAAAGGAAATTATGACCAAGTATTGTCAGGAGTTTGCAGAGAAAGTTGGGAGTAACAGAAACTTGAAGGAAATCTGGCAATACGTAAATAAAGTAAAGGGGTAAAAAGCATAAATTTGTTGCACATCGTGACCCGCAAGGAATTGCAAATGGTCTTGTAAATAAATGGGTGGAAGCTGCCAAACTTAGTTCATTACCCGCTATAATGAGAGAGTCATTAGATTCTTGGAAAGATATAAAAAAGGATTTTATACTTACAGCAGGTAACAGTGGTGATGTCACTTGCACAGGTATTACCAGAGAAGAACTAATAACGGCGATTAAAGTTGGGAAATCTACCGCCCCTGGGGAGGATGGAGTAACTTATGAAATACTTAATGAACTTGCTACTATGACGAAAAGCCCACTGTTAGACCTCTTTAATATTAGTTATAAAGAGGGCAGTATTCCTAGTAAATGGAAAAAAGCTATGGTCATCATTTTAGGATGCCCAAGAAATGCCATGATTGAGATAATGAGTATGGAGTTGAATCTGAAGAGTATTGGGGATAGAATTTCAGAGATAAATGTAGCCTCTGCCATAAGATTAATGAGAGGTGGGAGGAGCTAATGAATTAATCCTCTCAGTTCAAAAGGTGGGAAGTAATGAACTATGTATGATAAAGAAGAGACCACATATGAGTACCTTATGCTCTAATGTTATAAAGTATGTTATTACAGAATGTATTGCTCTGCCTAAGAGGCAATTCGCACCACCATAGGAGGATTGTAATGTAGATGTAATTATTCTCTTGCAAAATAAAAAAGTATGTATGAGATAGGAGAGCTGAGGGCAACATATGATTGTATAATTCGAAAATTACCTACAGAAAACACTCTACATGTATATTGTGATAGGACAGTAGATAGGGATGGGAATGCAGGATGTGGAGTCTTGATCAGGGAGTACACTGACATCGGCACTGTAGATACTGTTATTGAACGCCGCTTAACTGATAATGTCTCTTCAACGCAACGCAGGCTGAACTCCAAGGTGTATTAGCCTTGGAGTTATAAATTATAGAGTTAGTCAGTCGTCTGGGAGAGCATCCCAGACACTGCCTTAATCGACTGAGCTACGACACGGTAAAGGGAGTTGAAACTGAAGTTCTACTGAACTTACTGGATCCTGCAGCCTCTCTACTTCTACTGAACTACTAAGTTCCTGAAACTTCGGTTTCAACTCCTTTTACATGTCGTAGCTCAGTCGATTAAGGCAGCGTCTGGGATGCTCTCGGACGCAGGTTCGAAACCTCGTCACGGCCCTTGTGGATTTGTTCATTTAACATTACGCCTTCTGACGAATAACTTGGCGGGGAGAAGTAAACAAATATAGAAACTCAAACCAAAGAAATCTCCAGGGCAGGACGAAGTGTTTGCTAAAGGCGCCTAAAAATTGCAAACCCATAATAGAACACGAAACAATAGATGTAAACTGTATATGTATACATTTAGGAAAATCCTAGTTTAATTAATAAGGGAGTTGTGGATTTGTAGGTTAGACATATATATAAATGAGTTTGGGTGGATATAATTAGGAGCTGCCACGTATGGACCAATAAGCCTTCTGCAGTTTTCTTGATGCTTATCTTCTAACAGAGGCAAAAAAAAAAATATTTTCTGCTAAAAATTTTCCCTGATCTAGAACAGTACATCGTTCTCACATCCAGAGTTATATAATATTATTTCAGTAATATAATTAGTCATTAATATATCGGACATTTAGTGACAAGGGTCATCTCAAATATAATGTGAAAAAATATTCTAAATTGTGACCATTTCGTCTTTATTCAAATACGAGTTTTGACACAATAAGATAAACATGAAAATTATTGCTAACGCCCACAGTGACGTTTTAATTGTTGCAAACGTAATAACAGATTAATCTAATATTTAAGAAATGTGAAGTTTGAGTATATAAACAGGAGGTGCCAGTCCGGGAATTGATGTTTGGAGAACATTGATTGAGATGAAGAACTGGGCTGTACCTGGATAGGATTCTGGGAGATCTTCCACTTCTCAAGCCTTAGACTGTTGCTTGGAGTAGCCCGTTGGTCCTCATCTCCAATATTACCTGACTGGTCCAGTACTTTCTTGTAATCCACTTTTGTTCCAGCAAAATTCCTTAAACTTTTTGGGGAGGTAATTGAAGGGCCTCTGATATTAATTCAGTGTTCTTATTGTGTCACCTCGACTCTTGCTGTATTTTGTATTTCGTGCCATATCGTTCTTGCAATAAATTTTTATCATTTTGTGCACATTTGGTACTTTATCATGTTATATATACTTCCAGTACACATAATGAGACACGAGATACTTCTTTATTTTGAGAGCGTTGTGACAGTCCCAGTAATTAAGGGGCTTTATCGAATGTGTGCCGTATTCCCATCATTTCAGAATCCGAATACTACTTTATGGGAGACGGAACTTTGGAAGGAGAGAGAAAGGTCCTTCAGAGAGCAGCAGGAGTTAGTCTCTCTGCTTCTGACAAGTTGATGTGCACTATATGTGTCTCGCGGGCAGCAGGAGTTAGTCTCTCGGCTTCTGACACTCTCGGCACTGTACGTGTCTCGTGGGTAGCTTGCGAAATCGTCTGGAGTGGAAACTGTTGTATATTTGTTGGAGATGAAGGAAATAATTTTACAAAAGGGTGTGTTGATGAGAACATCTTCTGGCAGATAACATTAAAAAAATACACGACAATGGGAAGGGCGGTGAAAAACAAGATTACACTGAAAATTGTAAGACCCAAAAATGCCACATTGATATCCATCTCCCTGACTATCAGTATGTTGTATACGGAGACCAACGACTGTGTACTGAGCGTAACTCAAGCAGCGGGTTATAAAAGCTGCGTTGTTGTTGTTGTTTTAGATTTAACTACTCAGAACGAAGTGTCCTCAAGCTGCGTGAAGCAGTGGATTATAAAGGCTGCGTCAGATGTACACCTGACTTGCTGTAGGCAGGTAATCTATTAGGTGAACTGACTTAGTGAGAATTTGGAACACTGCTGTTGCACACACGATAAGGAAATAAGAACATAAGAATCAGATGCAGAATCAGGATTGGCAGATGCAGTTTAATGCTGATAAATGTAAAGTTCTGAGGCTAGGTAATGATGATAGAGTTACAAGATACGAGCTAGATGGTGTTGAGATTGCGAAGTCGGATTGCGAAAGGTATCTAGGTATTATGATTAAGAACATAAGAACAAAGGCAACTGCAGAAGGCCTATTGGCCTATACGAGGCAGCTCCTATCTATAACCACCCAATCCTACTTATATACATGTCCAACCCTCGCTTGAAACATAAGAACAAATTTTTTATTATCTATTAGTAAGAATTTAAAACAAAAGGATCAATGCATGAATGTTCGTAATAAGGCAAATAGGACACTGTGATTTATTAATCGAAGCGTTAGTAACAAGACACCTGGTGTGGTTCTTTAGCTATATCTAGCTCTGGTTAGGCCCTATTTAGATTATGCAGTTCAGTTTTGGTCGCCGTACTATAGAATGGATATAAATTCACTTGAACGTGCCCAGCGTAGGATGACTAAGTTAATTCCCCAAATTAGAAATCTTTCATATGAAGAAAGATTAACAAAGCTTAAATTGCATTCACTGGAAAGGCGAAGAGTTAGGGATGACATGATAGAGATTTACAAGTGGATGAATGGACATAACAAAGGGGATATTAATAGGATATAAAAAGTATCAACACAAGACAGAACGCGAAACAAAGGGTAAAAATTGGATAAGTTTAGATTTAGGAAAGACCTGGGTAAATACTGGTTCGGTAACAGGGTTGTTGATTTGTGAAACCAATTACCACGTAGCATAATAGAAGTAGGATCCCTTAATTGTTTTAAGCGTAGGTTAG
Source organism: Procambarus virginalis (assembly GCA_020271785.1). NCBI lineage: Eukaryota > Metazoa > Arthropoda > Malacostraca > Decapoda > Cambaridae > Procambarus > Procambarus virginalis. Next base: position 2,837,647 of record WNGS01169217.1, read on the forward strand.
ACATATATATGAATGAGATTGGGTGGTTATAAATAGGAGCTTCTTCGTGTGGGCCAATAGGCCTTCTGCAGGGACCTTTATTCATATGTTCTTTGTGTCCTATATTTTTATTATCTTTATTCCTATATTTTTATGTTCCACGTCACCTTGTAACTAATTCGACGGACGGTTGCTTACGTCTCACCTGATACATAAGCACCAACTTGGGATAAAAAATTACGGGCTATTCATGCCCGTGTCACCTCTTGGGTGGCTTAATCTTTTTCATCACCATCAAAATTTACCATTCACCAGTTGGAACCTAGACGCTCAGCATCACCTCCCCAGAAAAAATGAATTATCTGCTTGTTTTGCTACCGGTGGTTAGCTGTCTGTTTGCGCTAATTTTATTCGTAGCAGCAAAAATAATTTTTTATATCTATCCCACCTATCGCTGGAAGGTCAAGATGCCTTCAAAAGGTCCTCCTGAAAATTGTGATCTCGATCAAGTCTGTGTTCTTCTTTCATACCAGACTCTCCCCGAAGCCTCGGATAATGAAACAGTTAATGAAGCTTCTGGTCGTGGGAAACCTAAAGTTTTGTCTGATAATACGAACCCGAGATCTTTGCAAGGGGCCAAGAACATTTACGCTTTGCAAAATGTTACGAACCATCTTCCCTTGTCTGGTGATACGACATCTACGTTCCTGAGTGGTGATATATGTAACCTGACTGACTTCAGTACTGAGAGTTTTAGGCACACTGTAAGACGACCTTCATTATGGGCACTTCACGATATAATTGACAGGTCCTGTGGTCGTCAGGGTCTGCTCTCAATGCCAGACAGCACCTCCACAACCGTAAAAACTCCTGGTGGACTTTCTACCAACTTCAAGAACCTGTATGAAGTTGATGGCGGCTTACCGTCCTCCATACGGTACACTGAAGTGACGTCAAACGATGATAACGAGTCTCTCTCTTTAAACCACATTAATACGCATGTGGATAATAATGAAGACTTGTGTTTTGGATTGCCTGCGTTCTCGTCAACCCCAATCAAATGAATGGCTTACCTATGTTCACATGTATAATTATCACGGATACATGTTCCATTGTAAACTTGAAAACAAATATTTATTTAATTATAAATGCAATATTGATTATACAAAAATTATAATAAATCAAAATACGTATTTTTAAAAGTATATTAATTTTCCTCTCCTAGCGTTCTTTCATTTTACTTACAATTTTCTGTTGCATCTTGTAGGTAATTCCTGCATATGTCTCTGTGAAATAGTTAAGGGATTTTATGAGCTCATTATTGAAAAGTGCTACTGTGCAGTTGTGAAATTTGAGTGTGGACGACGTGAAGTTAAGTGTGGAGGCCACGGGATCGTTCTTGAAAAAAATAATTTCTTTCATCTCTGAATGTTTGTCCAAAACGAAAGTCCAACTACTTGATCTGGGATAAAAGTTTTCCCCCAAACAAGTTACCGTGAGATAGGGACAGGGAACACAAGCGTGATCAAGCTGCTGTCATTTGAGAACATTAGTGAGAACTTTAGTGATGACATGTGAGGCGACGATCTTTGTCCCCTCACAGGTCAACACTATAGTTCTCGTCGCCTCACAGGTCAACACTATAGTTCTCGTCGCCTCACAGGTCAACACTATAGTTCTCGTCGCCTCACAGGTCAACACTATAGTTCTCGTCGCCTCACAGGTCAACACTATAGTTCTCGTCACCTCACAGGTCAACACTATGGTTCTCGTCACCTCACAGGTCAACACTATGGTTCTCGTCACCTCACAGGTCAACACTATAGTTCTCGTCGCCTCACAGGTCAACACTATGGTTCTCGTCGCCTCACAGGTCAACACTATGGTTCTCGTCACCTCACAGGTCAACACTATAGTTCTCGTCGCCTCACAGGTCAACACTATGGTTCTCGTCGCCTCACAGGTCAACACTATGGTTCTCGTCACCTCACAGGTCAACACTATAGTTCTCGTCGCCTCACAGGTCAACACTATGGTTCTCGTCGCCTCACAGGTCAACACTATGGTTCTCGTCACCTCACAGGTCAACACTATAGTTCTCGTCGCCTCACAGGTCAACACTATGGTTCTCGTCGCCTCACAGTCACACTATAGTTCTCGTCGCCTCACAGTCAACACTATGGTTCTCGTCGCCTCACAGGTCAACACTATGGTTCTCGTCGCCTCACAGGTCAACACTATGGTTCTCGTCGCCTCACAGGTCAACACTATAGTTCTCGTCGCCTCACAGGTCAACACTATGGTTCTCGTCGCCTCACAGGTCAACACTATAGTTCTCGTCGCCTCACAGGTCAACACTATGGTTCTCGTCGCCTCACAGGTCAACACTATAGTTCTCGTCGCCTCACAGGTCAACACTATGGTTCTCGTCGCCTCACAGGTCAACACTATGGTTCTCGTCGCCTCACAGGTCAACACTATGGTTCTCGTCGCCTCACAGGTCAACACTATAGTTCTCGTCGCCTCACAGGTCAACACTATGGTTCTCGTCGCCTCACAGGTCAAGAACTCAAGCACTCAAGAACACAAGGTCTCACCAGACGCCACACACAGGTGCCTTAAAGAACAAGTTCGCATGCTTTGATGCTACAAAATTTTTCTTAGTAACTCTAACGCAACTCCTTTCTTCTAATATATACAAGAATATTCTCAAAAATATATTGATGGTCGGCTCGTATTCTGAGATGCACCGTGCAAATATTAACTTCAAGTCATGGAAGACAAAGGATGCATTTGAGCGACTATTGAAAGCCGCCAAAACACACGCACGTCGACGATAAATTCCTCCAGCGATCGGGTTTACGTCCACCGGGTTCTAAATGTGTCCCACAATCTGCATAATGAAGTTCTGCTCAGTTTCCGCGATTACTGAAGCGATGGTTAACGCCGCCTGACGTGCTCTCTCCCCCCTCCCCTCCCCTCCCTCCCCCACAAACCTTCCTCACTCCCTCCATCCGCCCCCCCCAAACCTTCTTTCCCCCACCCCTTTTCCCTCCATCCTCCAATTCCCAATAATCCACCCACTACCTCCTGATAGCTTCCCTCCCGATAACCTTTCTTCCTCCCGATATGCCCAGCTCTCCCTCCAGAGGGCCTCCGGCCTCCGCTCTCTCCCTCCCGATAGGGGTGACACTTCCCATTTGACAGCCTCCTTCCTCCACATATGTTCCCTCCCTCCAGATATTCTCCATCACTCCTGATAACCCTACTCCCTCCCGAAAGCACCTACTTCTCTCCCGCCAAATAGTAATGCTAGCCAGCACTTGCGACGACTATCTTTACTATAGTGAGTGTTCAAGTGGGAGTGCGAGCACCACTTGTGCCCACACAAGTCTTGGAACAAGACCATCGTCGCTGAAGATCCAGCCTTCACTCCCGGCATACGAATCAAATTAAAAAATTCTATGTGTGCTCACGTGAGTGTGCGTGTCGTTGTGCGTCTGCGTGCCGTTGTGCGTCTGTGTCGTTGTGCGTGTGCATGTCAATGTACATGCCAGTTTGCGTGCCCTCTTGTATGCGCGGTCGCCCCTCCCGACACCTCGGAATTAGCAAGAGTCACGGGAGCAACTAGCGTTGTGAGTAAACTGTTTATGTAAACAGTATTTCTTTTTAAATTCACGCCAGTTTTGGCCAAGTTGTAGGTCGGGGCTCCAGTGTGGGCCAAGTTGAAAGGCGGGACCAAAGAGCCAGAGCTCAACCCCCGGAAGCACAATTAAGTTAGTACAAATAGGTAAGTACAGCTCCCCATCACCACCACAGTCCCCAACTACCCATCACCACCACAGTCCCCACCTCCCCCATCACCACCACAGTGCAGCTCAAGAACCACCCGAGCTCATAAACAACATTAACATCGTATCACTGTGAGGAGGGAAGCGCATTATGAGGGATGGATGACAATTACCGAGGAAGGATGACTGCGCCCGTGGAACAAATGTCTAATTAACTGTTCCGGGCAACTATCAACCAAGTTGAGATTTGGCAGAAATGGCCAAATAAATTTATGCCATAACAAAGTCTCCAATGCGAAGACAAAGAAGCACACGAGGGAGAAAACACATTAGGGAAAGTTAGTAAATAAAAGCATTTTTTGAGTAAATGATCACACGTCAACATTGCAGGGTTTCGTAAATTATAAAGAACTAATATTATTGCACACAGACATCACAATAGCGTGATGCATCAAGTGATAGGTTAATATTTAAAAAGGATTGGCCCCAATACCTGTGCTGGTTGGACGCCTCCGTGGTAGGTCAAGTTGATTTCCCGCTTGAGATTTTGATCCATGTCGTAGCTCAGTCGATTAAGGCGCGTCTGGGATCCTCTCGGACGTTGGTTTGAACCCTCGTCACGGCCCTTGTGGATTTATTCAAGTAATATTATTGTTTTCTGATCATCGGCTTCCATTGGTTACTGGTGGCTTAGGTTGTGCACGTTTCCGGTGGGGAAAGGTCTACAACCTAAGATAACAGTCTCTACAGAGACTGTTATCTTTATGTCTCACAACATAAAGATAACAGTCTCTACAGACTCTACAGATTTTTGACTCTACAGAGTCAAAAGGTAAATAGTGGCTGAGTAAGAGGCGGCGTCCAACCAGCACTCGTATTAGGGACTATCCTTTTGTAATACGGTGACTGGTTGACAAACCAAATTAGCTCCTTCACATCAGTGTTCACTGTTGATAGAAAACTAGCGAGAGGCATGAAACGAGAGGAGGACTGTACACAGAGAACTCACAATAACTTGATATATATCAACGAACAAATCCACAGGAGCCTCGATGAGGGTTCGAATCTATGCGCTGGGTGTTCCCAGGAGCACAGGTTCCCCAGGCACTCTAGTCGACCGCACCACGACATGGTTACCTGGACTGTGTTACCGCAACGTGAGCTAAACTCTCACTAGCGACGGTCAGAAAAATATCTACCGAGCAAACGACAACTTATGAGCACGGGAACAAGACTAAGAAGACTCATATCAACCTTACCCCCAAGCGACATATATTCTGCATTATACTCCCCCTATCCCCCCCGGATAGTATGCCCCCCCCGCCCCCAAGTCCTTCCCCGGAATAGTATACTCGTAATTATATCAACCTGAAGCCCAACCCAGCGTAGCATAATTTCCACATAGCAACATAGCCGTTTGGCCGACTTGCTCTGTTCCAGAATGGTGGGAGCTCTGGCGGTCTCTGTGATGCTGATGATGTTGATGATGAAGATTAAGCCATCCAAAAGGTGGCACGGACATGAATAGCCCGTAAGTGGTGGCCCTTTTAAGCCATTACCAGTATCAAAAGATAATACTTGAGATCAGTTGAGGCGCAACTGCACCCTTCGTGATGGGAGATGTCTCCCGGACCAAATGGTGACCAAATGGTGTGGTCACGGTGATGAAGGATTGATTGATTGATAAAGATTAAGCCACCCAAGAGGTGGCACGGGCATGAATAGCCCGTAAGTGGTACATTTTTTCCGTAATTCTTTTCATTATTCTGAGGTTGCATTTAATCATCAAGCTGTTATCGCGGGGGAGGATACTGCTTCACAGTCTTTATGAGGGTGTCCAGCTGCTGGACACCTTTGTTGACCAGGAGAGTGGCTCTGTTGATGGCTTCAGGGTGGCCACTGCAAGATTCAAGAACTCTTAAAGCTCTTCTAAGGTCGTTGGTTGCTTCACATTCCAGAAGATAGTGAAGTAATGGCTTTTCTGTGACAGTTTGGCAGAAGATGCACTCTCTCTGTCGGGGTTCACCAATCTCCCAGTTGCATCTGTAACCTAGACGTAGTCTATATAACCTAACTGCTATTTCCCTGTGGATTCCTTTTGGGATATTTAACCTTTCTAATTTGGTTGCCTGAAGATACCATGTTGCAGAGGGCGAACCTTCAGCTCTGGTGTAGGTAGGCTTTGTTGAGGTGTGAGAGTTTTTTGGTGATGATGTTTTTAATGTTCTCCAGGCTGGGTTGAATTGTTTTATCTATCACTGGATGACGAGTTGCCAGTTTAGCAATTTCGTCAGCTTTCTCATTTAATGGGATTCCAATATGGGATGGGATCCAGTTCAAGGTTATGTTGAGTCCTTTGCCTTTAGCGACTGCTCCAAGGTACAAAATGGTGGTAATTATTTTCACGTTATCTTTCCATTGTTTTTGTCCTAGTATTTGAAGTGCAGCTTTTGAGTCTGTGTGTATGATTGCATTTTGAGTGTTTTGTACAATCACATATGCGAATGCCTGTTGTATGGCAAACAGCTCAGTTTGGGTTGATGATACTAGTCCTCCCAGTCTCCAATATGCCTGTATGCTGGCCATGCAAAGAGCAGCGCCAGCACTCATATTCTGTGTCCACCGATCCGTCTGTGAAGATGTGGGTGGCTCCTGCTACTGCTATGCTATACATTTGCTTTTCTATTATGTGCCTTAGGATTGTCGGATCATATGCAGACTTTTTCATTGGGAGACTTTCTATTACTATTTTCAAAGTAGGCTCTTCCCACGGTGCAGGAGTGCAATTTGGGTGTGGATGATCACCCTCTCTATCGAGAATCATGCTTTTTAAATGTAGTCTGTTTAGGATTTTTCCTGCTCTTGCAGCCCAAGAGTTTCCATTGTTTTGGCCTAGTCCAACCACCAAGGCCTGCCGTACTGGGATTGGATCAGAAGAAATAATTATCTTACTGATAATTGTAACTGTCCTTTGAGATATTCTTTCCTTGTAGAGAGGGCAAACCCGTCTCCAGTCTAAGTGTTTCAAGCCTGGTCCACATGGGGGCTCCCAGTGCGGCTCTCATAGCATTGTTTTGGGCAACTTCAAGCTTTTTCCACTGTTGGTGTGATAGATTTGTGAGTGCAGGTGCTGCATAATCGATCACTGATCTGACTGCCTGTATATAGTATGTGCGAAGGACTTGCAGATTGGCTCCTCCAGAGAGGGAGGTTAGCGACCTGAGGATTGCCGTCCTGGCCGCAGTTCGCTCTCTCAAGTAAGTGACCTCAGCATTAAAATTCATGTGTGTGTCCAGGATTATTCCTAGGTACTGATAGGTGTCCACCCATTCGATTGGTTGACCCTGTACTGTGAGTTGGATGTTGGGCTTCGCTATTTTTATGGGCATGGCTTTTGACTTTGAGGGGTTGAGTTTGATCCCAATCTGTTTTGCCTCTTTACTGATGCAGTCTAAGCATTTGGGTGCAAGGCGCGCCGCATCCCTTACTTTTATGATGATGACAAAGTCGTCCGCGTAGTTTAGCAGCCTGCAGTGATGTGGAAGTTTCAACCTCATTATTCTTTCCATTAAACAGTTGAAGAGAAGAGGGCTGAGAATACCTCCTTGCCGTGTACCATTTTCATGTCTTTTGTACTCAGAAACTGTGCCATGAAGTTTTACTCTTGCTTCTCTGTTTATGAGACAGCTTTTGGTCCAGGAGAGCAGGTTGCCTGTGACCTCTTTGTCAATGAGGCAGCAGAGAATAGCAGGGGCGCTAGCCAGTTCAAAGGCTTTTTCGAGGTCCAGGAATATCAGCATTCCTGGTCTGTCATTCAAGTGGGCTAACAGAGTTGTAATACATTCACTGTGCCAACCCCTTTTCTATAGGCATACATATCATGGTGCAGTTTNATACAGCTTGAAGTTCAGCTGGAGTGGAAAAGCCATTGCATTTAAGCGATGTCCAATAAGACAATCTACAGTGCTGAAAACTGTGCCAAAACTCCACATCCTGCCATTCCTCCGATGCTACCGAGCCATCCTGATTAGGATACAAATATATCTGGCAATACGGTGTTGATGTCAGTGAAAAAGATAAGGAGTGTAAATTATGTAGTATGCCGCACGCCCACACCTTAGAAATATGTATTAGAGTGTCCAATTATTGATAACTATAGAAATAAGGAAATAAGTAGTGTACCAACATCACAATTGTTGGATGTGTGATAATGGTATGATAGATGTTAAATGGGATTCTTGTATTGTTATTTGTCTATTTGTACTCACTGAATTTATGCGCCCTTCAGGGACTTGAAGTAGATGGGGGAGGGGGTAGAAATAGCCTAAGCTACTCTATCCCTTTGAGATGTATTTCTATCTTGTCTCAATAAACATACTTGAACTTGAACCGAGCCATGCCAATAAACGTGTGAACTGTATTAGGTGGAATAAAGTTAAAAATGAGGTTGCTGGGAAGGGACTTTTCCCTAATATTTCACCGTGCCTAATGACTCAATCACCACCTCACCATGGTATAAATACCCACTAACATTGACACACACACTTCACCATAGCCCGTGCTACATAGACACTTCGTTCTGAGTAGCTAATCTAAGACAACAACAACATTGACACACAATAGCCAGCTGTTCTTCACGTGCACTGTAACCAGAGGAAAATGGTGTGCTCCATTCTTCAGTGTGTGTGTTGTTGCTTCAAAACGAAGAGTGACTCTTCAGCGACACAGTCTGGAGATGTCCCACGCGGCCAGAACAACAAATGTCCAGGAAAAACCTCCTCAAGAAAAAGGCAAATTTACCTCTCTCGTGATGCCCTATAATCTCAAACTTGCTAAGCTGCCAGAGCTGACCAGCGCACCAGTAATTTACACACCAAAGAAGCCTGCCACGATCACCGAGGACACCTACGACAGCCACCTTAACTTGACCTTTCTGCACCAAACATCTTCGACGGGATGCTCCTCTGTAGTGAGTGTCCCCTCCGCCATAAAATATCCGTCTGTAGACACTCTCTATAATAATCATGGAAGAGTAATGGAAATAGGATCACAAGATTTCCGGATGACAAGTTTCCCTATAGGTCTCGTGGTGGTCCGTTCTCTTCCACATTAGCCTCACTGAACACAACGGTGATCTCCTCCACTCCTAAGTAACGTGTGATTAGGATTGTGCAGCCTGGAGCAATATGTGTGTGTAGCCTGGAGCAATATGTGTGTGTAGCCTGCAGCAATGTGTGTGTGTAGCCTGCAGCAATGTGTGTGTGTAGCCTGCAGCAATATGTGTGTGTAGCCTGGAGCAATATGTGTGTGTAGCCTGGAGCAGTGTGTGTGTGTGTGTGTAGCCTGCAGCAGTGTGTGTGTGTAGCCTGCAGCAGTGTGTGTGTGTAGCCTGCAGCAATGTGTGTGTGTAGCCTGCAGCAGTGTGTGTGTGTGTAGCCTGCAGCAGTGTGTGTGTGTAGCCTGCAGCAATGTGTGTGTGTAGCCTGCAGCAGTGTGTGTGTGTAGCCTGCAGCAGTGTGTGTGTAGCCTGCAGCAATGTGTGTGTGTAGCCTGCAGCAATGTGTGTGTGTAGCCTGCAGCAGTCTGTGTGTGTAGCCTGCAGCAGTGTGTGTGTGTAGCCTGCAGCAGTGTGTGTGTGTAGCCTGCAGCAGTGTGTGTGTAGCCTGCAGCAATGTGTGTGTGTAGCCTGCAGCAGTGTGTGTGTGTAGCCTGCAGCAGTGTGTGTGTGTAGCCTGCAGCAGTGTGTGTGTGTAGCCTGCAGCAGTGTGTGTGTGTAGCCTGCAGCAATGTGTGTGTGTAGCCTGCAGCAATGTGTGTGTGTAGCCTGCAGCAGTGTGTGTGTGTAGCCTGCAGCAGTGTGTGTGTGTAGCCTGCAGCAGTGTGTGTGTAGCCTGCAGCAGTGTGTGTGTGTAGCCTGCAGCAATATGTGTGTGTAGCCTGCAGCAATGTGTGTGTGTAGCCTGCAGCAATATGTGTGTGTAGCCTGCAGCAATATGTGTGTGTAGCCTGCAGCAATATGTGTGTGTAGCCTGGAGCAGTGTGCATCAGTGCATCACTTAAATTAATATTGATAAGATGAAATAATTATTTAGTTTAGTAAAATAATTATATAATGTATTGGTCTTGACTGTTATATATTAAATTGTTAAAGTAGTCAGGAAGTCACAATAACGGAGCTGAAAATTAACCACCTAACTCCACACGTTTGACTATTGTTTAGATTAAGTAAATGCACAGAATAAACTTTCAATAATTGTTTTATTAATTATATATTTTTGTAACTGATTTATATAATCACACACACACAGATCACACTAACGTGATGCATCGTAACGTAAATTTTGTTGATTTATATGATTTTGTTATATTATTTGTTTATATTATATTGTTCGTTTATATTATATTATTTGTTTATATTTATATTATTTGACGAGTGTTAGTCAATATAACTGTTGCAGTCACGTTATTGTAACTAACAATGAAGATGATAAATCTTCAATGTTTTACAGTAAAATTATGTAAAGAAGTTATTACATTAAATAAACCAAGTAGTCAACTATACTTTTTAATTAACAATATTTATTTGAGGTGTAAGTTAATAAAAAATTGAGGTTCGATACAGCTGTCAATCAACTGTTAAGAATGCAAATTAAAGCCTAGATAATTTTGAGTAATGTCAGTCAATGAGTGATCACAAGGAAATCAGATTTAACATAGAATGGAATACAAGTGACAGAAAATTCTAGTAAGGTAACAGATTTCAGAAAACCTGATTTTGATGGATTGGAGTTTCTTGGGAAGGATAGATTGGACAAGTTCAAGTTTACTAAGATAGTTAAATATATCCCAAAGGGAATACTCTAAGTAGCTTAGACTATTTCAACCCTTTTCTACTTCAAATCCCTTAAGGGGGCACAATTTCATACAGTAATCAAATAATAATATACATTACAAATAAAAGCACCTTAATTCAATAATCATATAGTACATATTTCAAGAATCTTAGCATTATAACCTTAGGGTAAAACCATCCATTAACTGGATTTTGATTGCGAACTCTGCTGAAAATATCTTGAAGATTAGAAGGAGTCGTGACCAACCCGCGGTCGTGTGCAGTCGCAGTGTAAGCGCTCTTGGATATTGTGAAATTGTACTCATCTGTTACAATTATACAGTGCATTTGCATGTTGGGAAATGGCAGAGGCGGTCTGCCTCAGTGATATACAATCCTGCACTAGGATTAACGATTATGAGAGTGAGGATATGTAGGCGATGAGTCACAATAACGTGGCTAAAGTATGTTGACTAGACCACAAACTAGAAGGTGAAGGGACGACGACGTTTCGGTCCGTCCGGACCATTCTCAAGTCGATTGGGCTCACAATCGACTTGAGAATGGTCCAGGACAGACCGAAACGTCGTCCCTTCACCTTCTAGTGTGTGGCTGGTCAACAGAGTGAGGATGACTTTCAAGTAAAAGATGATACCAGGCTGTATCAAGTTGCACTGTTTTGTCCAAAAAGAAACGGCGTAGTTTTCATAGACAGCGAGACAGTGAAGATGAAATGAAAAAGTGACAAAATAATTGCTGTGGTCCACAACAGGTGATTCTCCTGTTGGTCCACATCTTTGCATCTAGTGATGCAAACTCCCAGGAATTGTCACAGGAAACCCTAACCAGCAGGATGCAAGATACGAATAGTGGTTCATATTAAAAAGCTCCTTAGCCAGACGTACCGTCTTACGCCAGCTTTTGTGAAACGTCAAAGTGTGACTGTTGTACGGGAATAACAGTCGCTTCCTTCTATTAATCTGC
>WNGS01169217.1:2864356-2869356 GCA_020271785.1 Procambarus virginalis
TTAAGAGCAGGTTTGAGGAGGCAACGTCGGTGTGACGCCACATGATCATGGTGTTAAATCACCTTTCTCAGGACTCACGGGATAACTCGCGTGTCAAAGACTTTTCAGTTATAATCTCCATATGACACTCCCATTCCCCGAGTTGAGTCACAGCTCGTCATAGCTAGTGCCAGAATGTTAACCATCAGCCTCTGACACACGGCGCGTTAATGTCTCGCATATCACCTCCACACCACCAGACAATTATTGGCCGTATTTCTCCGGTGTCCTATCCTCGTCGCTTTAAGTCTTTCGTTATGAAACAGTGGTCATAACTTTGGCACAAAAACAAGGTGTTAATAGGGATATCATCGGACATTATCGCCCCCTCCGCGTGACACGAGGCACTGAGGCAGCAAGGCTGTCGGCACCTTAGTTATACGAGCCCAGTGTTCTTGGTAGATGTATTTACCAAATTATGATCTCGTTTGGCCACAGCCGTGCATTAATGATGGGGTTAAGCGTCACAACGAACTATGATAGCCCTGTGCTATTTTCCACACGAATTCTCTCCTCACGCATATACCACGGCTTCTCCCCAGTTCCACACTTTGTCTCTAATCCCACCTATTCTCCCCCCCAATTCTAGTACAACTCCCCCTCCCACTTCTTCTTTGTCTGCCTTAATCTCGCTTACTTCCTTAGTTCATATTCTTATAATTCATGTCTCCGACTTTCGTTCGTCTGTCCCCCACTCGATACCCCGGATGTTTCTGTCCCCTATCTGGTAGGTCTTATTAGTCGTCACTCTCTGGATCATCATCGCGTTGCTTGACGATGAGTCACAATAACGTGGCTGAAGATATGATGACCGAACGACACATCAGAAGATGAGGAGACGACGACGTTTCGGTCCCTCCTGAAACATTATCAAGTCATTGGTCTCGTTTCTCCATCTTCTGGTGTGGGGTTTAGTCCTCATGGTGTTGGTTTGAACGGGTAAGTTATCACATTTACTCCGTTTATCACGTTTTCCACGTCACAGCTTCGTTCCCCCGTGTTCTCACTGGGGAACGAGGAACATTCCCTTCGAAGAACGAAGGGAACATTCGTTCTCACTGTTTACCCCGGTACTGTTCCCCTGTGTTCTCACTGTTTACCCCGGTACTGTTCCACTGTGTCCTCACTGTTTTCCCGATACTGCTTGAGTCTCGCTCCACCTACTGCATCCTACACTAACCTTGTATCCTGCTCATGTACTGCGGAATTATACACCAGATTACCTCATCCCCTTAATAGACTAGAGTATGCGCTCCAGCAACAGCTACGTGGCTGACTTCCTCTTATAATTTGATACTGAAGTTTAACACTCATTAAGAAGCCAATATACAAGAACTTGATCAACAATTTCCCAGCTGGCAGAACATGCTCGAGTAACGTTTAATCGACGTTCATTCATTATTATAACAACGTCACTTTCCCATATCTGCCTGTGGAACGCTTTCATTATAAACGCTACTCAAACTGTTAGGGTTTTTCTCGTCTACCGTCTTTCACAACGCAAACAGTACACCCTACTCTCTTTGCTTACACTTTCAACCTTTGCCAGAACGTCCATAGCTACGCAGAAGTACATTTTGCTAGTGAGCTGCTTCTGCTTTCCCCTTGTTCTCACCCAAAGCCATCAACATACTCCCTTGAATACTTTTTCTGCCCTTGTCGTTCACTACATTGCTGTACAATAGCCCATTCCCCTCGTATACACCTCCGCAGGCAATTCTCGCTAGCAGTAGCATAGTGGTACAGTTCCTGCCCTGCACCCCCACCCCAGCACCCCACTAGTGCATGCCGGAGGGCCACTTCTCGCCCTAAGCACCCCATAACTCGCGCGTGGCGCTGATCAGGCCATGTCAGGGGTCCAGCTGCCCGCTCTCTTTGTAATTTGCACTCGTAAAGTATATAACATTTTCATCAGGGCGCGGGGCGTGTCAGGGCTATTTATACGCGTTCTCTGTCCGGCTGCATTTGCTTTGGGTATTACTTGTACGTCGAGGTGGAGCTTATAACGACAGAAGGTGTTGATAATGACACCTGTCGCAGGAGGTTTATGCCAAAGAGGCCCCGCCTTATCCATGTGGTGATAGACAGGTGTTCGTACGCACCTGGGAGGGGCCGGGATGGGGATTTGCCACACTACCTCGCAGGGAATTTCCACTGAGCAAATCGTCAATAAGACTCGAATTACATTTTACGCCGCGGTACGCTGTCATCGACATTCTAGCTTCTATCGCTGTGTTTATCATGCACGAGTGTGAAAATGGCGGACAGAATTGGCTATTCTCGTTGATATTTCTCTAATAACACGTCGTTTACTGTGCTGGTATATGGCTCGCCTCGCACCCCTCACAATATATTTACCCAGGGAGGTGTGACCGGTCTGTTGCCGACTTGGGAGTTTTTGTAAACGCTTTTGTAATGATTTGTATAACTATCCCTGAAGATATTAAACTATCGGATAACAGTTTTTCCACGCCTCAAATATGCACGTATCGATAACTTCTGTGTGCGAAAATGAAGACATTTTGTTACAAAATATTCATGATTATTAGTCTGAACATTCTTCTTGACACTCCGCGAACACGTTTATGACTCTATCAACACCTCAATCTGTACCGGCGCCCGTGTGCGTGCTGCCACCGACATATCTCATGTTTATGCCGCAAATGTTGTTAAAATTCGAAGTGTTTCCACCCCCCCCCCCCCCCCCGCCAGAGTCCCCTCCACACAACCCCAACTGACCACAGCTGGCAGCACACAGAGCGACGCTTCACACACCTCGCCACCATGTGGGAATGGGAATTATTATCACCAGGTGTTACTTGCCTGCGGAAGGTGAGAATAACTTTCGTTTGTAACACACACACACTTAGGTGAGTACACACACACATTTAGGTGAGTACACACACACACAGTAGAGGGCAGCAACAACAGCTAACATAATGTGAACGAAACTGCTGGTCACGGGGGACCTAAATTACCGAGAAATTGACTAGGAATCGAGGAATTTCCGTGATGGGAAGAAACCTGGAAGCAAAATTAGTGGAATTTTATACACAAGCACTTTCTGACAGATGAAGGTAGACACAAGAGAAAGAGGAGGGAATGCACCGAGCAATTAGATCTTCACATCGCGAACGTGTAATATGAAATACCACTAGGAGCCAGTGATCACTGTGTCCTAGTCTTTGATTATATGATTGGACTTAAGAACATAAGAACATAAGAACAAAGGCAACTGCAGAAGGCCTATTGGCCCATACGAGGCAGCTCCTATTTATAACCACCCAATCCCACTCATATACACGTCCAACCCATGCTTGAAACAATCGAGGGACCCCACCTCCACAATGTTACGCGGCAACTGGTTCCACAAATCAACAACCCTGTTACCGAACCAGTATTTACCCAAGTCTTTCCTAAATCTAAACTTATCCAATTTATACCCATTGTTTCGCGTTCTGTCCTGTGTTGATACTTTTAATACCCTATTAATATCCCCTTTGTTATGTCCATTCATCCACTTGTAAACCTCTATCATGTCACCCCTAACTCTTCGCCTTTCCAGTGAATGCAATTTTAGCTTTGTTAATCTTTCTTCATATGAAAGATTTCTAATTTGGGGAATTAACTTAGTCATCCTACGCTGGACACGTTCAAGTGAATTTATATCCATTCTATAATATGGCGACCAAAACTGAACTGCATAATCTAAATGGGGCCTAACCAGAGCAAGATATAGCTTGAGAACCACACCAGGTGTCTTGTTACTAACGCTGCGATTAATAAATCCGAGTGTCCGATTTGCCTTATTACGAACATTCATGCATTGATCCTTTTGTTTTAAATTCTTACTAATTATAACTCCCAGATCCCTTTCGCAATCCGACTTCGCAATCTCAACACCATCTAGCTCGTATCTTGTAACTCTATCATCATTACCTAGCCTCAGAACTTTACATTTATCAGCATTAAACTGCATCTGCCAGTCCATAGACCATTTCAAAACCCTATCTAAATCAACTTGAATTGATAGAGAGTCTTCCTCCGAATTAATTTCCCTACCGATTTTCGTATCATCGGCAAATTTGCAAATGTTACTACTCAAACCCGAATCTAAATCATTTATATATATTATAAACAACAGAGGGCCCAGGACAGAGCCTTGAGGCACTCCACTTACAACATTTTCCCACTCTGACTTGACTCCATTTATACTAACTCTCTGTTTCCTTTGGTATAGCCATGCCCTAATCCAGCTTAATATAGCACCACCAATACCATGAGCCTCTATCTTTTTAATCAGTCTTTCATGTGGCACTGTATCAAAAGCTTTGCTAAAGTCAAGGTACACAACATCACAATCCTTACCACTATCGACTGCCTCAACTATGCTAGAATAAAAAGATAACAAATTTGTTAAACATGAACGGCCATTTATAAAACCATGTTGCGACTCAATTATTAATTTATTTTTTCAAGATGAAGACGAATTTTATTTGCTATTATAGATTCGAGTAACTTTCCCACAATAGACGTTAGGCTAATTGGTCGATAGTTAGACGCAAGTGATCTATCTCCTTTCTTAAAAACTGGTATCACATTAGCAACTTTCCAAAACTCTGGCACTCTGCCTGACTCTATTGATTTATAAATATGATTGACAGTGGGTCACAAGCTCCTCTTTGCATTCTTTCAGCACCTGGCAAACACTTCATCCGGCCCTGGGGATTTGTTTGGTTTGAGTTTTACTATTTGTTTAAGAACATCCTCCCTGGTAACTGCTAAACTCGTCAACCTGTCCTCGTCCCCACCCACATAGACTTGTTGGGCTGAAGGCATATTGTTAAGTTCCTCTTTAGTAAATACAGATACAAAATATTTATTAAAAATACTACTCATTCTCTCATCACTATCTGTTATTTGACCTGTCTCCNTTCCTTTGTCAATCCAGCAATGTCACC
>WNGS01169217.1:2874356-2882865 GCA_020271785.1 Procambarus virginalis
GTGACACCAGGCATGGTGTCACCCACACACTGATGTACCACTGGTATTTTATATATGTGCCTCCCACACATAATCGTGACACACGCTCATGCATGTGAAATACACACACACAGAGATATGACAACAAGGCATATATATGTGGCACCAATACATAGATGAGTTACCTATACATATATATGACACCTATACATATTAGGAATCAGCATATGTGACTATAAATAGTATGTGTGCTCCCATATATCAACATGTCTCCTGTTCTCCTATGCAAGTGCAACAACTATGTATATTGCAATTGAACTCATAAGTGTCACCCGGGTAGAGATATGGTGCCCAAAAATAGATAAGGCGACGAAGCCTAGATAGGGTACTCACACAAAGATATGTCTCTAAATCATTGATGTGGCAGCCAGAGCTAATGTACAACATCGGATTGCATGTTTATCAATGTGACGTTAACGAAAATTAAAAATACTGCAATGACATAAAAAAAATAATATTGGAGAAAACTGCCAAATGAGGTTTTATGTTGACTATTTATACAGTATATGGCCTAATTCTAGGGCAAACGCTTGCCAATTTTATATTAAAACAAAATTATGAATATAATTATAACTTAAAACTGCCTGTAATGACCGACAAGACTGGAAATCAATAGAGTACATGTCGTTATACTAAAACACAAAAAGCATCAGTATTGAAAATATAAGAACAAACATAAGAACATAAGAACAAAGGCAACTGCAGAAGGCCTATTGGCCCATACGAGGCAGCTCCTGAAATTTATATCTAGCCAAAAATTTGAGATATAAACAATAACAGCCATCAGGTAAAAATAATTTTGTATTGTTAGTTCTTAAGTTTTTTTTGCTATGTTCTTATATGATCATAAAAAATAATCAAGACATAATACTGCATTAATAGAAGAGAAATGCTCAGAAACTCTAGCTCTAATGGGAGTTAAAGTTTAATATACACGTGTGTATGTGTGTGTGTGTGTGTGTGTGTGTGTGTGTGTGTGTGTGTGTGTGTGTGTGTGTGTGTGTGTGTGTGTGTTGTATAAAATACACACAGGCATAATGTGGTGTATGTGATACATACACACATATAATGTGGTCTTCTGTCCATATCAAGTAACCAGCCCAAATTCAACCAAGACCGGCCGAGGGGCTTATTGTGTGCTTTCATTTAAGCACATTAGTTCCTAGACCTTTCAAGACTTGGTTCACAAGGGGGCCGCCTCCTCCCGCATCTCAGCAGAGACAGGTCGCAAGGACCCGGTCCGCTGCTCCAGGGAACGAGGTCTCAGTAATTATCTTGTATAACCGGTGGAAGCTGTTTGTCTCTCGCCCCCCCCCGTTTACCCGCCGACCCTCGCTCGTCGCCTCCTACAACCTCTTTCAATTAACACTAAACCTGAGAGAACAGTAACAGAAGCAACATGTAATGAGAAATAGCATTAGAAATATAAGGTGTTGTAGAATCACTGTCAGTTGGATGAGAAGCAGCAGGGTGAGAAGCAGGAGCAAGATGAGAAGTAGTAACAGAATTAGAAACAGCTGCAGCAGCAGCAGCAGCAACACCAGGAGCAGCAATAGCAGCACCAGCAGCAGCAGCAGCAGCAGCAGCACCAGCAGCAGCAGTAACAGCACCAGCAGCAGCACCAGCAGCACCACCAGCAGCACCTGCAGCAGCAGTAGCAGCACCAGCAGCAGCAGCAGCAGCAGCAGCACCAGCAGCAGCAGCAGCACCACCAGCAGCAGCAGCAGCACCAGCAGCAGCACGAGCAGCACCTGCAGCAGCAGTAGCAGCACCAGCAGCAGGATACGGAACAGCAGCACCAGCAGTAGCAGCAGCAGCACCTGCAGCAGCAGTAGCAGCACCAGCAGCAGCAGCACCTGCAGCAGCAGTAGCAGCACCAGCAGTAGCAGCAGCACCAGCAGCAGCAGCAGCAGCATCAGCAGCACCAGCAGCAGCAGCAGCAGCAGGATAAGAAACAGCAACAGCAGCGGCAGGCGTGAAGAGAGGTAATGAGGATTGCTAGCCACTGCTCCTCCCGCTAAATGTCAAATTAATTCTGCCTTTTCCAGCCAAAATGCGGTCGCCGCCCCGCTCTGAATGGCATCTCTTGAATTGGATATTTAACGCACCATGTGCCGTCAGTGGGTGATACCTCCCCTCCTGCAGATTTTCCTCTGTTTTGTCGTTGGCCGAATTACCTTCATCAAATTCCACTCGCCATATTTAGTAGCCGCGTCCCTGTGACACATAAATAACCAAACACTCAACAAAACAAATACTATAATCATAAATATCCGAGCTTGGATAAAATATTAATGAATATTTTTCACCCGTATGGAACAATGAGCAAAACTCATTCAACTCTAAATCATAAAAATTCGTTATAATCCACTGCTAAATAATTGTTGTGAATGAAATTAAATTACGCTCTGAAATTGTGAATAAATGAGCTTTGTTGTTCGGCATTCAAAATATTTACAGATTATCTGAAAATTTGGTATGTATGTATATCCTCAAAAGTAATTTCTTCCATTTTCTATGACGGCCTTGTAGATATACCAAATATTTGTAAATATTTGTTGAATATGTCTATAAATTAAAATGTCTGCCTGTCTGTCTGTCTGAGGTTGGAGTACAGATGCGTTGAGTCAGACTCACTCAGCTTTCCACGATGGTACATCATGGGTATGGGAGTGGCATAGGCCAGTCTGAGTTTGTCCCATTGCCATATTTTAAGAAATATTGGCATCTGTAACCTCCACTCCTTTCCACCTCTAAAATTATATTGAAGTCAAGTCATACAGGGGTTCTAATTTTTGTATTGGTTTTTAGGACTTTCAGTGCTACATAATATTACATTTTCTGAAGGCAAGGGAAAAGGCGGCAGAGAGAAGAGTGGAAGAGGAGAGAGGCTAACGAGGAGGGGGAATGTGGAATGTTGGAAAAGAGGGAAAAGGACAGAGGAGATAAAGATACTAGATACACACACACACACACACACACACACACACACACACACACACACACACACACACACACACGCTCAAGCCTAGCACAGGCGAAGGAAGCCTGTGCTAGGCTTGAGCCTTGAGCCTGAGCCTGAAGGGCTTGGCGCTTTCCGAGGGCGAAGGGAGCAGGAGGCTGAGCACAAGGTACCATCTGGGAGGTGAAATTCTGCAAGAGTCAAATAGAGAGAAAGATCTAGGGGTGATATCACACCGAACCTGTCCCCAGAGGCCCACATCAAAAGAATATCATCAGCGGCATATGCTAGAACTGGCCAACATATGAACTGCCTTTAGAAACTTGTGTAAGGAATCGTTCAGGACCCTGTATACCACTTATGTCAGACCAGTCCTGGAATATGCAGCTCCAGCCTGGATTCCATACATAGTTAAACAAAAGACAAAGTTAGAGAAGATTCAGCGGTATGCCACCAGACTCGTCCCGGAACTGAGAGATATGAGCTACAAGGAAAGGCTAAAGGAGTTGAACCTCACGTCCCTGGAAAACAGAGGAGTAAGGGGAGACATGATAACGACCTACAAAATTCTCAGGAAAATTGACTGGGTAGACAAAGACAAAATCTTCAGCACGGGTGGAACACGAACAAGGGGCCACTTAGTACCCAGATGAGCCATAGAGACGTTAGATTTTTTTTCAGTGTCTGAGTAGTTAATAAATGGAATGCATTAAGAAGTGATGTGGTGGAGGCTAACTCCATACACAGTTTCAAATATAAGTATGATAGAGCTCAGTAGGCTCAGGAATCTGTACACCAGTTGATTGACGGTTGAGAGGCTGGACCAAATTAACAAAGCTCAACCCCCGCAAGCACAATTAGGTGAGTACACACACACACACACACACACACACACACACACACACACACACACACACACACACCACACACACACACACACACACACACACACAACTGTGTGCGAAACAGTTGATTGACAGTCGAGAGGCGGGCCGAAAGATCAGTAAAAGTAGGTGAATATAACTAATATGCTAGTTGAATACACATACACATACACACACATACACACGCACGCACACACACACACACACACACACACACACACACACACACACACACACACACACACACAAAGGTTCAGAGGTTTGCAACGAGACTCGTCCCAGAGCTACGAGGGATGGGGTATGAGGAGCGCCTGGGGGAACTATGCCTTACGACACTAGAAAGAAGAAGGGAGAGGGGGACATGATAGGAACGTATAAAATACTCAGAGGGATTGACAGAGTGGACATAGACGAAATGTTCACACGGAATAGTAACAGAACGAGGGGACATGGATGGAAGTTAGAAACTCAGATGAGTCACAGAGATGTTAGGAAGTTTCTTTTAGCGTGAGAGTAGTGGAAAATGGAATGCACTTAAGGAACAGGTTGTGGAAGCCAATACTATTCATAATTTAAAACCAGATATGATAGGGAAATGGGATAGGAGTCATTGCTGTAAACAACAGATGCTCGAAAGGCGGGATCCAAGAGTCAATACTCGATCCTGCAGACACATATAGGTGGTGAGTACATATAGGTGAGTACACAGTTTCTGGAAGAAGGCAAATGTCGTACCGATCTTCAAGAAAGGCGATAGGGAGGAGGCACTTAACTATAGACCTGTATCACTGACAAGCATCCCCTGTAAAATACTGGAAAGAATAATTAGGCTACGACTGGTTGCACACCTGGAGAACGTTAGGTTTGTGAACAACATCAACATGGGTTCTGGAAAGGGAAATCGTGCCTAACAAACCTTTTGGAATTCTATGATAAAATAACGAGGATAAGACAGGACAGAGATGGTTGGGCGGACTGCATATTTCTGGACTGCCAAAAAGCCTTTGATACAGTACCGCACATGAGACTGCTGTTCAAACTCGAGAGGCAGGCGGGGGTGGGGGAAAAGGTCCTAGCATGGATAAGGAACTACCTAACAGGAAGGAGCCAAAGACTTACGGTAAGGGGCGAGAAGCTGGACTGGCGAACAGTAACAAGTGGAGTACCACAAGGATCGGTGCTGGGACCAATTCTATTTCTTGTATATGTTAACGACATGTTTACAGGAGTAGAGTTCTACATGTCGATGTTTGCGGATGACGCAAAGTTGATGAGAAGAGTTGTGACAGATGAGTATTGCAGTATCCTCCAACAGGACCTGAACAGATTGCAGAGATGGTCAGAGAAATGGCTACTGGAGTTCAACACGAGCAAATGTAAAGTTATAGAAATGGGACTAGGAGATAGGAGACCAAAGGGACAGTACACAATGAAGGGAAACAGCTTACCTGTGACGACGCGAGAAAGAGACCTGGGTGTGGACGTAACACCTAATCTATCTCCTGAGGCACATATAAATAGGATAACGACAGCAGCGTACTCTACACTGACAAAAGTTAGAACATCATTCAGAAACCTAAGTAAGGTGGCATTTAGGGCGCTTTACACTGCCTACGCGAGGCCAGTCTTAGAGTATGCCGCCTCATCATGGAGTCCCATCTGAAGAAGCATATAAGGAAACTGGAAAAGGTTCAGAGGTTTGCAACGAGACTCGTCCCAGAGTTACGAGGGATGGGGTATGAGGAGCGCATGAGGGAGCTGTGCCTTACGACACTAGAAAGAAGAAGGGAGAGGGGGACATGATAGGAACGTATAAAATACTCAGGGGGATTGACAGATTGGACATAGACGAAATGTTCACACGGAATAGTAACAGAACGAGGGGACATGGGTGGAAGCTGGAAACTCAGATGAGTCACAGAGATGTTAGGAAGTATTCTTTTAGCGTGAGAGTAGTGGAAAAATGGAATGCACTTAAGGAACAGGTTGTGGAAGCAAATACTATTCATAATTTTAAAACCAGGTATGATAGGGAAATAGGACCATAGTCATTGCTATAAACAACCAATGCTCGAAAGGCGGGATCCAAGAGTCAATGCTCGATCCTGCAGACACAACTAGGTGAGTACAACTAGGTGAGTACACAGACACACACACAGACGGGAGACATCTCCTGTCCACGAGGCTAACCATAGCCTGTGCTTCTTGCCCAGCTCCTGTGCCAGGTAAGTTACGGGCTCACCATAGCCCGTGCTACTTGGAACTTGTTCCGAGTAGCTGAATCTATAACAGACACACACAACACACTCATAGGCAATGTTGTGAGGTGTGGACATAACCTCTCCTCACAACAACGTGGACATAATCTCCCCTCACATCTTGGACATAACCTTGCCTCACACCAACATAAGTAGAGCCTCGGTTCACAACATGTATCGCTCTAAAACATGACTCATACGTGTCGACAACTCACAAACACGGACATAACACTGTAGCATAAGTCGTATATAATCCCAGGCCACAGCGGGATAGCGACACAGAGGTCCGTCTTATTATGCAAACCAGATTGCTTGCCCCTTCAACCGAAGGCAAGAGGAATTTCTCATTATGGGGCATGGAAGGCTAAGCTCCAGAGAGGAACGCAAAGAAATTGGCCATTCATCCTCCAAGTTTAATTACAATTATACTGAGGTTCGCATACTTTTATCTTTTTTTATTTCTGACCGCAAATTCATTTAAGAATTCTTTTACGGGCCCAGAGAGGGAAGTGTTTGCGCTGAAAACAAAATCCAATGAACAAACGATCGTGAATTTAGTGAAATTGTTTGTTAAAACAAGAATTTGTTTCAGAAGAACCTTCAGATCCTGAAACTCCAACAAAAAGAAGTCACAAGAATCGAGCAAGAATGAAGAAAGATTTCTACACCTCCACGCTTCCTGAACTGTCGCTCAGTCAAGATTGTCAAGCAGCTGCAGCGAGCTCCAGCACTGTCTCTCTCCTACAAGCTACTCCTCACCACAAGCCACTCCTCTCCACCAGTCACTCCTCCTACAAGCCACTCCTGTCCACAAGCCACTCCTCTCCATAAATCACTCCTCTCCACAAGCCACTCCTCTCCACAAGCCACTCCTCACCACAAGCCACTCCTCTCAACAAGCCACTCTTCACCACAAGCCACTCCTCACCACAAGCCACTCCTCACCACAAGCCACTCCTCTCAACAAGCCACTCCTCTCAACAAGCCACTCCTCTCCACATGCCACTCCTCACCACAAGCCACTCCTCTCCACAAGCCACTCCTCTCCACAAGCCACTCTTCACCACAAGCCACTCCTCTCCACAAGCTACTCCTCACCACAAGCCACTCTTCACCACAAGCTACTCTTCACCACAAGCCACTCTTCACCACAAGCCACTCTTCACCACAAGCCACTCTTCACCACAAGCCACTCTTCACCACAAGCCACTCTTCACCACAAGCCACTCTTCACCACAAGCTACTCTTCACCACAAGCCACTCTTCACCACAAGCCACTCTTCACCACAAGCTACTCCTCACCACAAGCCACTCTTCACCACAAGCCACTCTTCACCACAAGCCACTCTTCACCACAAGCTACTCTTCACCACAAGCTACTCCTCACCACAAGCCACTCTTCACCACAAGCCACTCTTCACCACAAGCCACTCTTCACCACAAGCCACTCTTCACCACAAGCTACTCTTCACCACAAGCTACTCCTCACCACAAGCCACTCTTCACCACAAGCCACTCTTCACTACAAGCCACTCTTCACCACAAGCTACTCTTCACCACAAGCCACTCCTCACCACAAGCCACTCTTCACCACAAGCCACTCTTCACCACAAGCCACTCTTCACCACAAGTCACTTTTCACCACAAGCCACTCTTCACCACAAGCCACTCTTCACCACAAGCCACTCTTCACCACAAGCCACTCTTCACCACAAGCCACTCTTCACCACAAGCCACTCTTCACCACAAGCTACTCCTCACCACAAGCCACTCTTCACCACAAGCCACTCTTCACCACAAGCCACTCTTCACCACAAGCCACTCTTCACCACAAGCTACTCCTCACCACAAGCCACTCTTCACCACAAGCCACTCTTCACCACAAGCTACTCCTCACCACAAGCCACTCTTCACCACAAGCCACTCTTCACCACAAGCTACTCTTCACCACAAGCCACTCTTCACCACAAGCTACTCCTCACCAAAAGCCACTCTTCACCACAAGCCACTCCTCTCCACAAGCCACTCCTCACCACAAGCCACTCTTCACCACAAGCCACTCTTCACCACAAGCCACTCCTCTCCACAAGTAACTCTTCTACTATACCCTCTTCCTGTTCACCCATTGCGGATCTTAGCCATTTATGAGCTCATTTCTATGATAACATTTTGGAACTGACCGCCAGTTCGATCCACGTCCTTCTCCAAAGATTATTTGTATTACTTAAGATTGTTATGATAAATTCGGAAGCAAAATAGTTAACTAAATTTATATCTGTTTCTCCATTAACTATGTTCCTCATTTTCTGTTTTCTTAGGACCTGTGAATTAGGAAGGAACTCTCTTTTTTGCTTAAATAGCTGTAA
>WNGS01169217.1:2948819-2967368 GCA_020271785.1 Procambarus virginalis
TAACATGTCAGTTCTGGTGGTCTTACACCCGGACCAGGAGCTACACTCTCGCTGACCTTCATGTGTGTACTGGTAACGTCTTATTAATATAAACACCGAGATCAGAACAGGACAGTCGAGAGGCGGGACCAGAGAGCCAAAGCTCAACCCCCGCAAGCACAACTAATCAAGTGAAACTAGGCGAGTACTTAGGTCAAAGAACACCGAGATCCAAGAACAATGAGGTAAAGAACGCATGTTGGTTTCACTCGCACTTCCATCATCAGTGAAAAAGCAACAGAATAGGAAAAAGTATCAAGTTAGATGATATCACGCCATACCTGTCTCCTGAAGCCCAAATCAAAAGAATAACATCGGCGGCGTATGCGAGGCTGGCTAACATCAGAACTGCCTTCAGAAACCTGTGTAAGGAATCTTTCAGAACCTTGTATACTAAATATGTAAGACCAATCATTGAGTATGCGGCCCCAGCATGGAACCCATACCTTGTCAAGCACAAGACGAAGCTGGAAATTTTCAGAGGTATAGTCCCAGAACTAAGAGGCATGAGTTATAAGGAAAGGCTGCGTGAACTGCACCTCACGTCGCTAGAAGACAGAAGAGTTTGGGGAGATATGATCACCACATACAAAACTGTCAGGGGAATTGACAGGGTAGTTAAGGATGGATTATTTAACACGGGTGGCACACGCACAAGGGGACACAAGTGGAAGCCGAGTACCCAAATGAGCCACAGAGACATTAGAAAGAACTTTTTCAGTGTCAGAGTAGTTAGTAAATGGAATGCACTAGGAAGTGATGTGGTGGAGACAGACTCCATACACAGTTTCAAATGTAGATATGATGCAGCTCGAGAAGCTCAGGAATCTGTACATCAGTAGATTGACGTTTGAGAGGCGGGACCAAAGAACCAAAGCTCAACCCCGCAAGCACAACTAAGTGAGTAAAACTAGGTGAGTACAGCATTTACAACATACGCTCAAGGCTAGCCGCTCCCACAAGAACGTCCCACAGTGTACTATGGTCAACGTAACTCAAGGTTACTCAACTCAGTCCGTCGTATAAGTAAATTCGAGAGGAAGGACGCAGAAACAACATAGAAAAAGAAATTCAATGAAAAGAAAATCAATATAAATTACGTTAATTACGTTAATTGTTAGTACGTTAATAAATTACGTCTCTGTCAAAACCTTGACATTAACTGAGTAGACTCTTCAAACTGTTAAATCTTTACTGTACTTATGAAGCACTGTCGTGGCGACCTGTCCTCAGGCCAGGCTCAGAGCAGCGGCCGGCCCCAAAGACGCAGTTATCAATTTTAACACTGTGATAAAAAATAGGTTTGTTCCCATATATAAATTAATATTATACAAGAAAATTCCATGTATATTTAGGCGTAAGTTAAGTGTATAGGTTCTGTTGGTGATTATTTGTGTTTGTAGTAAGTGGGTGAAGCCTTAACACCAACCCGTTCTCGACTCGAGTCCATTACATCCAGCGGTCGACCCCACAGACGCATTCATAAATTTTAACATGCTGTTCATTCAAAACGGGAATTTTCTCAAGTATAAATTAATATTATAATATATTAGCATATTGTGTATAAATAGGCATAGGTTAGGTTAGGTCAGGTGTTTAGGTTCTGCTGGCGATTATTTGTATTTGTAGTACGTGGGTGAAGCATTTATAGCGTTGTGGTTCGAACAAAATTCGTCAGTGAAGCACTTGTTCCGGATATGTTCGAACGTCAGCAGTTGTGAGTAGTGTGTAAACCGCTTTTCATTCATAAACAGGGGGTTTGGCGGGTGCATGGAATCACTTTTGGATCTTTGTTTGGAGGACGGGCTGCTTACAGCGTTGTGGTTCGAACAAAATTCATCAGTGAAGCACTCGTTCCCAAAGTGTTCGGACGTCAACAGTTGTGAGTCGTGTGTAAACCGTTTTTTATTCATAAACAGCGGGTTTGGCGGGTGCATGGAATCACTTTTGGGTCTTTGTTTGGAGGACGGGCTGGATTTGAGCAGAGGACGTCAGCGAAGCCCAGCTCGAGAAAAGTTCACGTGACGAGTCGTGTGTGCGAACCATTTATCATTCATTAACGGGGTTTGGCTGCTGGATTAATGATCATTTAGCCATTTGTCAATGAGGCCGGGCTGCTCTTGGAGTGTCACAGAAACAATGAAGGAACCTGAACTCAAATACAGCACTAATAATTAAGAGGCTGACTTCTCAGTTGACAAGAACTTTAGTCGAACTTACAGTTCACTATACATGAACCATAATGCACCATCAAACGTATGCATAATTAATTATCACGAAGTCAATATTCAATAAAATATGGATGATAAATCCAAAATTGTTCCATAGAACAGTACTTCTTCAACGGGGAATGGGGAAAGAAATACTAACCGAAACAAGTCCTGGATTCATCAAGCAGTTACGCAAGTACTTACGAACATGTACGTCTTCCCTCAAAATCAGGCGTCTTTGTTTACATTTATTTAAACAGTTTACGAGCATCGAAACTTCCCAGTCAACTGTTATTATTGTTATAAACAGCTCTAAGTGCTTCGTAGCCCACGAACTGTTTAATATTTGTAAATAAAGCCGTCACTGGGTGATCACAGCAGCAGGTTCCTCATGCTTGTTGCATACTCATTGCACTGCTTGCTTTTGTACATACCAGGCTGGGACTGTCCTTAGGAAACGTGGAACCGCTCTGGTTAGCTGAGTCAAACGATGGCCTTCCACACACAGTTACTGCTCCGCTGGACAGACACCACACACACTTGGTTCCTACCTTTTACCTGCTCCAGCCCGTCCTCGTAAACAAAGGGCGAAGTCCATTCCATGCACCCGCCAAACCCCCTGGGTATTCAACCCGTCTTCGACTCAAGTCCATTACGTCCAGTGGTCGACCTCACAGAGGCATTCATAAATTTTAACATGCTGTTCATTCAAAATGGGAATTTTCTCAAATATAAACTAATATTATAATATATTAGCATATTGTACATATATAGGCATAGGTTAGGTTAGGTTAGGTTAGGTTAGATGTTTAGGTTCTGTTGGCGATTATTTGTATATGTAGTACGTGGGTGAAGCATTTGCTGCAACCCGTCCTCGACTCAAGTCCATTACATCCAGCGGTCGACCCCACAGACGCATTCTTAATTTTTACATGCTGTTCGTTCAAAACGGGAATTTTCTCAAATAAAAATGAATATTATAAGATATTAGTATATTGTGCATATATAGGCATCGGTTAGGTTAGGTGTTTAGGTTCTGTTGGCGATTATTTGTATTTGTAATACGTGGGCGAAGCATTTATAGCGTTGTGATTCGAACAAAATTCGTCAGTGAAGCACTTGTTCCGGATATGTTCGAACGCCAGCAGTTGTGAGTCGTGTGTAAACCGCTTTTCATTCATAAACAGGGGGTTTGGGGGTGCATGAATCACTTTTGGATCTTCGTTTGGAGGACGGGCTGTTTATAGCGTTGTGGTTCGAACAAAATTCGTCAGTGAAGCACTTGTTCCGGAACGAAATCAGTTGTGAGTCGTGTGTAAACTGTTTTTCATTAATAAACAGGGGGTTTAGCGGGTGCATGGAATCACTTTTGGGTCTTTGTTTGGAGGACGGACTGTGTTTATGAGCGAAAAACGGTTTACACACGACTCACAACTGATGAGGACCGAACACTTCCGGAACAAGTGCTTCGCTGACGACTTTTGTTCGAACCACAACGTTCTAAATGCTTCACCCGCGTACTGCAAATCCCAGCCCGTCCTCCAAACAAAGATCCAAAAGGTGATTCCATGCACCCGCCAAACCCCCTGTTTATGAATGAAAAGCGGTTTACACACGACTCACAACTGCTGACGTTCGAACATATCCGGAACAAGTGCTTCACTGACGAATTTTGTTCGAATCACAACGCTATAAATGCTTCACTCACGTACTACAAATACAAATAATCGCCAACAGAACTTAAACACCTAACCTAACCTATCCTATGCCTATATTTACACAATACGCTAATATATTATAATATTAATTTATACTTGAGAAAATTCCCGTTTTGAATGAACAGCATGTTAAAATTTATGAATGCGTCTGTGGGGTCGACCGCTGAATGTAATGGACTTGAGTCGAGGACGGGTTGCAAATCCAAATAATTGCCAAAAGAACATAAACACCTACAACCCGTCCTCGCAAATTCGTATAGTCAATATTGACTTATTAAATACGTGCATAGGTGATATACTAAACATAATAGATACCCTTAAAAAGCTTCATAGAAAACACCGACCTTACCTAACCTTGTATGTGAAGATAAGCATCTTATTGCTTCGTAATTACAATTATTACTTAACCCATACCTATAATAGGTTAAGTAACAATTGTAATTACGAAGCTATAAGATGCGTATCTTAACATACTAACAAGGTTAGGTAAGGTCGGTGTTTTCTATGAAGCTTTGTAAGGGTATCTATTTAAGGGTATGGAACCTGGCCTGGAGCCTGGCCTCGGGCCGGGCTTGGGGAGTAGAAGAACTCCCAGAACCCCATCAAGCAGGTATCTCACTGATAACGTCACCTTGGGTTACTCTTTGATTGGTAACTTCAAACAACTGCAACCAATCATCTTCCCTCTTCTTGGTTTCAAGTGTCTTCGTCTCTACTCCTCTCGGCTCCCAAAATCCTCCCCATTTGTTGGTGTCGGTGTCACCCCGCTGCTCATCCCACCCCTGTCTCCCTCCCTCCTGACCTAACCCGTCCCCTCGCTCACCCTCCGTCCGTGACCAGCGGGGTGAGGGGTGACGAGGGCAGGAGATGCTGCTTTGCGAAAACACTAAATAATGGACAAAAACGACTGAGAGGTAAATTGCCTTGGGTCATTTTATTTTGGGCCTCGCGTGTGATCGTCTCAGACTAAATAACATTTTCAACGGGAGCCGGGAACAACGTGTTGAGAAATAGGGAAGTGGACATTGTGAATAATTATTATATTATGCAATATTTGTAGAATTTGTTATACCATCCCTTGGCTTGGACACAAATCTGCGACACGCGCTACATAAAAATAAATTACGAAGGTAAAGAACTGATAATGTAATCTGTGTCGTATATTATGAAGACGTTGTGGGGTCGGGGGCGGGGATCACCACTGTGGCACGGCAGGGGTACACCAGGGGGTACACCAGGGGGTACACCAGGGGGTACACCAGGGGGTACACCAGGGGGTACACCAGGGGATACACCAGGGCTATACGACAGAGGTCAGTCGATACTCTGCGGGCGCTGGATAAAAGATTACGTTTAGCTCCTCACCCGACCTTTGGAATCCGATTAGTGTGTATTGGATGGGAAATGTTATGCATGACTCTTGCCAGCGTTAACGGCAAGCCCTCAGAGGCAAGATGGAGACAATCGAGGCATCACAGAGCTTTTTGTTGTTCACAGCCTGGTGCTTCCTGGTGCCGTCTGGTGCTGCCTGGTGCCGCCTGGTGCCGCCTGGTGCCATCCGGTGCCTCCTGGTGTCGTTTGGTGCCACCTAGTGCCGCCAGGTGCCACCTGGTCAGCTTAAGGACAGGAAGGCAGGCCCGACTTCCTCTCCAACAGTATTGGATGTTTGGTTATGGGTTACGAGTTGGTAACAAATACCTGGGATTTGTTAATAGCAAACCCGCCCGGGCTGGGGCGGGTGGGATTTGTATCTGTTGAACCATAGATAAAAAAAATGCAAGTTTAAATTAAAATAGAAATAACTACGCTGGCTCATATTGAAGCAGCCACTTTTTTAAACCCGCCCAGGCGGTTTTTAAACTAAAAAAACCATGGGAGGTGAGCAAGTGGGTGGCTGCCACGCCCTCTCCCTCTCCGTGACGACGCATGACGAGAGGAGCCCAGCAGAGAAGAGGCACGTGTTTGATATGTGTCAGAAGGTTCTTATTTCCTTTGTTTTAAAAGGTTGCACCAAATATTTTTTCAAGAATCTTGATAAGTTTTAATCCAGTTTCCAACAAATGTTTCGCGAGTAATATAATCTTGTATTATTTGGTTGTATTCATACATACGATGTACACAACGATATACTCACCACACTCTACACAACGAATTACTCACCACACTATACACAACGATATACTCACCACACTATACACAACGATATACTCACCACACTCTACACAACGATATGCTCACTACACTCTACACAACGAATTACACCACACGAGAGTAACGCACTAACTACATCTTAGAACACTTGTAAATGCCAGTCAGAACAATATCTTCATTTACATCAGCTGTAAATCGCTCACCGCCAGACAGAACACACCACAACACACCGTATGCACCAATTGACATTTTCTCTTAATATTCAGCACTCTTATATCTCTAGTGGCTCGCTCACCTTCAAGAATCATGAGCCGATGAAGGCTGGCAGTCCAGTGGTATTAGGTCACCCTCGCATTTTCCCGCGGCTGAATGAAGTGTTAATATTGATGAGTCGACTATATACGTGATGAGAGGGGAAGTTGATGATTGATGAGGAGAGGGAAACGTTGGGGGATCCCAGAGGGGAATGGGTGAGAGGGGGGAGGGAGCCTGGCGGTGGGGAAGGTTCTAACCTATTATAGGGTCTACTGGCGTGCGAGTTTTTTTGTTTAATTTTGCCCCGAGGGGCGAGTTTATTGGGCAGCGCCACTCATCCTGTGAGTGGACACACCGCCATAGTGACAGTATTGGGCAGCGCCACTCATCCTGTGAGTGGACACACCGCCATAGTGACAGTATTGGGCAGCGCCACTCATCCTGTGAGTGGACACACCGCCATAGTGACAGTATTGGGCAGCGCCACTCATCCTGTGAGTGGACACACCGCCATAGTGACAGTATTGGGCAGCGCCACTCATCCTGTGAGTGGACACACCGCCATAGTGACAGTATTGGGCAGCGTCACTCATCCTGTGAGTGGACACACTGCCATAGTGACAGTATTGGGCAGCGCCACTCATCCTGTGAGTGGACACACCGCCATAGTGACAGTATTGGGCAGCGCCACTCATCCTGTGAGTGGACACACCGCCATAGTGACAGTACTGGGCTGCGCCACTCATCCTGTGAGTGGACACACCGCCATAGCAGCATGTACAACACTCCCCAAAAGGAAGAAAACCCCCCCCCAAAAAAAAAAAGATAATATTTTATGAACAGTATCAATATTTGACAAATAGTGTTTTCCTAATTCAAACAATGTGGGGTTTATTATTCTACACATACTTCTAATGTCTCTCAGGTGTTCACATTCACGTAGATAGTGGTCTAGGCGGTGTCCGTCACTCTCATCACAGATTCTGCAACTTCGCTGATCAACAGTTGTTTCCATTCCGTATCTCCATGGATATTCGTATCCAAGACGGATTCTCGCTATTATTGATTCTCTCCCGCGTCCACCTGCTCTTCGTCCATAATGATTGGGATTGCCAGCTGCAACCATGTTGTACCATCGTACAGATTCACTGGTTTGTACTTCTATCCTCCTTTCCTCAGTTACCTTGTCACGGTGATATTGCCTGACAATACCTCTAATTTGTAGTAGAGTCTTGGGTATGAAGTATTCAATATGGTCTCCTTCAGCGCCTTCAGCAGCCAGCACATCTGCTCGTTCATTCCCACATATTCCAACATGGGAGGGGATCCACAAAAACTTGACGACTCTTCTCTGATTGGTAAGTTCTCTCACTTAATTTCAGCGACTATTGCAAGATTTTCTGCCCGATTTTTATTTAGGCTTTGCAGTGCTGCTTTTGAATCAGTGCAAATCACTGCACCATTAGTGTTCCGTTCAAGAAACCTTAACGTAATAACAATGGCAGTTAGCTCTGCTTGCGTTGAAGAGGCATAGCTGTCAATACACGCTTTTTCTTTATTTCTGCGTTGAAAAGCATTATCCTTAATTACAGTGTATGCTGCACCAGCCCTGCCATTGCCAGGATTAGATGACCCGTCAGTGTATATTTGATCTAGTTCATCTCCGGCTTCTTTATAAATTTCCTCAAGATACTTGTGCCTCATTTTCTGTGGTATCATGTTGGATTTTTTCGTTGCCATTTCATTGATGGTGATCTTGCACGAGTCATCCTCCCAGGGAGGTAACCTCTCTACAGGCAGGAGCTCACGGGCTTGCTCAAGCAGGTGAAGTTCTTCGAGGTAACAGACTGATCTGTGATGCCATTTTTTGCTTCTCATGTTTCCACCGGTAAGTAGCACAGAGCTCAGTTTTGTCTTAGCAATATCATTGTAATGGGGATCTCTGGGTACCCTAATTGCAAGTTTAGCATTCAGTTCCTTAATTCTGCTTTTAACACTTTGGAGGGACAACTCCTCTCGTAGATTAGTCGTTTTGGCAGTTTTTGGGACTCCAAGAATGATTGTCATGGCTTCATTTTGAATGCTTTCGAGCCTTTTCATATCGCTTTGGGAGTAGGTGCACAAAACTGATGCGACATAATCTATGACGGAGCGAACATAGGCTGTGTACATTATTTTAAGCACGGCAATAGAGGCTCCATGTCCATTCCAGGTCATAGATTTCAGTGCCCTGAGTCGACTTTTGCATGTTTCTATGAGTTGATTGAGCTCCTCTTTCTTCCCCTTGTTAGAGCCGACAGTGACGCCAAGGTACCGATAGTGGTCAACCCATTCAACTGTTAAACCATTAATCTATAGTTCTTCATTTTCTCCCCTCTTGTGATGAGAGTATGCTTTTGTCTTGTTTGTGGAGAGAGTGAAACCGAGCTCAATACATTTCCTTCCGACGGGTTCAATGGGCTGTTTAATTTTTCCAAGGTGGGAGCTTGTATTAGAACATCATCTGCATATCCCATTTGTTGTGCTCCTTCCGGAAATCAATATTTGCAATGGTGTTCTAAGTACATTGAATAGTGTGGAGCTTGAGACTCCTCCTTGGGGGGTCCCGAGTTCCATATTCATTGTTCTTGAGACTGCTCCATTGAAGCAGACTTTGGCTTTCCTCCCTGTGAGATAGTCTTCAATCCATTTCATGAGTCTCCCCTTGACACCCATGCATGCAAGCCCGTCCAGGATCGCAGTTCCCTGTGCTTTGTCGAAAGCTCCTTTGATGTCAACAACACCTAGCCTGGGGGCCACCCTTCTCTGGAGATTACCTGATCTGTGAGGTTGTTTGTCGTCATAGCTAAGAACCATCACAAGCTAGGATGCCATAAGCCACATGCCATCACGAAGCCTTCACAGCCAGGATGATCCGGTAACCCCAACAGAAACTTGCCGAGTTCTCCATTCAAAGCTTCTCCCTCTTGTTCCAAAACATTTCTTACATTCGTTGATAGGAGAATGACAGACGCAGGTCAAACCTAACAACAATCCGTCTAGCGATTGGCTCTCCAGCCTCGAAGTGATCAAAGGAATTACAGGGATTTCCAACCCCTACAGCGATGATACACAGATGTTGCTCCTCTTGTATGATAATGTGATGATAGATGGGACTACTGATGCACATGTCTCTCTGCCTCAGATCTACAAGGCTTGGTTGAAAATCTTGATGTATTA
Organism: Procambarus virginalis; assembly: GCA_020271785.1. NCBI lineage: Eukaryota > Metazoa > Arthropoda > Malacostraca > Decapoda > Cambaridae > Procambarus > Procambarus virginalis. The sequence goes on from WNGS01169217.1 coordinate 2,958,412, forward strand.
TGCTCAGGCGGCTTATAGGCAATAAAAGGCAATTATATTATGATCATGTCTGAAGCATAGATGGGGTTTGGGAGGTAAGGCTTAAATATTCAACTATCTCCAGGTGAGTACATCTCGGTGGGCACACTCGCGCTCTCTTCCTCTCCCTGCCTCACTCTGGAGATGTTTATACTGAATGATTAACCATTGAAAATTCCCCCGTTTACTCAGGCAGAGGCAAGAATGTTTCCAGACCTCTCTTGAATACTAATGTGACCGACTTCCTCCTTAATATTAGACGAGATGTTTGTACTCGGAAATGAGAAACTGATTATAAATTATATTAATGAGTCTATTTATGAATTAAAAGTTTCTTGAGTTTTGGAAATATGAACTCTGTTCCTTCTTGATATCTATCTATCTATCTATATATATATATATATATATATATATATATATATATATATATATATATATATATATATATATATATATATACACGCTGTTTTATTCAATTAATTGTTTATTCTTGAAATAATTAGTTATTTATCCTTCAATTAAATTGTTTTTCAGGAGCAGGAAGGTAGATAGAATGTGAAAAATATCCATTATTTTAACTAGGGAATTTAATCATCTACACAGAGTATCTCGAGCTGTAAACACCACCAGTTTGACAGCTCAGACTGTCAGCCAGAAGCCCTACTCAAAGACTTGGCTGATAGGGCAGTGAAACCCAGAACCAAATGCACCTAAGGAGATTTAGGCCTACAAACGCTCTTATCTACTCCAGTTGTGACTGGTTTTGAACGTGTTTTAATCATAATTTAGTGTGTGTGTGTGTACTCACCTAGATGTACTCATCTAATTGTGTCAGAAGCCAGAATTAGACAGAGTTCATATAGTTACTAACTGTAACTACTAACAGAATCAACTGTTACTAACTAATTTTTTTTAAACACACACACACAGGAAGCAGCCCGTAACAGCTGTCTAATTACGAGGTACCTATTTACTGCGAGGTAACAGGAGCATCAGGATGAAAGAAACTCTGCCCATTTGTTTCTGGCTAGTACGGGAATCCACTCAGTTACCAGACCCCCATAATGTGTGTGTGTGTGTGTGTGTGTGTGTGTTCACCTAGTTGTGTTTTGCGGTGGTTGAGCTTTGCTCTTTCGGCCCGCCTCTCAACTGTTTACTAACTACTTTTTGTTCCCCACACCACACACGCACACCCAAGGAAGCAGCCCGTGACAGCTGACTAACTCCCAGGTACCTATTTACTGCTAGGTAACAGGGGCATTCAGGGTGAAAGAAACTTTGCCCATTTGTTTCTGGCTCGTGCGGGAATCGAACCCGCGCCACAGAATTACGAGTCCTGCGCGCTATCCACTAGGCTACGAGGCCCCCCCCCCACACACAGGCCCCTACGAGGTCTGTGTGTGTGTGTGTGTGTGGTGTGTGTGTGTGCACGTGCGAGAGAGGATAGAGAGGAGAGAGAGAGAGAGAGAGAGAGAGAGAGAGAGAGAGAGAGAGAGAGAGAGAGAGAGAGAGAGAGAGAGAGAGAGAGAAGAGAGAGTATGCATACATTATTAATACAATGCAAAGTATGCTTGCAATCCAAAAATATTGTTGACGTGCAGCTTAAAAATTAATATTGCATGACAATGTTGAAAGCACAATAATTGCTAGGAAGCAATATTTGTGAGTGCAGTAGACAAAAATAATGCAGGTTTCTTTTTTGATTATTTTAATTCGCGAAATTAAAAATAAACTTAGTAAAACGCCAGAACATTGGCACGTTGCAAAAACAGCCAAAACAATTTGAGTTGGTTGGCAGCGACAATGACAAAACACACGTCGCAGCCATTATTAAACCACTGCATAAACTCGACACGAAAAGAATAAAAAATAAAACCTGGCGAATTGCCTACATGTATCATTTCAACCAGAGCTGTTTCCTTTCCTTCCTTATAACACACACACACACACACACACACACTCTATATATATATATATATATATATATATATATATATATATATATATATATATATATATATATATATATATATATTAGTATATTTTGGTAGCAGTCTTTCCTGTAGACATATGTTATTAAATATGACCGAAAAAGTAAGATTAATAATTCTAACACGAATTTTCTCAATTTTCCTTATGTTTGTTTTTACTGATGACGGTAAATTAAAAATTAAATCCGGTAAACGATTACCGGATTTAATTGGCGTTTCATTTAAAAATGGCGTTTCATGGCGCCATTGCATGGCGTTTCATTTAAAAATGAAACGCCATGCAACCTCTGAAGATACAACTAACACAACACCTATACCCCCTATTAGACTATTTTACAGGAACTTCTTCTCCACAGCTCATAAAACGGAGGAAAGGGTCCTGAAAGATATTGTTAATAGAAACGTTATCCCTACAGACAAAAATCAGAAGATACAATTGACGATTTACTATAAAACCAAGAAAACTGCCAACCTACTCATGAGAAACTCTCCAGACACAAAGCAGAACGCTTTGAAAGAGACCAATGTCGTCTATGCCTTCAAATGCCCACTTGGGGACTGTAAGCCCCAAAGAACTCAATATATAGGCAAGACAACAACATCTCTTTCCAGGCGATTAACGATGCATAAGCAACAGGGCTCTATCAAGGAACATATAATCTCTTCCCACAACCAAACCATCACCAGAGAAATCTTAACAAACAACACAGAAATCATTGATAGATACAGCGACAACAGGCGGCTTGACATCTGCGAGGCACTACACATCAAGAAGTCAACACCAGCAATCAACAGCCAATTAACGCACTACTATATTCTACCCACTTCAAGACTCCGCTCCAATATAGAAACATCAAGAAATACGGGCCAATAGGCCTTCTGCAGTTACAGATCTATTCTTCCCTTATACCCATTGTTTCGTGTTCTGTGTTTGTTCTCACCTCACCCCAAACCATTGTAACATGTCACCTCACCCAAATGCAGGTATTTAAACTCTGTTCAGTTATAGTTGTTCTGTGTGTGTGTAACTAAAGTCTTTGAAAATGTAATAAGTTTTACGAAACGCGCTCAAGTGTCGCGTCAGACTAAGAAATAAAGAATGAATTTTGGAGAATTGATTTTTAATTTACCGTCATCAGTAAAAACAAACATAAGGAAAATTGAGAAAATTCGTGTTAGAATTATTAATCTTACTTTTTCGGTCATATTTAATAACATATGTCTACAGGAAAGACTGCTACCAAAATATACTAATATTAAAACGCACGACCCAGCAGCAAGGAATCAAGCCTTCACGATAAAATATCGCCAAGATCTGATTCGTAATCAGATACACAAGGCAGAAAATGATATCAAAGACAATAAAACGCAACTACTTCAGGCCACAAACGAATGGAGAAACAGCAACATCGACGAAAGTCTCCGCACCCGCATCGAACAACACCTCGACATCCTCACAGACCGACATCACCTCAGCACGGAAACAAGGATTATCAAGAAGCTAACAACACTATATGGAGGACCCATGGCAATTCCACGACCAAGAGACGGCTTCCTGAACCTTGCAGGTATCAACCTCACTGAGGACCAAGTCACTCTCCTAAATCTGGGTATAAACTGTCACGTTATGTCCAGACCAAGTGCGTTGGCCCGGAAAGTGGAGTTGGAGATCCTGTTGGACGACATATTTGACCTCGAAGCACAAAAGAAGGTCACCACCAAAGACACCTTACAAGCTGAAATTATCGCAGAAGGAGGAAAGAATCGAGGCAACTACAGAAGTACCATACTGACCCCCGAGCTCAAAGCGGCAGCCAAGAGCCTTCGTGAGAACAAGGAGATAGTTGTCAGGAGAGGCGACAAGTCGCCAATATACGTCATCCTTAAGAAAGACGAATATCTGGCGAAAATGAACCACATACTCTCTGACCAAACTAAATTCCAAAGGGTAACGAAGGACACTACAGCCGAATTGAAAACAAAGGTCAACAAGTTGATTGAAACTGTGAATGCCAAGAAATCCGGACTCCACCTGCCAAAGATTATTGGAGAATATAAACCTGGATATGCGTATGGAAACGTCAAGACGCATAAGCCTGGAAACCCACTTCGGCCAATTATCAGCCAGATACCCACACCCACGTACAGACTGGCGAAACGACTCAACGGCTTACTGACTCCTTATGTCCCGTGCAACTTCAGCCTGAAATCCCCGAAGGAATTTGTTGACTTACTGCGGGGAACACGGGCTACAGGGATAAGAGCATCGTTGGACGTAGAATCACTGTTCACCAACGTACCTGTGGATGAAACAATCGGGATGATAATGGACCGAGTGTATCGAGACCCGGCATGTACTCCCCTTGACATGCCAGAAAATATCCTGAGGAAACTACTCCAAGCTTGTACTAAGAGGCACCCTTCTTGAGCCCGGATGGGCACATGTATAGCAAGTAGATGGGGTCGCTATGGGTTCTCCCCTAGGCGTCCTGTTTGCAAACTTCTACATGGGTACTATTGAGGAAAAAGTCTTAGTCGACTTGAACTTGAAACCGGCCATATACTGCAGGTATGTTGACGACATTTTTACACAGGTACCTGATGTCAGACATCTGCAGGAGCTGAAAGAAGCGTTTGAGCAGAATTCTGTGTTACGTTTCACTTACGAGATGGAGAAGGATGGGAAGCTGCCCTTTCTAGATGTAACAGTCATGGAAAGGAGCGGAGGTTTCCACACTACAGTCTACACTAAGGAAACAAACATAGGAATGTGCCTAAATGCCAACAGTGACTGCCCAGATAGGTACAAGAGGAGTGTTGTTAACGCTTATGTCGACCGTGCTCTCAGCCACAGCTCAGAATGGAAGCAAGTCGACGAAACTCTGTAGAGTAAGGCAGGTCCTAGTCAACAACGGCTTCTCCAATGGTTTCATTGAAGACATCATAAGAAGGAAAGTGAAACGCCATGCAACCTCTGAAGATACAACTAACACAACACCTATACCCCCTATTAGACTATTTTACAGGAACTTCTTCTCCACAGCTCATAAAACGGAGGAAAGGGTCCTGAAAGATATTGTTAATAGAAACGTTATCCCTACAGACAAAAATCAGAAGATACAATTGACGATTTACTATAAAACCAAGAAAACTGCCAACCTACTCATGAGAAACTCTCCAGACACAAAGCAGAACGCTTTGAAAGAGACCAATGTCGTCTATGCCTTCAAATGCCCACTTGGGGACTGTAAGCCCAAAGAACTCAATATATAGGCAAGACAACAACATCTCTTTCCAGGCGATTAACGATGCATAAGCAACAGGGCTCTATCAAGGAACATATAATCTCTTCCACAACCAAACCATCACCAGAGAAATCTTAACAAACAACACAGAAATCATTGATAGATACAGCGACAACAGGCGGCTTGACATCTGCGAGGCACTACACATCAAGAAGTCAACACCAGCAATCAACAGCCAATTAACGCACTACTATATTCTACCCACTTCAAGACTCCGCTCCAATATAGAAACATCAAGAAATACGGGCCAATAGGCCTTCTGCAGTTACAGATCTATTCTTCCCTTATACCCATTGTTTCGTGTTCTGTGTTTGTTCTCACCTCACCCCAAACCATTGTAACATGTCACCTCACCCAAATGCAGGTATTTAAACTCTGTTCAGTTATAGTTGTTCTGTGTGTGTGTAACTAAAGTCTTTGAAAATGTAATAAGTTTTACGAAACGCGCTCAAGTGTCGCGTCAGACTAAGAAATAAAGAATGAATTTTGGAGAATTGATTTTTAATTTACCGTCATCAGTAAAAACAAACATAAGGAAATTGAGAAAATTCGTGTTAGAATTATTAATCTTACTTTTTCGGTCATATTTAATAACATATATATATATATTATATATATATATATATATATATCTATATATATATATATATATATATATATATATATATATATATATGTATATATATGTTATATATTGTTCGTAAGTGGCTGCGTAAATGCTCGACTAATCCTGACCTAGGGGTTGCCTCCATGCTGGACTTAAGTCNTTTTGTATTTCGTGCTATGGAGAAACTCGGGTTCCCGGAGGTGTTTATTGGTTGGGTCCGTTTGTTATCTTCGGAGTCGCAGTCGGGTGTGTGTGAATGGGTTTTTCAGTTCGTTTTTCGGGATTTGTCGTTCGGTTCGTCAGGGGTGTCCTATGTCGATGTTGCTATATGTAATTTTTCAGGAACCCCTCTTCAGGGCGGTGAAATCGTGCCCCTTGATTGTACCTCCTTGCCTGCCGTCCGGATTTCGGCTTCCCATTTGTGGGTATGCTGATGACACGGTGCTTTTTGTGGCGTCAGAGGGTTCGGTGTTGGCTGTGCAGGATGTTCTTCGCCGTTTTGAGTCGGCCACGGGGGCTATGCTCAATCGCGCAAAGTCGGGGATCATGGGGATCGGTGCGTGGACCTCTCGCCTGGTGTGGAGAGGTCGTGGTTTCCAGTGGTCTCCTCGCTGCGCGCACTCGGGTTACTTGGTTTGCCTCCTATGACAGGTCGTTGGCCTGGAATTGGGATGTTGTTTCCCGTTCGGTTGGGGTTGCGGTGGGCCTTCTGTCGCGTCGTCCTCTGACCATTTATCAGCGTGGCTTGCTGGTTACGTGCAAGGTGTTGTCAAGGGTCTGGTTTCTTGCTCGGTGTTTTCCTTTGGATCGTCGTAAAGCCTTGCTCCTGGAGCGCGTCGTTTACAAGTATGTGTGTTGTGGGTAGGTACCAACCGGTGCGTCGTTCGACGTTGGTGTTCGGGGTGCGTGAGGGGGGTGTTGGCATTCCTGACGTTTTCACAAAAGCCCGAGCCCTTTTCTGGGTCTCGTTGTATCAGGGCTGGTGCTCAGCGGTGGTTTGAATACGCTGGGTGTGTTTTTTTTGTTCGGTTCGGTTTAGCTATTTAGTTGATTTGGGGGTTTCTCAGGAGGTGGCTTTGTCTACCCCCCCTGTTTTTTCTTGGGCGGTCGAGATTCTTCGGGAACTCTGCCATTTTCCTGGTTTTCTGTCGTTTTCTTGTAGGGCTGTGTATGAGGTGTTGTTGCCCCGGGTGAGGCCGCGGGTGGAGGGTTTGTTCCCATGTTGGGATTGGGGTGCTATATGGACTTCTTTAGGGGCGAGGTTTTTAGCGCCCCAGCAGCGTGAATTATTGTTCCGGTGTTTACATCTGTCGCTGGCGACGAATGAGCGTTTGTATATGTTGGGGCTGCGTGCCTCAGAGGCGTGTGTGCATTGTGGATTCTGTGAGTCGCAGGTACATGTGTTTTATTTTTGTAGCCGGTTGAGAGGGTTGGTGGACTGGTTTCGGGATGTCCTGGAGGAGTTCTGTGGTCCTGGTTGTCGAGGTGATGTGTTACAATTTTTTGTTTTTGCACTTTCCAGGTTATTCGAGGCGTGTACGTAATACTTTGTGTGTTTTGGTTGCGGATTATGTGTTTTGTGTGTGGGTCGGGAGGCGCGAGGGTTTTGGAGTTACACGCGTGTTGGGGTTTCTGCGGGGTCGCATGCGATTCACTTGGTGGTGGTTACGACGGGCTTTTCCAGTGGAATTCAGTGGGTGGTTTACGGTTGCCTATGTTTGTGGGGTTGCATTCCGGTAGTGCGGTTTTGGGTGTTTCGCTGCTGCCCCCCTCTAGGGTTTCTTGGCGGGGGTTGTGCATGGTTGTGTTTTTTTTACGTGTTTTGTAGGTGTGCTGCTCCTGTGTATGTGTGATGTGTGGTATCTCTGTGACTACCAGTGCGTGTTTGGTCGGTGTGTGGGGGTTTGAGCATGTGTAGGCCGGGGGTTTTCGTTTTTGCTTTTTGTTTTGTGTTTTATATTTGCTGTACATTCTGCCCTCCGTCTGTGGAGGCCGTAAATTATTTTGGACTGTGCACTGTATGTGCGAGGTGTATTTTGTGTATACTTTGTGAATCTGGCGTGAGTGGATATGCGTGGAGGTGAGTCATGTGTTTTCCATTTAGGAATTTCTTGATGTTGGATGTGTAGTGCTTGTATAGTTTATCTCTATGGGTGTGATTGGCGTGGTTTATGTGTGCGGCTCACTTTGTCTGTGGCTGTGTCCCTTTGTTTTGTATGTTTGGGTGTCATTTTGGGTGGTATGCCTCCCCTGTGTGGCTTCCTCCACTTTTTATGCGTGTAATGATCCTTTTTCTCCTGTTGTATGTGTATGTGTCTACACCCTATTATGCTGCTTGAGCCGTGCAACTGTGTTTGCACGGTTTCCGTGGTTTGTACATTATATTTGCCGATTCTTGTGTGTATTGTGTACTTCATTTTTGCCGGTTATTATGATTGTGTGTTTCTGGTTTGCGGCTATTGTCTTAGTTGTCTTTGGGACTTGTTCCCGTTATTCATTTGTTTCATGTAGCACCATATCCTCAAACTCATGTACATATTGTCTGTGTTATTATGCCTTCCTTCACCAGGTGTGTCTATCTGGTTTATTGTGTTTTGGTCAATTGGGTTATGGTTATTGGTTTACCTTTATTGTTTTTGTATGTTATGCTATTGTTCCACATGTACTTTGTCTTAGCACCATTGATACCGATGCTTATGTTGTGCTGTGCATATTGTATGGTTGTTCCTGTGTCTGTTTTGGTTCCTATGTTTCTCTTTGTGTAACTCAGTATTTATGTATTTATTGTTCTTTATATAAATAAAAAAAAAAACTAGCCTCATGCGGTTACGTCTGAGATATTTCGCAGTGTGAGCGAGTCCTGTGACCTGCAGGTCTGAAGGAAGCTTATCCACTACTACCGCTTGTATTGAATTAGTGGAAGATCCAAGTCGTACTAACACCTTGACTGCTTGGTATTCACGAGGTCCACTGTCAGTCAAGAGCCCAGAGATATTTAATTTCACACGTTTGGCAGGTTTTAATTTCAACTGCTCA
>WNGS01169217.1:3023553-3072749 GCA_020271785.1 Procambarus virginalis
CAAAGTTGGCGAGAGTGAGGGGCTCTAGGTGGATGAGCGAAAGATATAAAATCGGGCAAAGTGTGGGATCCGTTGTGTTGACAGAGGCCATCAACCCAGAGGGCAGAGCGAGGGGCGCCTCCTGTTTTACGGTCACCGGTAAGACGCCAGACTGATGGAACACACCACGCAGAGAATACACGGAATTTCACGATGAATCCGTCGACTCAATACCTGAAGCTTTACTTCCAAGCCTTTAACACCCGAAAAAACCTGTAATGCATTCCTGAAATATCGCGCCGAAATTAGGTGCCCAATATCTGGAATTTTGAGTAAAATCTCCTTTTATTACCTACCTTTAATGAATGAATTTTTGCATAGACTTCCTGGGTAAAAAATGGAATTTCATATTAAAAAACTAAATTAAAAGCCACAAGATCTGAGCTGCAATCATGCTCTAAATATCTGGAATTCTTACGGCGTTCCCATCCCACGTCAACATTTTCCCTTTCTCTCTCTCACACACACACACACACACACACACACACACACACACACACACACACACACACACACACACACACACACTTTAAAAATGAGGTTTATTAGTAATGGTGCCGAAGTTCCCAAAGAAACTGCAAGCTAGGAGCTCTCATTCTAAACTATTTCTTCTTAACCCTGGTCCTTGAGAAAGAGAGAGAGAGAGAGTGTTTTGTGTGTGTGTGTAAGAGAGGAGAGAGAGAGAGACAAAAGAGAAGAGAACTCGAGAGGAAGAGAAAGGGAAAGGTTGGAGAGGCGTTGACAGGTATGCACACATTTCTAAAGAACGAAAAATATAATGTACTATACCGAAAGAAAAGTTACTGGTGATCTTCCCACCCGCTTCCTGCCCTGGACACGTTACTCACTCAATTACTCACTCACTCAGGTCTCCGAACACACAGATAATCATATGCAAAATCTGCAATTCCCAGTCAGAAAAATGGCATGTAAGCCTGCAAGGCCGCCGCGAGTACCGAGCCTTCACAGTTTCCAGCTGCATATTACCGAATTATTACCTTCTCTTCTTTTTCACGGTGGTTTAATTCTTGGGATCACAAAGACATGATATGGAGTACTGCGGGGAGGGTGGATAAGAAGGCGGCCCTGGAGGTGGGTGGATAAGAGGGCGGCCCTGGAGGTGAGTGGATAAGAACGCGGCCCTGGAAGCGGGTGGGGTGGAAAATTTGTCTGTTATTTACACAGATGTACAACATACGGCCTCACATGGTCTACGTGCAGTTCCAGCCCCGCTCCTGTGCCAGGTAAGTCCACCACGGGCTCACCATAGCCCGTGCTACTTGCAACTTCTTGTTCCGTGTAGCTGACTCTAAAAACAACAAACCAGAGTAACTGGGAGAGGTGAGACGGGGCCCGCAACACAGCCTCTAACCCAAGCTACGCTTAACACAGCTGATCATCACAAAATAACATGTGGCTGATACTTATATATTCACCGGACAGTTTAAATTATTAAGTGCCAGTGAAGAAGAAAATCTCCCTTTCTGGAGAAGCTACCAACGAGAGACGTTGACCTTAACCATTGATAATAAATTAGGATGAGGGTAGAAGTAGCCGAAGCTACTCTATCCTTCTGGGTTGTATTTAATCTCAATAAACTTGAACTTGCTACTAAACTTGATAGGCATTATAGTGTTGAATTCCGTAGGTCGCTAGTGCCAGAGGGTTTATATTATTTGAACACACTTGTGTGGGTCCCGTTATTAGGTATTCCAGCAGCAACTGATCCAGTGTTTCTTTATTCTAAACAAGCAGTACCCGGCCACGCGTTGCTGTGGCTCGGCAACGCGTGTGCGTTGCTCAGCAATAGTAGCCTTCCCGTTTTCCAGTCCTCCTCACCATTCACCCCTCCCCCATCCTTTCGTCCTCCCCACCATTCCTCACTCCCTCGTTCACTCGTCCTCCCCCCCCCCTCCACCGTCCCTTTGTCCTCCTCACCATCCCCCACTCCACCGACCCCTCTTCTTGCCTACCATTCTCCACTCGTCCTCCCCACCATCATTTACTTCCCTGTCCCCTTGTTCTCCCACCATTTCCATTCCCCTGTCCCCTCCTCCCCTGTCCCCTCGTCCTCCCCACCATCCCCCACTCCCGTTGTCTTTTCCTCCCCACCATTCCTCGCTCGTTCGATGCACTCCCAAATGATCTGATGTTCCCATCACTGAAATATAAGAAAATAAAAAAACAAAGAAATGAAAAACAATGAAAAAAACTATGCTCACGAAATGAACGGTATGGTAAAGACAGCTCTCAATTCCAATGCAATGTCTCACACAGTAATTAAATCATAATGAAAATAAATCGAAATCCATGAAAACGCAATTTATCAATGAAATTGGAAACATTGAAATGAAATCGTAACATATTTAGTATAGCATGTGTTGCTCTTACCTGCAACAGATGGCGCCGTTTCTTAAAAAAAAAAGAATGCTTTTACATGTCACAAGGTGTGGCATTTATATTTATACTTACAAAATGAACGGTATGGTAAACAACACAGCTCAATTCCAATGCAATGTCACAATAATTAAATCATAATGAAAATAAATCGAAATCTATGAAAATTCAATTTATCAATGCAATCGGAAACATTGAAATGGAATTGTAACATATTTAGAATAGCGTGTGTTGCTATTACATGCAACAGATGGTGCTGTTTAAAAAAATAACATGTTTTTACCTGTCACAGGTGTGGCATCTATATAGCTTGTATATAAATACATGCGTGTATTCGAATAAAACGTTGTGTCATAATTTCAAAGCCATCGGTGAAGAACTTTCGGAAATTACAGCGTGTGTTGCTCTTACGTCCAACATATGGCGCTGTTTATCAAAAAAGCATGTTTTTTTTTCTGTCATAGGTGAGGCATGTATATAGTAGGTATATAAAAACATGCGCCTATTCGAATGCAACGTTGTGTCAAAATTTCAAAGCAATTGGTAAAGAGGTTTCGAAGATTACCCCTCACGTGAAACACACATGAAAAACAGTTTTTCAAAAAAGCATGCTTTTTCCCGTCACAGACGTGCTATCTATATAGTATGCATATAAAAACTCGCTCGGATGCGAATGGAACGTTGTGTGAAAATTTCAAAGCAATCGGTGAAGAACTTTCAGAGATTAACGATTTTGAACAAACGAGCATTTCAATTTTTATTTATATAGATTATGAATTGTTATTGATGAGAATACTGGGCCATAGGGAGTGACTTATCTGCATTTGTTTATTAACTGAAGACATGTGAACTACTTAGTTTGCAATGTACATATCGCCTTCTTGAGTAAACTCTCGAAAGACCCCAGACACGCTATCAAAGTTAGGATATCTTTTCAGGACTAAATTCATCATTTGTTAACAGTCGTCCGTCAAGGAGTTCACCATGGACATCACAGCCTTACAGAAAGAGTTCAGTTAATTCAAGATGTTAAGCCTTTGATGACTGATGGCTTCACGTATAAAGAACATGCAGGTTTCAACAGTAAGGGAAGATGGCTTGGTTTCTTAGCATAGTTTAGCAAGTAAGGTTCCCTCACTAAAATGTTCTCTCTAACGTCTCAACAAATGGACGCATCCCAGCATATAATGCAGTAATCCAAGAGATAAAGATACTGTTAGCGTTGCTCAAGGCCCAGATGGGTGCTATTTTCTCTCACACTGGAGGCGGCGCTGCATGAGTTCTCTACCTCCAACACCGACACAAGAAGCGAAATTGAGAATGTTGAACGAAGGACGGTGAGGGATAGTATGTGGGGCAGGGATAGTATGTGGGGCAGGGATAGTATGTGGGGCAGGGATAGTATGTGGGGCAGGGATAGTATGTGGGGGGACAGGAAAAGGGTGTGGGGGGACAGGAAAAGGGTGTGGGGGCAGGTATAGTGTGTGGGGGGGGGCCAGAGACTGTGTTGTGTAAGAATGTGGGGATAAGGGTAAATATGGGATGGGGGATAAGGGTAAATATGGGATGGGGGATAAGGCCCACTTTATGTAGACCCTCCTCCGCCCCGTCCTCACACAGTCCCACACCTCCCATGTGTCATCTTGAAAACTATGGTGACAGCCCCAAGCCTCCGGCCTCTAACCATGGACAGACGACACAGACACTCTCATTTATAGACAGAACATAGGTGAATGATATGACAAAACACACACTATAAGCAACAGAACACAAAACATTCGCGTACAGAGTTGTATGAGCAACAAGTTATAAAGTTAGTTTAAAGTTTAAGCAAACTTTATATAACCACACAAGAGACAGACACAGCCAGTAATACTTACAGGAAAAGGGCGTATAATGAAAGCCTAACAGTGTAAACATCGTCAAAAACCGCCTGTTTACAACAAGGGCAATGTGAGTACTGTTTACAACAAAGGCAACGTGAACACTTTATCTTGGCTAACAACATAATAGTGACGTTCAAGCGTGGACGCAACTTTAAATAAACAGAGAACTAGACACAATTTTCCACCGAGTTTATCAGCCTGGAGCTCCCAGGCGTCGCTGTTGCCATGGCAGCCACAGGCTCATGCATTGGTGGCCAGTGGCGCCAATGTGTATATAGAATTAATATACATTATAGATAAACATTAAGTAATTCTTTACATCACATAAAGTGTTCTTAATTCCCCTTCACAATAATGGTTTCTAATTGCTAGGATTAACTGTGTCATCCTTCTCTGTATATGATTAAGTAATGTCCTTTCTATCGTACGGTGACAAGAGCTGAACTGCATAATCTAAATGGGATCTAACATTAGATGTCTTAAACATTAGATAACATTCGATGTCTTGCTGGCAACACTGGTAGATATGGATGCCAGAATTCTCTTCGCAATGTTTCTATCTTCATGCAATAATTGTTTACCTCAAGATCTCTACTATTCATTACTCAAATCATTTTCATATTCAGATTTGGCAATTTAGTCGTTGTTGACCTGCCTATCATACTTGTCAGCATTGTCAACAGTGGACGACAATTTGTCGTCCACTTTATAAGCTTATCTAACTCATCTTTTAGCAATTTTAAATCCTTTTACTTTTTTGCGGCCCATTTTTTTTAATCTCAGGATATTTCCGATGTAGAGGTGAGTAAATTATCAGGAGAAAGAGATAAGCTACCGTGACTGAAGAGTCGAAAAGCAGGTGCAAGAGAAATATACTGAAAGTGAAAGCAAAGAAAGAATATATAAATATTGAAGAAAACTTTGTTTTTGTATTAGGAATGTGTCAAGAGGAGCACTGGAGCCAGTAAACCCTCTACAGGAGCCCTCGTATCTCCCCGGGAAATTGGCCAGGAAGGTAAAACATTGGCGGGAATTTTCGCGCTAAATCCAGGGAAATATAGCGACTCTCAGGGGGTATTCCAGCAATTTATGGAAGACGAGAAGCTAAAAAAGACTTTCTTTCACCTTTCTATTTTATTTTCTCTCTTCCTTCCTTCCTTCCTTAGTTTTTGTAGCCAAGTTGACGAAAAAGAAGGTTGGTAGAAGCGTGAATCATCAAAAAGTGCAAAGAGGCGTCACATCCGTAGTGGCTAAACTTAGTAAAGCAAAGTTTTAACAGACGTTCTGAAGCATATTTTACTTTATATTTACCAATGACGCAATCATTTTTTCAGCTATTTTATTCTTCGAGCATAATTCCCGTCGGAAAGGCAAGTAAGCGCTACTCTTCTTACGTACTGCAATGCCTTCTTGCCTCGTAGGGAATGATTTACCTGTGCATATCCGGAACCACGTGTTCTAATATTTACCCGAGGTTGATATAATGTGACAGGTGTCAGTCATATGTGACCTGACCTCATGTGTCAGTCACATGTGACCTGACCTCATGTGTCTCCTATGTCCTCTCTTCCCTTGATTATCTATCAGCTGGTTGCAGGTCTTTAACACATTACACTATAAAGAAACTTCATACACATTGCAGGCGATAAGTCACAATAACGTGGCTGAAATATGTTGACCAGACCACACACTAGAAGGTGAAGGGNATGGACATCCCAGGCTGTGAAGATTTCAGAGAATACATAACAGGCATTATGACAATGGAAGACCAAACAATAATTGCAGTACTATACAACCCCCCCCCCATTAAATGACAAGATCCATACAGGAGTATGATTGAAATATCATGGCAACTAATAAAATAACAGAGCAGCTTCTAATTCCTGCAGGAAGTAATCCAGTTAATCATGGACGATTTCAACCATTGAAAGATAGATTGGGAGAATAGAGAATCACTTTGAGAGCTAAAATATTAGACGTGGCCACAAGATACTTTCTAAGCCAACACGTCAAGCGACCCCACAAAAATGACAAGAAATTACAAATTGGCCAGACCTGTTCTTATATTCACCCTGCGTGAGTAAGATATAAAGAGTCAAGTAGAGGCAGACTCTATGCACAGTTTTAAATGTAGATATGATAGAGCCCAACAGGTTCATGAACCTGTACACTAGCTGATTGACAGTTGAGAGACGGGACGAAAGAGCCGAAGCTAAACCCCCACAAGCACAACTAGTGAGTACCTATTTGTGCCTGTATGTAGCTACCTAATTATACTCGCCTATTTATGCCAATGAATATGCCGTCAGTTACAGCCCCGCTCCTGTACCAGGTAAGTCCACTACGGGCTCACCATAGCCCGTGCTACTTTAAACTTTTTGTTCAGAGTAGCTCAATCTAAAACAACAACAGAATATGTTGTTACCTATTTTTTTCAGATTAGCTAAATTTATCTTTGCCTCGGCCGGGAATCGAAACAGAGTCTTCAGGACTACCACTTCTGAGCGCTGTCCGCTTGGATCTCTGTGTGTGTGTACTCACATAATTGTACTCAACCTAATTGTGCTTGTGGGGGTTGAGCTCTGGCTCTTTGGTCCCGCCTCTTAACTGTCAATCAACTAATGAACAGGTTCCTGAGTCTACTGGGCTCTTATCATATCTACACTTGAAGCTGTGTATGGAGTCAGCCTCCACCACATCACTTCCTAATGCATTCCATTTGTCTACTACTCTGGCACTGAAAAAATACTTTCTAACGTCTCTGACTCATTTGGGCACTCAATTTCCACCTGTGTCCCCTAGTGCGTGTGCCCCTTGTGGTAAATAGTCTGTCTTTATCTACCCTATCAATTCCCCTGAGAATCTTGTATGTGATGATCATGTCCCCTCTAACTTTTCTGTCTCCCAATGACGTGAGGTTTAATTCCCGTAGTCTCACCTCGTAGCTCATACCCCTCAGTTGGGATACTAGTCTGGTTTGTGTGTCGTATTATTTCAGAAGCCAATTCTTGGGGTCAGAGAAACTGAACCTCCTGATATGTCTTTCTTTGTCATTTAACCTGAGCGGTAAAAGGAAAACACAATCATTTTTCTTCGAGACTAGATAATGTGTATCAGTTTAGCATTTACGTCATTATTAAAATAAACATTTGTTACAACATTTATATAACAATTCGAATATAATTGCCTTCACTTTTGTCTTATCATAATATACAACACCCCAACAACTATCCACGAACAAATATCAATAGACTTATTTTGCTATAAAATATTTTCTTGCAAATTCCTCGCCCCACACTTAAGACAATCACCGGTGTGCTGTAATCAGACACCACGCGTCCGCGGGTCCCTGGGGCCTTGCAACTGTTCCGGCGCAATTTGGGCGCAGTTCCTCTGTAATCAGGATTGTTGGTGTTTTCTCAATCTGCGAGGCGTCCAACCTGAGGCATCGTCATCAGGGAGGAGCTGATTATCATCATCGGCCACCCTGCTGATGACAAAACTCAGAGAACGCTTGAGTGAGCTTGTGAGGGTGAGCTTTCATGGGTGTGGGAGGGAAGGACAGAGAGAGAGAGAGAGAGACAGAGACAGAGACAGAGACAGAGACAGAGACAGAGACAGAGAGAGAGAGAGAGAGAGAGAGAGAGAGAGAGAGAGAGAGAGAGAGAGAGAGAGAGCTAATGTTCCAGGAGTCGCAGTACTGGCAGCCCCGGTCACACACAGACAGGAAATTATTCACAACAAACTCATCCTTGCGGGAGTAATAAAGTACTGGCGCCGCGAGATGAGAATGTTTGGTAAAGTCGCTTCCAATGTCTTTTTATAAAACGCTGCACGGCAGAGACGGCAGAAAGTGCTAAGTTTTAAAGAACTAAAAATATCAGAACATTCTTGGATTCCTCCCAAATAGTAAACCCTTCGAGTTTGGACGTTGAAAAATGTGAAATCTCTCTCTTTCTCGCTATAAGAAACGCAACTGTGTCAAATACACAATGGTAAACGGATTAAGTTGTCAGCTAGCGTGCAGGTCGTAACTTTCCAGGTAATCCTAGAAGAGGTAGGAGGAGGGGGATGGCTAGACTGTGGGTGGGGTGGAGTGGGTGTGGCTGAGTGGATAGGATCGAGGGGTGGGGGCAAGGGAAGGTGGAGGGATATAACCCCACAAAGTGACAGTCCACTAAGCCCAAGACTTGAAGAAACTATTTAAGTCAACTCCGTACCCAGTTAAGAGAGCATTGTGGCCGTCAGGCGCAATGAAGATCCTCGCCGAGGGAACAACGCACACCTTAAGATTTTGTGTAAGATTTTATAAAAAGTTGGTTAACGGGACCTCCGTCAGGGGCAAGGGGGCGTGAGATCTCAAGCGTCAAGTTCCCAGACACCAGCAGCCTCTCCACCAAGCCTGCCGTCACCAGACAACAGCAGCCTGCCGTCCCAAGACAACAGCAACCTGCCGCGTCCCCACCAAGCCTGCCGTCTGCCTCACTCACCTCGACCGGCACTGCTAAACAAAACCGATACAAAGTAAATTAATTCAATTAATCAAATGTAAGGAGGAGGATGCAATGATGTATCCACAATGAACACGCATAAAAGGAATACCGAGCCATATTGAACACTCATAAAAGGAATACCGAGCCATAGCTAATACTATATTTGCAAACAACTCATTTAGCAGACTGCAAATATTAAACTCGACACACAACTTATCAGCACATACAGAAATCACAATAACGTGATATATCAAATGAATATATCCACAAGGACCTTGATGAAGGTTCGAACCTATGTACAGGGTGTTCCCAGACGCGCCTTAGTCAACCGAACGACGACATGGTCAAAGAACTGCAACCTGGAGCGCGCCACGAGGATCTCGAGGCTTCCACTGAAGCCTAACCGGGTTATCTTGAGATTCTTGAGGTTATCTGGAGATTGCTGCTACTTCCACAGCAGCAGCAGTCAACAGTCATCTAGCGAGCAGCAGCAGCAGTCAACAATCGTCTAGCGAGCAGCAGTCAACAGTCGTCTAGCGAGCAGCAGCAGCAACCAACAGTCGTCTAGCGAGCAGCAGCAGCAACCAACAGTCGTCTAGTGAACAGCAGCAGCAACCAACAGTCGTCTAGCGAGCAGCAGCAGCTGTCAACAGTCGTCTAGCGAGCAGCAGTCAACAGTCGTCTAGCGAGCAGCAGCAGCAACCAACAGTCGTCTAGCGAGCAGCAGCAGCAACCAACAGTCGTCTAGCGAACAGCAGCAGCAACCAACAGTCGTCTAGCGAGCAGCAGCAGCTGTCAACAGTCGTCTAGCGAGCAGCAGTCAACAGTCGTCTAGCGAGCAGCTGCAGCAGTCAACAGTCGTCTAGCGAGCAGCTGCAGCAGTCAACAGTCGTCTAGCGAGCAGCTGCAGCAGTCAACAGTCGTCTAGCGAGCAGCTGCAGCAGTCAACAGTCGTCTAGCGAGCAGCTGCAGCAGTCAACAGTCGTCTAGCGAGCAGCAGCAGCTTCTTATCTAACCTGTTAAATTCTCCCCGTCATGAAACTGCTTTATTGTCTTCTTTAAGAATAAAGTCTTCCGACATGATATCTCTCACGTTTGTTAAATTGCTTTCTCTTTCAACGGTCCACAGACGACAGCATTTACTCAATGAAGACAAGTTCCAGCTACTGCACTGCGGGAAAAATGAAAACAGAAACCACATACAAAAACGCAGTCAAAATGCAATCACACTATAGAAAGAAAATGCATTGTAAAAGACTTGGAAATAATCATGTTTGAAAACTTTTTAAGACACAGAAAAAGTAGGTCACAACTGCAAGAAAAAATTAATGTTGGATAGGAAGAACCTTTCAAACAGGAGATGTCAGACCTAAGATGATACTTTCAGAGACACTGGTGTTCTTAAGGGTGGAATATTGTTGCACACTAACACCTCATTCAAAGCGAGAGAAATTGTTGACCTGGAGAACGCGCAAAAGTCGTTTACTGCCTGAAATCTATTAAATAAAATCTGCAAATTATTGGTACTGCGTAAAATCTCTCAAACTGTATGTTCTAGAGCGAAGGCACGAAGATGCATGAAAAATGTACACTTGTAAAATATTAGACGGCCTGGTTCTTAATCTGCACAAGGAAGTAATGTTTAACGAGACCAGCAGGCATGACAAAGTTCAAAACGGCCCGTTGAAAAGTCAAGGTGCAATAGGTACAATGAGAGATGAATTTAGTAGAGTTTAAGGACCCAAAACTTTCCAACGTCCTCTCTACATTAAAGGCATAACTAGCCGACTTCTCACGGGATTCAACAGAGAACTTGATAAACACTCCAGAAGTCACCTGATCAACCGGTCTGATTCATAAATCGACTTCGAAAATCTGAATTTAACAGCCTGGTTGACCAGACCACTAACTGGAAACCTGGAACAGAAATACACATACAACACATTTCACAAACACAACACGAGCCTTGGTCTACAAAACCTAGTACAAACAGCTGATTCCTGCAACTATCAAAACAACCCTAAAGAAATGTTCAAACAAATATTTCTGATGGCTTATGTACCTGCAGCTTTGCACTTGCACTTGTATGAAGTAAATTATGACTTTTCCATTACCCAAGGCCTCTTATTACTTGTATAATAAGTCAAGTTGAAAAAAGAAAACAAAGGTGGAGTCGAGAGCGTAATTGTAATGGTGTTTGTGTCTGTCAATCAGCTGGCGCAAGTGGAGTCTTGGAGTCGAGAGGTAGGGGAGGACGAGGCCCTATTGTTGACACTACATATACGCGCGCGCGTGAGTGTGCGTGTGTGTGCGGTCTGTGCGTGTGGTGATGTGCGTGTGTGCGTGCGCGGGTGTGCGAGTGTTGTGTGTGTGTGTGTGTGGGTGTGTGTGTGTGTGTGTGTGTGTGGGTGGTGTGTGTGGTGTGTGTGTGTGTGTGTGTGTGTGTGTACTCACCTATATGTACTCACCTATATGTGTCTGCAGGATCGAGCATTGACTCTTGGATCCCGCCTTTCGAGCATCAGTTGTTTACAGCAATGACTCCTATCCATTTCCCTATCATACCTGTTTAAAAATTATGAAGTATTATGGCTTCCACAACCTGTTCCTTAAGTGCATTCCATTTTCCACTACTCTCACGCTAAAAGAAAACTTCCTAACATCTCTGTGACTCATCTGAGTTCTAACTTCCATCCATGTCCCCTCGTTCTGTTACTATTCCGTGTGAACATTTCGTCTATGTCCACTCTGTCAATCCTCTGAGTATTTTATACGTTCCTATCATGTCCCCCTCCCTTCTTCTTCTAGTGTCGTAAGGCATAGTTCCCCAGGCGCTCCTCATACCCCATCCCTCGTAGCTCTGGGACGAGTCTCGTTGCAAACCTCTGAACCTTTTCCAGTTTCATTATGTGCTTTTAGATGGGGACTCCATGATGAGGCGGCATACTCTAAGACTGGCCTCACGTAGGCAGTGTAAAGAGCCCTAAATGCCTCCTTACTTAAGTTTCTGAATGATGTTCTAACTTTTGCCAGTGTAGAGTACGCTGCTGTCGTTATCCTATTTATATGTGCCTCAGGAGATAGATTAGGTGTTACGTCCACACCCAGGTCTCTTTCGCGCGTCGTCACAGGTAGGCTGTTCCCCTTCATTGTGTACTGTCCCTTTGGTCTCCTATCTCCTAGTCCCATTTCCATAACTTTACATTTGCTCGTGTTGAATTCCAGTAGCCATTTCTCTGACCATCTCTGCAACCTGTTCAGGTCCTCTTGGAGGATCCTGCAATCCTCATCTGTCACAACTCTTCTCATCAACTTTGCGTCATCCGCAAACATCGACATGTAGGACTCTACACCCGTAAACATGTCATTAACATATACAAGAAATAGAATTGGTCCCAGCACCGATCCTTGTGGTACTCCACTTGTTACTGTTCGCCAGTCCGACTTCTCGCCCCTTACCGTAACTCTTTGGCTCCTTCCTGTTAGGTAGTTCCTTATCCATGCTAGGACCTTTCCCCCTACCCCCGCCTGCCTCTCGAGTTTGAATAGCAGTCTCATGTGCGGTACTGTATCAAAGGCTTTTTGGCAGTCCAGAAATATGCAGTCTGCCCAACCATCTCTGTCCTGTCTTATCCTCGTTATTTTATCATAGAATTCCAGAAGGTTTGTTATGCACGATTTCCCTGTCCAGAACCCATGTTGATGCTTGTTCACAAACTAATGTTCTCCAGGTGTGCAACCAGTCGTAGCCTAATTATTCTTTCCAGTATTTTACAGGGGATGCTTGTCAGTGATACAGGTCTATAGTTAAGTGCCTCCTCCCTATCGCCTTTCTTGAAGATCGGCACGACATTTGCCTTCTTCCAGCAACTGGCAATTCTCCCGACATAAGTGACTCATTAAAGATCATTGCCAGTGTGTGTGTGTGTGTGTGTGTGGGTGTGTGTGTGTGTGTGTGTGTGTGTGTGTGTGTGTGTGTGTGTGTGTGTGTGGTGTGTGTGTGGTGTGTGTGTGCGCGTGTGTGTGTTAGTCCACTTGCTGCAGGCCTGCTCCTCACAGCCGACTACAGTGTTTACTTCAATATGTCTAAAAGCTCAGCCTGTTATACTGTCGCACCTGAATCTGGGGCTAATTTTTTGTTCAAACACGTTGAGAGAGGGAGAGAGCCGACAGGGAGACAGCGTTCCTTCACACTTCCAGCCGTCTTTAATAATGCAGATGACAAATACGCCAGCGATGTTATGCTCTGACGAGAGCGACAACTTGCTCGGCATCCCATTAGGGTAGGCAGTCGCACGCCTCGGCCTCGCTACCACACACCTTGGCCTCGCTACCCACACGCCTCGGCCTCGCTACCACAAGCCTCGGCCTCGCTATGACTTCACTAGTGACGAGCTGAACTAACGGACTGACTTTTTCATCAGTTCTACACAAAAAGTCTCGTCATTATCTGCAAGATTATGCAGTTCATGAAACAAATTTAGCACTTTTCTAGTCATTGTTCTCCTGGAATAAATCTCAACATTCTGTTCACCACAGAACATTTATAAAAAAAATAATACAAACAGTTGGTTCATCTTGTTTAGTGCCAGAAATGATTGACGAGAAACTGGTCAATGCAAATCTCGCCCATTTCCCCGGCTGGGCGAGACAGTTTCACTTATACCAAATTTCCAAGTCCAAAGTAAATTAATTAAAATTCGTAACAAATAGATTTGTTACAGAAACTTGGTCTTCCCTCCATTTGCGTCGTCACATTGCGTGCAACTTGTGACAGCCCAAACGAGGGCTCCACTGGTGCTATCCTCTCATTTTGCAAGGCTTCATCCAGGTCATTTAGCGTCCTAACGAGGTCTGCATTAGTTCTCTCCTGTACTACCAGGACAAACACCTCCAAGTGTCATTCAATAGTCTCTCCCCCCCCCCATATTCTGCAGGATTGTCAACAGTGACGTCAATCTGCCTAACTGCCTCAGTTACACAGCAGCCGCATGTGGAACAAAGACCCGCTGCCATTCATCCACACCGCCAACTGCTGCTCGGTGGAACTCAATTTCGCAAAGTACATTTTCAACCACATTTGACTTTCCTTTGTTTACAATCTTCATTCTTCGATGTGTGGAGTTTGGGGAGCACCGTGACGAGGATATGAACCTGTGGAGTTAGTGTTGTCAGGCGAGCTGTTCATATCCCTCTAAAGTAGTTGTTTCGTGACTAATTTCACCCAGTCAGTGAATGCAAACAGAAGTTGCCCACAGTAACACGAAGCCGTACAGACAGATGGAAACACAGACATACAGACAGATGCATGGACGCAGATACACACGTATACCATATACATGCAATCAAACACACACACACACACACACACACACACACACACACACACACACACACACACACACACACACACACACACGAGGGGGTCTGGTAGCTGGGTGGACAGAGCGCAGGATTCTTAATTCTGTGGCCCGGGTTCGATTCCCGGATCAGGCAAAAAAAAACAACAAAATGGGCAAAGTTTCTTTCACCCTGAATGCCCCTCTTACCTAGCAGTAAATAGGCACCTGGGAGTTAGACAGCTGTTACGGAGCTGCTTCCTCTGTGTGTGTGTGTGGGGGGGGGGAGGGGGGTAGTAGTTAGTAACAGTTGACTGACAGTAGAGAGGCGGGCCGAAAGAGCAAAGCTCAACCCTAGCAAGCACAACTAGGTGAATACAACTAGGTGAACGCACGCACGCACGCGCACACACGCACGCGCACACGCACGCACGCACACACACACACACAGCTAAGCAGCAACACGGGTTCAAAGAGGAAAGATCATGCCTAACAATTGGTAGGCTTACTGAAAACTTCGATAAAATGCATGAAATCATACACGAAAACAAAGGATTGGCGGACTGTAGACTCTCAGGTAGCCTTTGACTGTCTCCCTACAAAAGGATTCTGTACAATCTAGAGAACCAGACCAGAGTAATGGTAACAGCACGACTCTGTGATGGGACCCATGCTATATTATTACAGTATTCATATATGACATGGCTGATGACCTACACTATTTTGTGTCGCCGTTTGCTGATGATGACACAGAGTTCATAAGAAGGAACAGTTTGAGCGAGGAATGCAGGAAGCTCCGGGATGACTTGGATTAATTTCATTCAAGACTAGGTAAATGGTTAGTGATCTTAACCCAGGTGAGAGCATGGTCAAAAGAATATTGAACATGGTTAAGAAGACCAGAGTAACCACACCGAGTGAAACTGAGGCACTTCCCAGGTCAGCGAGAGAATAGGATCCGGGAGTAGACAACAATAATCCTATGTCTGTAGGCACACAAGTAAAATCATATCTACATAACTTGTTAAGTTGACAAACATCTGGGCATCCTACAGGCACCAAGACAAGGACACGCCTCGTCAGCAGCCGTCGAATCTATCAACTTATACCTAGCGAGCAGCAGGTACCAAGTTAAGGTACTTTACTAAGTTCTCCAGGACGGCCTTTGAGGTGGGTGGATAAGAGGGCGGCCCTGGAGGTGGGTGGATGAAGGGCGGCGCTGGAGGTGGGTGGCTGAGAGGGCAGCCCTGGAGGTGGGTGGCTGAGAGGGCAGCCCTGGAGGTGGGTGGAAGAGAGGGCGGCCCTGGAGGTGGGTGGCTGAGAGGGCAGCCCTGGAGGTGGGTGGATGAGAGGGCGGCCCTGGAGGTGGGTGGATGAGAGGGCGGCCCTGAGGTGGTGGATGAGAGGGCGGCCCTGGACGTGGGTGGATGAGAGGGCGGCCCTGGAGTGGGTGGATGAGAGGGGGGCCCTGGAGGTGGGTGGATGAGAGGGCGGCCCTGGAGGTGGGTGGATGAGGGGGCGGCCCTGGAGGTGGGTGGAAGAGAGGGCGGCCCTGGAGGTGGGTGGATGAGAGGGCGGCCCTGGAGTGGGTGGAAGAGAGGGCGGCCCTGGAGGTGGGTGGATGAGAGGGCGGCCCTGGAGGAGGTGATGAGGGGCGGCCCTGGAGGGGGAAGATGAGGGGGCGGCCCTGGAGGTGGGTGGATGAGAGGGCGGCCCTGGAGGTGGGTGGATGAGAGGCGGCCCTGGAGGTGGGTGGATGAGAGGGCGGCCCTGGAGGTGGGTGGATGAGAGGGCGGCCCTGGAGGTGGGTGGATGAGAGGGCGGCCCTGGAGGTGGGTGGATGAGAGGGCGGCCCTGGAGGTGGGTGGATGAGAGGGCGGCCCTGGAGGTGGGTGGATGAGAGGGCGGCCCTGGAGAACGCAGAACTCTGCATACAACACCCGTTCGCCCAATACAAAAAGGGGAACAGACAAACTAAGCCTGTCTCCAGAGACACAAATCAACAGATTTACATCAGTGGCAAACGCTGGGAACCCGAATAGATGTCGATAATCTGGAAAAAAGCATTTTTAACATTTACATCCTATGTGGGAGTAATACTGGAGTGTGCGGCTCCTGGGTGGAGATCGCGCACACAAACTCGAGAAGGTTCAGGACTATGACAAGACTGATTCCAGAACAGAGTTGGAGTACGAAGAAAGGCTCAATGGACTGCATCATACAACACGGCAGCAAACACAGTCGTGTGTTTGAGACTCAAACAATTAGTCTTATAGTCAAATAGAGACGCATGCATAGACACCAACAAGCACAGACCACACGAGGAAAGGAGGCAGTTTGGACATGATAACGACATAAGATTTCAAGAGAACTTGACAAAGAAAAAAAGCAGCAATGCTCAGGGCTAGGAAGAGCAAACGATGGAGCACATATAAACTGTACACACAGACAAGTCACAGAGATGTCAGAGAGATGTCAGAGAACTCGTCTTTACTGGNAAAGTGGTTCAGTCCTCGGAGTGTATATCCTCCTGTTACTGGGCGAGGAAATCGTGCTTTAAACTGCAGAAATACTCTTCTTGTGAGTGTGTTAAATGTCCACAGACTTATCCCTGTAGACAGTGTTACAATATTTCGTCTAGCGAGCTACATTCAACATCAACAAATACGCCTAAAATCTTTACGTCAACTGATCACCTTCATCAACAAGAGCTCATCCCATAGTACTAAGTCGTGGGAAACATAGCAGAATGACTGTCAAGTTTCAAGCTCGCGTGAAGTTGAAGCCTATTGGATCCCACATACGTGCGTCAGCGTTGACTGCTGGCGCCTATACATGTGTGGTCATCTAAACTCCTAAGTGACTGTACTAAAAAAAGCATTACTGGAAGAAAACTTTCAGCTGGAGGTTAATCGAGGCAAGCCCCGGGGAGCACACACACACATCAAGCAAGCTATAACAGAGTCCAGAGTCAAATATCCAGATTAAGGAGGTCCCGGCCCAGTGTGTTGTGGGAATTACTGTTGGTGTCGGGAAAACAATGGTTAGGACGACGCTGGCGGAGTAATGTATGTATATATATGCAGGAGTACGGCGTTAAGCAGGCCAGTAATGTGAGAGGCTGGATAATATGATACAACCCAGGAGGAGGACAATGTAGGACATGGAGGAGGTCGAGAGTCAGACGTGGAAGACGACGACGAGAAGGAAAAGTAGGAAACGAAGAGGAGGCAGAGAGAAAATTAAATAAAAGATCAACGGATAAGAAGAGGAAAAAAACAGAACCTTCGTCAGGATTTAGTTCTCATGTTCTTCCGTCAGGATAACATGCGAGAAAAGTTGTAACTTGCTGACTTCTTTCCTGACTATCTTCCTGTCTCTCTGACTAGCTGTATGTCTGGCTAACGTGCTGGGTATTTAGCTGGTTAGCTGTCTGTCTAGCTTGTGGTCTAGCTGGCACTCCGGCGGGCTAGTCTCCTTGCCGGCTCTGTTGGGCTAGCTTGCTTGCTGACTGGCGCAACTGCCTGTCTGCCCGCCTGTTAGTGAAGTATTAATGTTCGTTAGTGCCTTCTTTTCAGAATAACTTATTTTCCCCGACGTGAGGAGCTGTGGGATGGCATCGCGTTAAGGCGAGCTGCCGGCTCCTCTCTCCTCACTATAGTAACTAATCCCTGATGCTCTCGTTTTCCCGACTTGTCTGCTGCCAAAATGCCTCTTCTTGGCAAATCAGCAGTGTAGATGCCATTCTTTATTAAGCATTAGATTATAACTTCGTCGTTTCGTATATAAGTAGAATAATCTCTCCAGATTATCAAGGGATTTAAACATGATTTTCTTTGTTAATCACCCACTTGAATGTCGCCCCCCCCCCCATCCTGGATTTAGTACACGCGAAGACGTCCTTATCATGACAGAACAGAGCACTGCGTGTTTCTGCAGTTAACATTTCTTTTTGTGTGTGTGTGTGTGTGTTAAGTCTGCAGACACAAACAATGCTCTGTTATGTCGTGTTAGGGACTCTAATCATCCCATAGATTGGTCTTCTATAATAATCCTTCCTGATTATTTTTATAATCTGATACACAACCTACCCAACATGAACCTTAGTCCTGGCTTTGTTGTTGTTGACTCTTCCCTTTCACAGTACATACTTAAATGATCCAACTTAGGGTTGTCATCTCTACGCTCTCTCTCCTGTGTCTTTTTCGTTAGTGGATTTTTCTCATCTTACCTCTCCTCCTTGGTCTACCTCTCCTCCTCGGTCTACCTCTCTTTTCCAGCCTATTGTCTTACTCTTCCCCCCCCCCCATCTCTCTTAATTATTATTATTATTATTTATTTGGTATTCCAATTCTGCCTTTGTTCTTACGCACTTCTCTTAACAATATCATTAGTCATACATTTTTGTCTTCTTCCCTCTCCACCTCTTTCCTTTGTTATTCTCTTCGCCTCTCTCCATCTCTACTTCCTCTTCTCCTTTGTTCTTACTCTCCTCTTCTCTCTCCTCGCGTCTCGGGTCACTGTTGTGCCCAACTTAAGCTTCCTCTTTCTTGAGGTCTCTCTCATTCCTGTTTCTCACAGAGTTTTGCCTTCTTTCTCATTCCGAATCCACAGTTATTGCCACCACCACCTTCACCATCCTCGCTATCAGGGCCATCATTCTCTCAGGCCTCGCCATCACCATCGTCACCATAACAACACCACTATCACCATCCTCACCATTTCCAGCAAAACACCCTTCCTTACCAGTGTTATACTGTCTTATACAGCCATACACTCTCCCCAACCCATGTACTGCCTTATACACAGCCATACACTTCCCTCCCCCTCCCATGTACCGTCTTATACACAGCTATACACTTCCCTCCCCATATATTGCATTATATACAGTCATGCACTCCCTCCCCATACAGGGCCGTGTTCATAACCATAACTTTCTCCCTGTACAGGCGATGGAGGGGTGTAGGGGGTGTGGTTGCCCTCCCAGAGCCCAAACTTTGCACAACTTTAGTGTGGAATACCCCAGCTGCCGTGGCTTAACCCCCTAACTTAGCCCCCTGATAGAGTACGACTTCAAAACTTGCCTCCAAACTTTATGTTAAGCTGTTAAGGGCAAGAGAGGTAGAAGAGATGAGTGTTGTCGGGAGTGTGGGAGAGGGTGGGGGGTGTAGAGGTATGGACGTGGTGGTTATGTGTAGGAGTTGTGGTGAGGTGTGGGGGTTGTGGTGAGGTGTGGGGGTTGTGGTGAGGTGTGGGGTTGTGGTGAGGTGTGGGGTTGTGGTGAGGTGTGGGGGTTGTGGTGAGGTGTGGGGGTTGTGGTGAGGTGTGGGGGTTGTGGTGAGGTGTGGGGGGTTGTGGTGAGGTGTGGGGGTTGTGGTGAGGTGGAGGGGAGGTGTGTGTTGGATAAAGGTTGGTAAGGTGAAATGGAATTATGAGTGTGAGAGACTTATTATGACCACACATACACCAGTATGATCATACTGTGGCTGGTGTATGATGCGTTCAAACTGTATAGCGATATCCTGGCTGATTAGCCTAGTATCACAAATATTATATCTATATAATCTCCTTTTGACAATACTCTAATATATAATACTATTGTATGTTTAATATACCTATACATATTATATAATAGTACCAACTGTATGTGCCATATATTTGTGGATATAGGGGAAGTAGAGTAAATAGCTGAAGCCTAATGTCCTGTAACTTGGAAAACACCATTATGTGACTATAGTATGGAATGCTACGTATTGCTGTATAGGACATGCTACTTGTATTATGATGTAGAATGTATATGCAGGCGATGAGTCACAATAACATGGCTAAAGTATGTTGACCGGACCACACACTAGAAGGTGAAGGGACGACGACGTTTCGGTCCGTCCTGGACCATTCTCAAGTCGATTGTGATGAATTAGAGACAGGCAATAAATAGGCAAGAGAGAGCTGAGGAGCAAAGTAAGGTGTAGTAGAGGGGATAGTAATAATAATAAGAGCTGCAGAAGGCCTATTGGCCTATACGAGGCAGCTCCTATTATAACCACCGAATGAGAAGGAGATAGGAATAAGAAGAGGATAGCAAGGGAGCGTAGGAGAAGAGAGAAAGAAAAGGAAAGAGAAAGAAATAAAATAGAAGGGGTGGGCTTATGTTAGGTCACGTTTGTTAGAAAGATTAGAGCATTTGAGTATATACTGTGAAAGGGAAGAGTCCACAGCAACAAAGCCAGGACTCAAGTTCATGTTGGGTACATTGTGTATTAGAGCCGATTCCACAAGACGGCGTCTGTGTAGAGTAGAGGCAGGAAAGATTATTTTGGAGGAAGACCAATCAATGGGATGATTAGAATCCCTCACATGGCAGAAGAGAGCATTGTTAGTGTCTGCAGACTTAACACTTCTCTTGTGTTCTTTAAGTCTGTCATTCAGTGTACGGCCAGTTTCGCCAAAGTATTGGAGAGGACAAGACGAACAGGAAATAAGAGTAGACACCAGCAGCATTAGAAGCAAGAGCAGCAGTGTGAACTAGATTGCTAAGAAGTGTGTTTGTTTGTCGAAAGGCGAGTTTAATGTCAAGAGGACGAAAGGTATTGGTAAAAGTTTTGAGTTCAGATATGAAGGGAAGGCATAGTACAGTGCTACTAGTGTTGGAAGCGGGTTTAGGATGAAAGAAATTTCGTTTAGCTTGAGAGTAGACACAGTTGATGAAATGCAAAGGGTAACCAAGGCGAGAGAATGATTTGTAGATAAAGGCAATTTCAGAATCAAGAAACTGAGGGTCGCTGATGCGTAGAGCGCGGAGGAAGAGAGAGACGAGGACACTTTCTTAACAGAAGGAGGATGGTAGGAAAAGAAGTGAATGTACATGCCACTATGCATGGGTTTACGGTAGACAGAAAGAGAACCCAGACACAGAGCTGTGAACATGAACGTCAAGAAAAGAAAGGAGGGAATTAGATTCCCACTCAACTTTGAAATGAATAGAAGGAGCCAGATTGTTAAGAGAGGCGAGGAAAGGCTGGAAAAGATTAAGGTCATGAGGCCATAAAGCAAAAAATGTCATCAACATAGCGAAGCCAAAGAGAGGGACGAGTATCAATAGAAGGAAGAAGAACAGTTTCGAAGTATTCCATGCAGAAATTAGCAAGAACAGGGGAGAGAGGGGAACCCATAGCAACGTCACTCTCAGGACTTCATAGAAAGACTGCGCCTGCAACCCTCTTGTAAGATGCTTAGTCTTGATGTCGACTCTGTTTACTAATGTTCCGCTCGATGACGTTCTCTCTTCCCTTAGACAGGAGGCGTCAGAGGGCCTTCTTCCTCTCCCTCTTCCCACTGTCGTTTCCCTCGATCTCATTAGACTCTGTGTTGACTAACTCTTTCTCTTTCAACGGTAAATATTACACTCAAACTTTCGGGGTTGCTATGGGTTCCCCTCTCTCCCCTGTTCTTGCTAATTTCTACATGGAATTATTATTGTTTTACTGTGACCTATGTTATATGCCCCAGTAACCTGGAGTATTTTTGTTTAGCCTCTTATATAAAACCCATATACTGATTTTTGGCCAGGCTATGGATTCCAGCGATGCTGTGGAGCATGTCATCACAGCTATGGGGGTGAAGGGCTGGGGGGGGGGGTTACGCCACAGCATAAACAACCCAACTTAACCTAGCACAACTTAACCTATCATAACCTAATCCAACTTAACATAGCATTGCCTAACCCAACTTAAGCTAGTTCATAAATCTACTTTACATAGCACAACCAAACCCAACTAAACCTAGAATAACCCAACCCACCCTTACAGTTTTATTAAGGATGTTCTAAACTCCTTACAATTCTATAAGGAAAAACCTTCAGAACACCACAAAGGAATTTGTAGCAAGTCTCAATTGCAATGTTGGTCAATTTATATTGACCTTCAAATATATTAATTACAAAATGCTGAGGTTCATTCGTAATATTGATCAGATAGTTGGAAAATGAATTGTGTGACTACATCACACAATTCGCATCAAGAACCATTTCAACGAAGCAAGAATGCAGTGGAATGTTGTCAAAAGCTTCCACAGGAGCAAAATGAGCTATGTAGATAGGTTTAATTACAGCTTACCATTCTGAAAGAAACATAAGATAACCCCCCTTTCAACAGCACCAAGGAGTATAAAAGTTAGATAAGAAAAAATGAATTACTCAGAAGGAAAAATTATAATTTTTTTCCAACGACTGGCAGCGCGGAGAAAGACACGGCGAGTGCGGGAAATCACAACAAATTCAATAGTAAATACAATAAATTATCAAGAGAATACAAGATACAACAGACTTAACTTTTAAGTCCAGAAAATCATTAACCGGTATAGACACATTATTATACAATGGTATGCTACACTGGGATGACCTCCCACAGTCAACACAGAAGCAACACAACGGGGAACCTACGCATCGGAAACAACACCTGCCAAGTTATCCGGAACACATGAAACACTAATATAACCCGGATGCAACACCTGACCATCTCTGAACCGAGAGCTCGGTTTTCACAAGTGACGCCTCTGTCATACATGTGTAGAGAGGTCGCGCCGTCATGTTCAATAAAGTAGAACACCAGATCTGTCAGGCCATACACTGACCCGGAACTATGAACACCAGACCTGTCAGGCCACACTGACCCGAAACTAGGAACACCAGACCTGTCAGGCCACACTGTGACCCGGAACTAGGAACACCAGACCTGTCAGGCCACACTGACCCGGAACTATGAACACCAGACCTGTCAGGCCACACTGACCCGGAACTATGAACACCAGACCTGTCAGGCCACACTGACCCGGAACTATGAACACCAGACCTGTCAGGCCACACTGTGACCCGAACAAAGAACACCAGACCTGTTACGCAACTGCCAGCCCTGGAATAAAGAACACAACGCCTGTCAAGCCACTCTGTGACCCGGAAACAATGCCGCTTAGCTTCATTAACCTGCCAGCATAATTTACTTACATTATAAAAAATGAGCTTTAGAAAAATACCAAATGCCCTTCAGAGGTGAAAGCCCTTGTTAACACTTATTAAGTGTAGTCACCTAAACGTACTCTCGTATGTGTGTCTGTGTGTATATGTTCCCCTGATTGCACACACCTATATATGCTTGCGAGTATAGGACACGACTTTCGAAGAGATGGACATCCCAGGCTGTGAAGATTTCAGAGAATACATAACAGGCATTATGACAATGGGAAGACCAAACAATAATTGCAGTACTATACAACCCCCCCCCCCCATTAAATGACAAGATCCATACAGGAGTATGATTGAAATATCATGGCAACTAATAAAATAACAGAGCAGCTTCTAATTCCTGCAGGAAGTAATCCAGTTAATCATGGACGATTTCAACCATTGAAAGATAGATTGGGAGAATAGAGAATCACTTTGAGAGCTAAAATATTAGACGTGGCCACAAGATACTTTCTAAGCCAACACGTCAAGCGACCCCACAAAAATGACAAGAAATTACAAATTGGCCAGACCTGTTCTTATATTCACCCTGCGTGAGTAAGATATAAAGAGTCAAGTAGAGGCAGACTCTATGCACAGTTTTAAATGTAGATATGATAGAGCCCAACAGGTTCATGAACCTGTACACTAGCTGATTGACAGTTGAGAGACGGGACGAAAGAGCCGAAGCTAAACCCCCACAAGCACAACTAGGTGAGTACCTATTTGTGCCTGTATGTAGCTACCTAATTATACTCGCCTATTTATGCCAATGAATATGCCGTCAGTTACAGCCCCGCTCCTGTACCAGGTAAGTCCACTACGGGCTCACCATAGCCCGTGCTACTTTAAACTTTTTGTTCAGAGTAGCTCAATCTAAAACAACAACAGAATATGTTGTTACCTATTTTTTCAGATTAGCTAAATTTATCTTTGCCTCGGCCGGGAATCGAAACAGAGTCTTCAGGACTACCACTTCTGAGCGCTGTCCGCTTGGATCTCTGTGTGTGTGTACTCACATAATTGTACTCAACCTAATTGTGCTTGTGGGGGTTGAGCTCTGGCTCTTTGGTCCCGCCTCTTAACTGTCAATCAACTAATGAACAGGTTCCTGAGTCTACTGGGCTCTTATCATATCTACACTTGAAGCTGTGTATGGAGTCAGCCTCCACCACATCACTTCCTAATGCATTCCATTTGTCTACTACTCTGGCACTGAAAAAATACTTTCTAACGTCTCTGACTCATTTGGCACTCAATTTCCACCTGTGTCCCCTAGTGCGTGTGCCCCTTGTGGTAAATAGTCTGTCTTTATCTACCCTATCAATTCCCCTGAGAATCTTGTATGTGATGATCATGTCCCCTCTAACTTTTCTGTCTCCCAATGACGTGAGGTTTAATTCCCGTAGTCTCACCTCGTAGCTCATACCCCTCAGTTGGGATACTAGTCTGGTTTGTGTGTCGTATTATTTCAGAAGCCAATTCTTGGGGTCAGAGAAACTGAACCTCCTGATATGTCTTTCTTTGTCATTAACCTGAGCGGTAAAAGGAAAACACAATCATTTTTCTTCGAGACTAGATAATGTGTATCAGTTTAGCATTTACGTCATTATTAAAAATAAACATTTGTTACAACATTTATATAACAATTCGAATATAATTGCCTCACTTTTGTCTTATCATAATATACAACACCCCAACAACTATCCACGAACAAAATCATAGACTTATTTTGCTATAAAATATTTTCTTGCAAATTCCTCGCCCCACACTTAAGACAATCACCGGTGTGCTGTAATCAGACACCACGCGTCCGCGGGTCCCTGGGGCCTTGCAACTGTTCCGGCGCAATTTGGGCGCAGTTCCTCTGTAATCAGGATTGTTGGTGTTTTCTCAATCTGCGAGGCGTCCAACCTGAGGCATCGTCATCAGGGAGGAGCTGATTATCATCATCGGCCACCCTGCTGATGACAAAACTCAGAGAACGCTTGAGTGAGCTTGTGAGGGGAGCTTTCATGGGTGTGGGAGGGAAGGACAGAGAGAGAGAGAGAGAGACAGAGACAGAGACAGAGACAGAGACAGAGACAGAGACAGAGAGAGAGAGAGAGAGAGAGAGACCGAGAGAGAGAGGGGAGAGGAGAGGAGAGAGAGAGAGAGCTAAGTTCCAGGAGTCGCAGTACTGGCAGCCCCGGTCACACACAGACAGGAAAATTTCACAAAACAAACTCATCCTTGCGGGAGTAATAAAGTACTGGCGCCGCGAGATGAGAATGTTGGTAAAGTCGCTTCCAATGTCTTTTATAAAACGCTGCACGGCAGAGACGGCAGAAAGTGCTAAGTTTAAAGAACTAAAAAATATCAGAACATTCTTGGACTCCCAAATAGTAAACCCTTCGAGTTTGGACGTTGAAAAAATGTGAAATCTCTCTCTTTCTCGCTATAAGAAACGCAACTGTGTCAAATACACAATGGTAAACGGATTAAGTTGTCAGCTAGCGTGCAGGTCGTAACTTTCCAGGTAATCCTAGAAGAGGTAGGAGGAGGGGGATGGCTAGACTGTGGGTGGGTGGAGTCGTGGGGAGTGGGTGTGGCTGAGTGGATAGGATCGAGGGGTGGGGGCAAGGGAAGGTGGAGGGATATAACCCCACAAAGTGACATCCACTAAGCCCAAGACTTGAAGAAACTATTAAGTCAACTCCGTACCCAGTTAAGAGAGCATTGTGGCCGTCAGGCGCAATGAAGATCCTCGCCGAGGGAACAACGCACACCTTAAGATTTTGTGTAAGATTTTATAAAAAGTTGGTTAACGGGACCTCCGTCAGGGGCAAGGGGGCGTGAGATCTCAAGCGTCAAGTTCCCAGACACCAGCAGCCTCTCCACCAAGCCTGCCGTCACCAGACAACAGCAGCCTGCCGTCCCAAGACAGCAGCAACCTGCCGCGTCCCCACCAAGCCTGCCGTCTGCCTCACTCACCTCGACCGGCACTGCTAAACAAAACCGATACAAAGTAAATTAATTAAATTTAATCAAATGTAAGGAGGATGCAATGATGTATCCACAATGAACACGCATAAAAGGTATACTGAGCCATATTGAACACTCATAAAAGGAATACCGAGCCATAGCTAACACTATATTTGCAAACAACTCATTTAGCAGACTGCAAATATTAAACTCGACACAACTTATCAGCACATACAGAATCACAATAACGTGATATATCAATGAATATATCCACAAGGACCTTGATGAAGGTTCGAACCTATGTACAGGGTGTTCCCAGACGCGCCTTAGTCAACCGAACCACGACATGGTCAAAGAACGGCAACCTGGAGCGCTACTGCCCGCCACGAGGATCTCGAGGCTTCCACTGAAGCCTAACCGGGGTTATCTTGAGATTCTTGAGGTTATCTGGAGATTGCTGCTACTTCCACAGCAGCAGCAGTCAACAGTCATCTAGCGAGCAGCAGCAGCAGTCAACAATCGTCTAGCGAGCAGCAGTCAACAGTCGTCTAGCAAGCAGCAGCAGCAACCAACAGTCGTCTAGCGAGCAGCAGCAGCTGTCAACAGTCGTCTAGCGAGCAGCAGCAGCAACCAACAGTCGTCTAGCGAGCAGCAGCAGCAACCAACAGTCGTCTAGCGAGCAGCAGCAGCTGTCAACAGTCGTCTAGCGAACAGCAGCAGCAGTCAACAGTCGTCTAGCGAACAGCAGCAGCAGTCAACAGTCGTCTAGCGAGCAGCAGCAGCTTCTTATCTAACCTGTTAAATTCTCCCCGTCATGAAACGGCTTTATTGTCTTCTTTAAGAATAAAGTCTTCCGACATGATATCTCATGTTTGTTAAATTGCTTTCTCTTTCAACGGTCCACAGACGACAGCATTTACTCAATGAAGACAAGTTCCAGCTACTGCACTGCGGGAAAAATGAAAACAGAAACCACATACAAAACGCAGTCAAAATGCAATCACACTATAGAAAGAAAATGCATTGTAAAAGACTTGGAAATAATCATGTCTGAAAACTTTTTAAGAACAGAATAAAGTAGGTGTCACAACTGCAAGAAAAATTAATGTTGGATAGGAAGAACTTTTCAAACAGGAGATGTCAGACCTAAGATGATACTTTCAGAGACACTGGTGTTCTTAAGGGTGGAATATTGTTGCACACTAACACCTCATTCAAAGCGAGAGAAATTGTTGACCTGGAAAACGCGCAAAAGTCGTTTACTGCCTGAATCTATTAAATAAAATCTGCAAATTATTGGTACTGCGTAAAATCTCTTAAACTATGTTCTAGAGCGAAGGCACGAAGGATGCATGAAAATGTACACTTTTAAAATATTAGACGGCCTGGTTCTTAATGTGCATAAGGAAATAATGTCTAGCGAGACCAGCAGGCATGACAAAGTTCAAAACGGCCCCGTTGAAAAGTCAAGGTGCAATAGGTACAATGAGAGATGAAATTTTAGTAGAGTTTAAGGACCCAAAACTTTCCAACGTCCTCTCTACTTTAAAGGCATAACTAGCCGACTTCTCACAGTATTCAACAGAGAACTTGATAAACACTTCCAGAAGTCACCTGATCAACCGGTCTGTGATTCATAAATCGACTTCGAAAATCTGAATTTAACAGCCTGGTTGACCAGACCACTAACTGGAAACCTGGACAGAAATACACAATACAACACATTTCACAAACACAACACGAGCCTTGGTCTACAACACTAGTACAAACAGCTGATTCCTGCAACTATCACAACAACCCCAAAGAAATGTTCAACAAATATTTCTGATGGCTTATGTACCTACCAGCTTTGCACTTGCACTTGTATGAAGTAAATTATGACTTGTTCCATTACCCAAGGCCTCTCATTACTATGTATAATAAGTCAAGTTGAAAAAAGAAAAACAAAGTTGGAGTCGAGAGCGTAATTGTAATGGTGTTTGTGTCTGTCACTCAGCTGGCGTCAAGTGGAGTCGGGGATGGTGGGAGGACGAGGCCCTATTGTTAACCAACATACGCTCGCGCGTGCGTATGTGTGCGCGTATGTGTGTGCGTATGTGTGTGCGTATGTGTGTGCGTGTGCGTGTGCGTGTGCGTGTGCGTGTGCGTGTGTGTGTGTGTGTGTGTTAGTCCACTTGCTGCAGGCCTGCTCCTCACAGCCGACTACAGTGTTTACTTCAATATGTCTAAAAGCTCAGCCTGTTATCCTGTCGCACCTGAATCTGGGGCTAATTTTTTGTTCAAACACGTTGAGAGTGGGAGAGAGCCGACAGGGAGACAGCGTTCCTTCACACTTCCAGCCGTCTTTAATAATGCAGATGACAAATACGCCAGCGATGTTATGCTCTGACGAGAGCGACAACTTGCTCGGCATCCCATTAGGGTAGGCAGTCGCACGCCTCGGCCTCGCTACCACACGCCTCGGCCTCGCTACCACACACCTCGGCCTCGCTACCACACGCCTCGGCCTCGCTACCACACACCTCGGCCTCGCTACCACACGCCTCGGCCTCGCTATGACTTCACTAGTGACGAGCTGAACTAACGGACTGACTTTTTCATCAGTTCTACACAAAAAGTCTCGTCATTATCTGCAAGATTATGCAGTTCATGAAACAAATTTAGCACTTTTCTAGTCATTGTTCTCCTGGAATAAATCTCAACATTCTGTTCACCACAGAACATTTATAAAAAAAAATAATACAAACAGTTGGTTCATCTTGTTTAGTGCCAGAAATGATTGACGAGAAACTGGTCAATGCAAATCTCGCCCATTTCCCCGGCTGGGCGAGACAGTTTCACTTATACCAAATTTCCAAGTCCAAAGTAAATTAATTAAAATTCGTAACAAATAGATTTGTTACAGAAACTTGGTCTTCCCTCCATTTGCGTCGTCACATTGCGTGCAACTTGTGACAGCCCAAACAAGGGCTCCACTGGTGCTATCCTCTCATTTTGCAAGGCTTCATCCAGGTCATTTAGCGTCCTAACGAGGTCTGCATTAGTTCTCTCCTGTACTACCAGGACAAACACCTCCAAGTGTCATTC
The DNA here is from genome assembly GCA_020271785.1 of Procambarus virginalis. NCBI lineage: Eukaryota > Metazoa > Arthropoda > Malacostraca > Decapoda > Cambaridae > Procambarus > Procambarus virginalis. The sequence goes on from WNGS01169217.1 coordinate 3,052,757, forward strand.
AATAGTCTCTCCCCCCCCCCATATTCTGCAGGATTGTCAACAGTGACGTCAATCTGCCTAACTGCCTCAGTTACACAGCAGCCGCATGTGGAACAAAGACCCGCTGCCATTCATCCACACCGCCAACAACTGCTCGGTGGAACTCAATTTCGCAAAGTACATTTTCAACCACATTTGACTTTCCTTTGTTTACAATCTTCATTCTTCGATGTGTGGAGTTTGGGGAGCACCGTGACGAGGATATGAACCTGTGGAGTTAGTGTTGTCAGGCGAGCTGTTCATATCCCTCTAAAGTAGTTGTTTCGTGACTAAATTTCACCCAGTCAGTGAATGCAAACAGAAGTTGCCCACAGTAACACGAAGCCGTACAGACAGATGGAAACACAGACATACAGACAGATGCATGGACGCAGATACACACGTATACATATACATGCAATCAAACACACACACACACACACACACACACACACACACACACACACACACACACACACACACACACACACACACACACGAGGGGGTCTGGTAGCTGGGTGGACAGAGCGCAGGATTCTTAATTCTGTGGCCCGGGTTCGATTCCCGGATCAGGCAAAAAAAACAAAACAAAATGGGCAAAGTTTCTTTCACCCTGAATGCCCCTCTTACCTAGCAGTAAATAGGCACCTGGGAGTTAGACAGCTGTTACGGAGCTGCTTCCTCTGTGTGTGTGTGGGGGGGGGAGGGGGGGGTAGTAGTTAGTAACAGTTGACTGACAGTAGAGAGGCGGGCCGAAAGAGCAAAGCTCAACCCTAGCAAGCACAACTAGGTGAATACAACTAGGTGAACACGCACGCACGCACGCACGCACACACCACACACAGCTAAGCAGCAACACGGGTTCAAAGAGGAAAGATCATGCCTAACAATTGGTAGGCTTACTGAAAACTTCGATAAAATGCATGAAATCATACACGAAAACAAAGGATTGGCGGACTGTAGACTCTCAGGTAGCCTTTGACTGTCTCCCTACAAAAGGATTCTGTACAATCTAGAGAACCAGACCAGAGTAATGGTAACAGCACGACTCTGTGATGGGACCCATGCTATTATTATTACAGTATTCATATATGACATGGCTGATGACCTACACTATTTTGTGTCGCCGTTTGCTGATGATGACACAGAGTTCATAAGAAGGAACAGTTTGAGCGAGGAATGCAGGAAGCTCCGGGATGACTTGGATTAATTTCATTCAAGACTAGGTAAATGGTTAGTGATCTTAACCCAGGTGAGAGCATGGTCAAAAGAATATTGAACATGGTTAAGAAGACCAGAGTAACCACACCGAGTGAAACTGAGGCACTTCCCAGGTCAGCGAGAGAATAGGATCCGGGAGTAGACAACAATAATCCTATGTCTGTAGGCACACACAAGTAAAATCATATCTACATAACTTGTTAAGTTGACAAACATCTGGACATCCTACAGGCACCAAGACAAGGACACGCCTCGTCAGCAGCCGTCGAATCTATCAACTTATACCTAGCGAGCAGCAGGTACCAAGTTAAGGTACTTTACTAAGTTCTCCAGGACGGCCTTTGAGGTAGGTGGATAAGAGGGCAGCCCTGGAGGTGGGTGGATGAGAGGGCGGCCCTGGAGGTGGGTGGATGAGAGGGCGGCCTGGAGGTGGGTGGATGAGAGGGCGGCCCTGGTGGTGAGTGGCTGAGAGGGCAGCCCTGGAGGTGGGTGGCTGAGAGGGCAGCCCTGGAGGTGGGTGGCTGAGAGGGCGGCCCTGGAGGTGGGTGGATGAGAGGGCGGCCTGGAGGTGGGTGGATGAGAGGGCGGCCCTGGAGGTGGGTGGAAGAGAGGGCGGCCCTGGAGGTGGGTGGATGAGAGGGCGGCCCTGGAGGTGGGTGGAAGAGAGGGCGGCCCTGGAGGTGGGTGGAAGAGAGGGCGGCCCTGGAGGTGGGTGGAAGAGAGGGCGGCCCTGGAGGTGGGTGGAAGAGAGGGCGGCCCTGGAGGTGGGTGGAAGAGAGGGCGGCCCTGGAGGTGGGTGGAAGAGAGGGCGGCCCTGGAGGTGGGTGGAAGAGAGGGCGGCCCTGGAGGTGGGTGGAAGAGAGGGCGGCCCTGGAGGTGGGTGGATGAGAGGGCGGCCCTGGAGGTGGGTGGATGAGAGGGCGGCCCTGGAGGTGGGTGGATGAGATGGCGGCCCTGGAGGTGGGTGGATGAGAGGGCGGCCCTGGAGGTGGGTGGATGAGAGGGCGGCCCTGGAGGTGGGTGGATGAGAGGGCGGCCTGGAGGTGGGTGGATGAGAGGGCGGCCCTGGAGGTGGGTGGATGAGAGGGCGGCCCTGGAGGTGGGTGGATGAGAGGGCGGCCCTGGAGGTGGGTGGATGAGAGGGCGGCCCTGGAGGTGGGTGGATGAGAGGGCGGCCCTGGAGAACGCAGAACTCTGCATACAACACCCGTTCGCCCAATACAAGAAAAGGGGAACAGACAAACTAAGCCTGTCTCCAGAGACACAAATCAACAGATTTACATCAGTGGCAAACGCTGGGAAACCCGAATAGATGTCGATAATCTGGAAAAAAGCATTTTTAACACTTTACATCCTATGTGGGAGTAATACTGGAGTGTGCGGCTCCTGGGTGGAGATCGCGCACACAAACTCGAGAAGGTTCAGGACTATGACAAGACTGATTCCAGAACAGAGTTGGAGTACGAAGAAAGGCTCAATGGACTGCATCATACAACACGGCAGCAAACACAGTCGTGTGTTTGAGACTCAAACAATTAGTCTTATAGTCAAATAGAGACGCATGCATAGACACCAACAAGCACAGACCACACGAGGAAAGGAGGCAGTTTGGACATGATAACGACATAAGATTTCAAGAGAACTTGACAAAGAAGAAAAAGCAGCAATGCTCAGGGCTAGGAAGAGCAAACGATGGAGCACATATAAACTGTACACACAGACAAGTCACAGAGATGTCAGAGAGATGTCAGAGAACTCGTCTTTACTGGTAGTTATCAATAAGTGCAATAATGGGTTGAATGAAGACGTGGTTGAAGCTAACTCGATACAACATTTTAAATTTAAGACGATAAACGAGAGAACAGAGTAACTGCACAAAGCCTCAAAATGTTCGGAAATCGGAGTTAGAAGCTGAGAATATACGGACAGAAACACATGTGTGTGAGAACAAAGGCACGAAGCCCCACACAAGAAACAAATGAAAGGTGTATTGCCTGAGTGTTCGCGCTCTTACTGCTGTTCTCCTCTCCTTCCCCCTCCTCTTTCTTTTATTTCCGTCTCTTCTCTTTCCCTCTCTTCTCTTTCCCATCTCCGCGTCCTCCCTCTTGTCCAGACTGAATGCGACGCTTAGAACGATTACAAAAATAAGTAGCGTCACCGTCAACAGTGATATGAATGATAAACTTGGAGGAGGCGAGGTGGGGCCTCGGGGCGGGTGGCCCAGTGGGCGGCCCTGGAGGTGGGTGGCCCAGTGGGCGGCCCTGGAGGTGGGTGGCCCCGTGGGCGGCCCTGGAGGTGGGTGGCCCCGTGGGCGGCCCTGGAGGTGGGTGGCCCAGTGGGCGGCCCTGGAGGTGGGTGGCCCAGTGGGCGGCCCTGGAGGTGGGTGGCCCAGTGGGCGGCCCTGGAGGTGGGTGGCCCAGTGGGCGGCCCTGGAGGTGGGTGGCCCAGTGGGCGGCCCTGGAGGTGGGTGGCCCAGTGGGCGGCCCTGGAGGTGGGTGGCCCAGTGGGCGGCCCTGGAGGTGGGTGGCCCAGTGGGCGGCCCTGGAGGTGGGTGGCCCAGTGGGCGGCCCTGGAGGTGGGTGGCCCAGTGGGCGGCCCTGGAGGTGGGTGGCCCAGTGGGCGGCCCTGGAGGTGGGTGGCCCAGTGGGCGGCCCTGGAGGTGGGTGGCCAGTGGGCGGCCCTGGAGGTGGGTGGCCCAGTGGGCGGCCCTGGAGGTGGGTGGCCAGTGGGCGGCCCTGGAGGTGGGTGGCCTAGTGGGCGGCCCTGGAGGTGGGTGGCCTAGTGGGCGGCCCTGGAGGGGGTGGCCCTGGAGGTGGGTGGCCTAGTGGGCGGCCCTGGAGGTGGGTGGTCTAGTGGGCGGCGCTGGAGGTGGGTGTCTAGTGGGCGGCCCTGGAGGTGGGTGGCCCAGTGGGCGGCCCTGGAGGTGGGTGGATGAGAGGGCGGCCCTGGAGGTGGGTGAATGAGAGGGCGGCCCTGGAGGTGGGTGGATAAGAGGGCGACCCTGGAGGTGGTGGATAAGAAGGCGGCCCTGGAAGCGGGTGGGGTGGAAAATTTGTCTGTTATTTACACAGATGTACATCATACGGCCTCACATGGTCTACGTGCAGTTCCAGCCCCGCTCCTGTGCCAGGTAAGTCCACCACGGGCTCACCATAGCCCGTGCTACTTGCAACTTCTTGTTCCGTGTAGCTGACTCTAAAAACAACAAACCAGAGTAACTGGGAGAGGTGAGACGGGGCCCGCAACACCAGCCTCTAACCCAAGCTACGCTTAACACAGCTGATCATCACAAAATAACATGTGGCTGATACTTATATATTCACCGGACAGTTTAAATTATTAAGTGCCAGTGAAGAAGAAAATCTCCCTTTGGGAGAAGCTACCAACGAGAGACGTTGACCTTAACCATTGATAATAAATTAGGATGAGGGTAGAAGTAGCCGAAGCTACTCTATCCTTCTGGGTTGTATTTAATCTCAATAAACTTGAACTTGCTACTAATTTGATAGGCATTATAGTGTTGAATTCCGTAGGTCGCTGGTGCCAGAGGGTTTATATTATTTGAACACACTTGTGTGGGTCCATTATGGGGTATTCCAGCAGCAATTGATCCAGTGTTTCTTTATTCTAAACAAGCAGTACCCGGCCACGCGTTGCTGTGGCTCAGCAACGCGTGTGCGTTACTGAGCAATAGTAGCCTTCCCGTTTTCCAGTCCTCCTCACCATTCACCCCTCCTCCATCCTTTCGTCCTCCCCACCATTCCTCACTCCCCCGTTCACTCGTCCTCCCCCCCCCCTCCACCGTCCCTTTGTCCTCCTCACCATCCCCCACTCCACCGACCCCTCTTCTTGCCTACCATTCTCCACTCGTCCTCCCACCATTTTCCATTCCCCTGTCCCCTCGTCCCCAACTCCCCCGTCCCCTCGTCCTCCCCCGTCCCCTCGTCCTCCCCCGTCCCCTCGTCCTCCCCCACCATTACCCTCCTCCCCTGTCCCCTCGTCCTCCCCACCATCCCCCACTCCCGTTGTCTTGTCCTCCCCACCATTCCTCGCTCGTTCGATGCACTCCCAAATGATCTGATGTTCCATCAGAAAATTGGGAACATCTAATGATCTGATGTTCCCATCACTGAATATAAGAAAATTAAAAAAAAAGAAATGAAAAACAATGAAAAAACTATGCTCACGAAATGAACGGTATGGTAAAGACAGCTCTCAATTCCAATGCAATGTCTCACACAGTAATTAAATCATAATGAAAATAAATCGAAATCCATGAAAACGCAATTTATCAATGAAATTGGAAACATTGAAATGAAATCGTAACATATTTAGTATAGCATGTGTTGCTCTTACCTGCAACAGATGGCGCCGTTTCTTAAAAAAAAAAGAATGCTTTTACATGTCGCAAGGTGTGGCATTTATACTTATACTTACAAAATGAACGGTATGGTAAACACACAGCTCAATTCCAATGCAATGTCACAATAATTAAATCATAATGAAAATAAATCGAAATGTATGAAAATTCAATTTATCAATGCAATCGGAAACATTGAAATGGAATTGTAACATATTTAGAATAGCGTGTGTTGCTATTACATGCAACAGATGGTGCTGTTTAAAAAAATAACATGTTTTTACCTGTCACAGGTGTGGCATCTATATAGCTTGTATATAAATACATGCGTGTATTCGAATGAAACGTTGTGTCATAATTTCAAAGCCATCGGTGAAGAACTTTCGGAAATTACAGCGTGTGTTGCTCTTACGTCCAACATATGGCGCTGTTTATCAAAAAAACATGTTTTTTTTTCTGTCATAGGTGAGGCATGTATATAGTAGGTATATAAAAACATGCGCCTATTCAAATGCAACGTTGTGTCAAAATTTCAAAGCAATTGGTAAAGAGGTTTCGAAGATTACCCCTCACGTGAAACACACATGAAAAACAGTTTTTCAAAAAGCATGCTTTTTCCCGTCACAGACGTGCCATCTATATAGTATGCATATAAAAACTCGCTCGGATGCGAATGGAACGTTGTGTGAAAATTTCAAAGCAATCGGTGAAGAACTTTCAGAGATTAACGATTTTGAACAAACGAGCATTTCAATTTTTATTTATATAGATTATGAATTGTTATTGATGAGAATACTGGGCCATAGGGAGTGACTTATCTGCATTTGTTTATTAACTGAAGACATGTGAACTACTTAGTTTGCAATGTACATATCGCCTTCTTGAGTAAACTCTCGAAAGACCCCAGACACGCTATCAAAGTTAGGATATCTTTTCAGGACTAAATTCATCATTTGTTAACAGTCGTCCGTCAAGGAGTTCACCATGGACATCACAGCCTTACAGAAAGAGTTCAGTTAATTCAAGATGTTAAGCCTTTGATGACTGATGGCTTCACGTATAAAGAACATGCAGGTTTCAACAGTAAGGGAAGATGGCTTGGTTTCTTAGCATAGTTTAGCAAGTAAGGTTCCCTCACTAAAATGTTCTCTCTAACGTCTCAACAAATGGACGCATCCCAGCATATAATGCAGTAATCCAAGAGATAAAGATACTGTTAGCGTTGCTCAAGGCCCAGATGGGTGCTATTTTCTCTCACACTGGAGGCGGCGCTGCATGAGTTCTCTACCTCCAACACCGACACAAGAAGCGAAATTGAGAATGTTGAACGAAGGACGGTGAGGGATAGTATGTGGGGCAGGGATAGTATGTGGGGCAGGGATAGTATGTGGGGCAGGGATAGTATGTGGGGCAGGGATAGTATGTGGGGGGACAGGAAAAGGGTGTGGGGGGACAGGAAAAGGGTGTGGGGGCAGGTATAGTGTGTGGGGGGGGGGCCAGAGACTGTGTTGTGTAAGAATGTGGGGATAAGGGTAAATATGGGATGGGGGATAAGGGTAAATATGGGATGGGGGATAAGGCCCACTTTATGTAGACCCTCCTCCGCCCCGTCCTCACACAGTCCCACACCTCCCATGTGTCATCTTGAAAACTATGGTGACAGCCCCAAGCCTCCGGCCTCTAACCATGGACAGACGACACAGACACTCTCATTTATAGACAGAACATAGGTGAATGATATGACAAAACACACACTATAAGCAACAGAACACAAAACATTCGCGTACAGAGTTGTATGAGCAACAAGTTATAAAGTTAGTTTAAAGTTTAAGCAAACTTTATATAACCACACAAGAGACAGACACAGCCAGTAATACTTACAGGAAAAGGGCGTATAATGAAAGCCTAACAGTGTAAACATCGTCAAAAACCGCCTGTTTACAACAAGGGCAATGTGAGTACTGTTTACAACAAAGGCAACGTGAACACTTTATCTTGGCTAACAACATAATAGTGACGTTCAAGCGTGGACGCAACTTTAAATAAACAGAGAACTAGACACAATTTTCCACCGAGTTTATCAGCCTGGAGCTCCCAGGCGTCGCTGTTGCCATGGCAGCCACAGGCTCATGCATTGGTGGCCAGTGGCGCCAATGTGTATATAGAATTAATATACATTATAGATAAACATTAAGTAATTCTTTACATCACATAAAGTGTTCTTAATTCCCCTTCACAATAATGGTTTCTAATTGCTAGGATTAACTGTGTCATCCTTCTCTGTATATGATTAAGTAATGTCCTTTCTATCGTACGGTGACAAGAGCTGAACTGCATAATCTAAATGGGATCTAACATTAGATGTCTTAAACATTAGATAACATTCGATGTCTTGCTGGCAACACTGGTAGATATGGATGCCAGAATTCTCTTCGCAATGTTTCTATCTTCATGCAATAATTGTTTACCTCAAGATCTCTACTATTCATTACTCAAATCATTTTCATATTCAGATTTGGCAATTTAGTCGTTGTTGACCTGCCTATCATACTTGTCAGCATTGTCAACAGTGGACGACAATTTGTCGTCCACTTTATAAGCTTATCTAACTCATCTTTTAGCAATTTTAAATCCTTTTACTTTTTTGCGGCCCATTTTTTTTAATCTCAGGATATTTCCGATGTAGAGGTGAGTAAATTATCAGGAGAAAGAGATAAGCTACCGTGACTGAAGAGTCGAAAAGCAGGTGCAAGAGAAATATACTGAAAGTGAAAGCAAAGAAAGAATATATAAATATTGAAGAAAACTTTGTTTTTGTATTAGGAATGTGTCAAGAGGAGCACTGGAGCCAGTAAACCCTCTACAGGAGCCCTCGTATCTCCCCGGGAAATTGGCCAGGAAGGTAAAACATTGGCGGGAATTTTCGCGCTAAATCCAGGGAAATATAGCGACTCTCAGGGGGTATTCCAGCAATTTATGGAAGACGAGAAGCTAAAAAAGACTTTCTTTCACCTTTCTATTTTATTTTCTCTCTTCCTTCCTTCCTTCCTTAGTTTTTGTAGCCAAGTTGACGAAAAAGAAGGTTGGTAGAAGCGTGAATCATCAAAAAGTGCAAAGAGGCGTCACATCCGTAGTGGCTAAACTTAGTAAAGCAAAGTTTTAACAGACGTTCTGAAGCATATTTTACTTTATATTTACCAATGACGCAATCATTTTTTCAGCTATTTTATTCTTCGAGCATAATTCCCGTCGGAAAGGCAAGTAAGCGCTACTCTTCTTACGTACTGCAATGCCTTCTTGCCTCGTAGGGAATGATTTACCTGTGCATATCCGGAACCACGTGTTCTAATATTTACCCGAGGTTGATATAATGTGACAGGTGTCAGTCATATGTGACCTGACCTCATGTGTCAGTCACATGTGACCTGACCTCATGTGTCTCCTATGTCCTCTCTTCCCTTGATTATCTATCAGCTGGTTGCAGGTCTTTAACACATTACACTATAAAGAAACTTCATACACATTGCAGGCGATAAGTCACAATAACGTGGCTGAAATATGTTGACCAGACCACACACTAGAAGGTGAAGGGACGACGACGTTTCGGTCCGTCCTGGACCATTCTCAAGTCGATTGCCTTCATATACATTCAACTATGTAACTAAGCTATTAAGACTTAACTTGATTACTATTCTAATATTTAGAAATGTATAGGGTTCAGCTCGTGTGCCCATTGTGTGCCTATGTAACCTTTTTTCACTCCCGCACACGGAATGGGTTTATTCCTTTCTTTGCCTAATACTTATTAGTAAGTTTAAAGATGACTCATTAAGCGAAAAAGTTATAATAAAGGAATAAATCTCTTTAGTGTGTTAAATAACGCGATCAAATCAATAACGAAAGGTTAACGAAGGTGGTTGAGCTCCTAAACCAGTTTATACACCTGGCATGTCGTAGGGAAACTTTCCGACACACCTGGCATGTCGTAGGGAAACTTTCCGACACACCTGGCATGTCGTAGGGAAACTTTCCGACACACCTGGCATGTCGTAGGGAAACTTTCCGACACACCTGGCATGTCGTAGGGAAACTTTCCGACACACCTGGCATGTCGTAGGGAAACTTTCCGACACACCTGGCATGTCGTAGGGGAAACTTTCCGACACACCTGGCATGTCGTAGGGGAAACTTTCCGACACACCTGGCATGTCGTAGGGGAAACTTTCCGACACACCTGGCATGTCGTAGGGGAAACTTTCCGACCCACCTGGCATGTCGTAGGGGAAACTTTCCGACACACCTGGCATGTCGTAGGGGAAACTTTCCGACACACCTGGCATGTCGTAGGGGAAACTTTCCGACACACCTGGCATGTCGTAGGGGAAACTTTCCGACACACCTTGGCATGTCGTAGGTAAACTTTCCGCCCCACCACCAGAGGGCGCACCGCTACCGTGGTGGCCTAATTAACCTGTGATAATATTATGTGTGATCGAGAAAGGACACAGGGGGGGAGGGGTGAAGAGAAGGAGAGACAAAAGAGTAACGAAGTGGAAGAGGAGTGAGAGCACCTGCGTGACGTGACACGCATGTCAGTACTGTTTGATCACTCGTTGATTAAGCTGCACCGGTCATTTCTTCCTTTGGAAAAGCGAGGCTGAAAACAATGACGAACTTGCAAAAAAAAATGACAAAAATAATTTTAAGACACGCGAAAAATGCTACGATTAAGGTAGTGAGAATGGAACGGAACTTTCAGAGTATCGGAGATAGAATTTCGGAACTAAAACAAGACTTTGGCAATTAGACTAATGAGAGGTGGGACTCTAATAAATTAATCCAATCAGGAGAATTTTATATCAAAATATGTAATGAACTAATATATATCCATTACATATGAAACTATTAACACCACCATGGGGAAGAAGGCAACGCAGAAGAGGACATTGATTCAATGGATCAGAAAAAGGGTATATACGAACCGGGACAGTTGAAGGTACTATATATATATATGATAGTGTAATAGAAATACCTAAATTAACCACTATACATGTTTACTGTGATGGCTCTGAATGTCTAATGCAAAGTGTCTGTGTACCTAAGTCATACAAGTATTTGTATGTACGTCTGATAACATACTGTAGGTGTAAAGGAAGAAATGGATTTGTTTATCACTCAGAATGTTCGGTATATGATTACTGTTTGTGATGTGTGTCTCATATTATATATATATATATATATATATATATATATATATATATATATATATATATATATATATATATATATATAATATTAGAGGGTGAGAATAACTTGAGCTATCTCATCCCTTTGTGTGTATTTATACCTCAATAAACTTATTTGAATTTGTGATGACTCGGTAACTAAGGAAGGAAACGCAGAAGGAATTAGAGAACACTGACCTCGACACAGTGGATCTTGTGCCGTTCCTGTCTATTATGTTAGCTGATAATTGGTCCTATATATACACAACCCAATTTCCAAACCAGTATTCACCAACGTATTTCTTGAATGTAAAACTTCTTCATTTTATAGCCATTGTTTCGAGTTCTATTTTCTGTTGCTATATTTAAAACCTTATTTATATTTCTTTTGTTATACCTTCTCATCTTGTGTAAATTAGGCTTTTAAATTCTCTTTCATTGCGAAGTTCTTATTTCCTAAATTTTTTAAAATCTGCACCATATTTATAACTGTAAACAATGCAGTACACTCCACGATTCCTATAATTTACTAAATACGCAAGAAAGGGCTCACTTAGTTATTCCTTATGTTCTTTAAGAACCCTGGCAAATACTTCGTCTGGCGCTGACAAATACTTCGTCTATCAACCAGGCTGTGATTCATACGTCAGGCTGCGAGCAGCCGCGTCCAACAGCCTGGTTGACCAGTCCAGCAACGAGGAGGCCTGGTCGAGGACCGGGCCGCGGGGATGCTAAGCCCCAAAATCATCGCAAGGTAACCGCAAGGTAAAGCCCTGGGCACTTGTTGGGCTTTAATTGTTCCTTTTGCTTAATAACTTCTCTCCTAACCACTAAACTGGTCATTTTTGTCAAAAACGTACACAGATTTGTCCAGCAGCTGTCTGTCTGTCTCTGAGCATGCAGTATTATGGAACAGGTAAAAAACTGCAATGAGAGCCGCCTCTACCAACAGGGGAGCAATGGGTCCAACACCATCACTCCTATGACAAGCCTTCTAACAACCATCATTCACGTCCAGAGTTAGGCAAGACACATTTCATTTTAAAAACTCTATAGATAGATATATTTACACTATTTCCTTTCCAGCAGTTCGGTGTTGTTATCCAGAGAGGTAACGCCTGCTGCCTTGGATACTACCACCGGCCTCCAAATAGCTACGAGGAAATACACAATCTCTCACTTTCCGTCACATGATTCAGTGAATATTAGCGAACAGCAACGTTGTATGAGGGAGGAAACACTGCAGGGAGGGAGAGAAGGCGCGAGATTTCATGTCTTGCCTTTTATAGATCATTACGTAAAAAACAAGGCGAAAGAAGCGGCTTCGAATCGTTCGATGTTCGCCAATTGAAAGGAAACTTTTGGAAACATTAAGTTTTCAGACAGCAGGTTTTATCATCCAAGATTTAATTGGTTGCAGCTGTCGCTTGTATCTGACGAGGCCCACAAACTTCTCCCGGCAAAATCGCAGTCTTTGTTTTTTATTATCTTGTTCCTTTTTTCTTTAATGTGTGTGTGTGTGTGTGTGTGTGTGTGTGTGTGTGTGTGTGTGTGTGTGTGTGTGTGTGTGTGTGTGTGTGTGTGTGTGTTTACTACTCACCTATTTGTGCTTGCGGGGTTGAGCTTTGGCTCTTTGGTCCCGCCTCTCATCTGTCAATCAACTGGTGTACAGATTCCTGAGCCTACTGGGCTCTATCATATCTACATTTGAAACTGTGTATGGAGTCAGCCTCCACCACATCACTTCCTAGTGCATTCCATTTATTAATTACTCTGACACTGAAAAAATTCTTTCTAACGTCTCTGACTCATCTGGGTACCAAGTTCCCACCTGTGTCCCCTTGTTCGTGTCCCACTCGTGCTGAAGAGTTTGTCTTTGTCCACCCTGCCAATTCCTCTGAGAATTTTGTAGGTGGTTATCATGTCTCCCTTACTCTTCTGTTTTCCAGAGATGAGAGGTTCAGCTCCTTTAGCCTTTCCTCGTAGCTCATTCCTCTCAGTTCCGGAACGAGCCTGGTGGCATACCGCTGAATCTTCTCTAACTTTGTCTTGTGTTTAACTAGGTATGGACTCCAGGCTGGAGCTGCATACTCCAGGATTGGTCTTACATAAGTGGTATACAGGGTCCTGAACGATTCCTTATTAATACTCAATACTTAATAGTATTGATTATGACTGGTTCTTGGGTAATTATACCATACACCCCAGGCTCCCTTGCTATTGTTAAACAAAATTAGAAAAGTGGCAGAGTATTGGAACCTAATATTATTGGAACACCGCCTCGGGCTGGCGGCGTCTATGTCTCAGAAAAATGTAAACACACACACGAGACATGTGCTCTCAGAGATTTTGCGACATGCTTCATGCACGATAGACTATTCTACCCTAGTGCCGTGCACAGCAACCTCTACAACAACGGGAGTACCATAGTATCCGATTTGTGCAATATCTATAGTTTAAGGGCCCATTATTCATAAATAAATATCATTTCGGTTATACTGTGGGGCGTCACCCCAAACAAAGAGAATCGAATTCTTTACTACACACACGAATATTTCATGTCACACCTGTACTGTATATGTTAGTGTCAATTTTTACATTGCATTCCTTTGGCAGGTAAACTTGTGATCTGAAGATACTGAAAAGGTGAGCTGGCCTACATAACCTATGACGCTTTCATACCCTTGCTGCTCCACAGACGCCACACGAGTGCCAGCCGCCATTGCACAACTCGACTACATGTATCTCACCCTAATCTGTTGGAGGAACCATTCACACAGCCTTACAGGCCATAACAACCGCACAGTTGAGGCACACTATGTTTATACTAACCTAAGTTTATCATAACATTTGTAGTACTAACCTTACTGTAGCTAGTTATCAGCCACCATATGTGGTATAATATATATGAAATAGAAAGTAAATATTTATGGTTTATCTCCAATGTGGGATAAACTGAACATTTATGCCCAACTATGTGCAGGTAAATTCAAGCAGGCTGAATCTAGCACACAGTCCACTAACAATCATAATTCAATATTGAAGTAACTAAAAGTTTCAAATTAAATATTCATAAAGAATAAAAACAAATACTGCCTGCTAGGATTACTCCACACACACACACACACACACACACACATACACATACACATACACATACACATACACATACACATACACACACACACTCACAGACACACTCACAGACACACTGCCTGCAGACACTCCACACACACACACACCACACACACACACACACACACACACACACACACACACACACTCATCACTGGGACCCAACTGGGACTGACAACCTCTCCTTGGGTATCACTCGAGTCGTATAGGTATTGGGTGGTCCTCGTGCCAGCCATATCAATAGCAAACCTCAATAAACTTGCAAATAACATTTCATTCACCGACTCATAAAAGATGAAGACCAACCATGATGGATAAAGACCCAGCACACACAGCTGACACAGAGTAGCGGTGTATGAACAATATCTTGCTGGACAACGTCAGTAACTTAGGTTACTTAAGCTCTCCATTGTACTCGAACTAAACTGTGTTTGGTTCAATGTTAGTCTTTGCCATCTGTTTATCAAGAAACTCAGTACCAACCGCCCAACTTTACCTGTTATTCCTTTCAACATAATTTTACGGGACAAGTCAGGAAGAACCCCCCCCCCCCAAACCCCACCAGGAGTTAAGAGTTACGTACCTGAAGGTGTCGGGGCGGGCGGGTACGAGGCCCTTGTTGGAGATGTTGAGCTGCGGGAGCGCCATGGCCTCCCCGTTGTCGTACTCTATGTGGGCCATGTACTGCATCTGCGGGTACACACAGATCAATAGTGCCAGTGTGCTGCAGACACACACGGCTGATGTCAGCGATACGCACACAACAGTGAGGCTGAGGGTGAGAGGCGGGGATACACACACACACACAGGAGGCCGGGGATCACTTGTGTAATGGTAAAAAGCTCAAGAATTATCGTAGAAACTTAGAGATGCATAGAGAAGCCAGTGTGAGATTCACGTGTGGTGATGGAATGGTGAAGGAAGAGAGTTTGATGAGATAATGAAGGTTTTTGAAGTGTTTGAAGAAATACACACACACAAAGATGAAAAACTTTCTAACTGACAGATGAGGGCAGTAATCAGGGAATGTATTTGGCTGGAGGAGTGTTTCTAGCGGAGTACCGCAGGGTTCAGTTCATGCAGCGGTAATGTTCATCGTCTACATAAACGATCTACCAAAAGAAACAGAATTATTTGAACATGTTTGCGGATGATGCAAAGAAACTGGGGAAGACAGGAGACACAGACGATTGTAAGGCCCTTCAAATTGATCTAGATAAAATAAGTGCTTGGAACGTCATGGCAAATGGAATTCAATGTGGATAACTTCCGTGTTATGGAATGTGGATTCGGAGAAAATAGACCACACACAACATACAAATTATGTGGAATGGAATTACAGAACTCTAATAAAGAACGAGACCTCGGGGTGGTTTTGGATAATAAGCTGTCGCCAGAGGAACACACAAAGAACATTTTGAGAGGAGCGTATGCGTCGCTTTCCAAATTCAGACTTGCTTTTTAATTATATGGATGGTGAAATACTAAAGAAACTATTAATGACTTTTGTGAGACCAAAACTTGAATATGCAACAGTTGTATGTTGCCCAACTCTCAAGAAGCACACAAAGAAACTAGAAAAGGTGCAGCGGCATGCTACAAAATGGCTCCCGGAATTGAAAAACAAGAGTTACGAGGAGAGACTACAGACATTAAACATGCTTAAACTAGAAGATAGAAGAAAAAGAGGTGATATGATCACCACATACAAAATTCTAACATGAATCGACCATATTGTCAAGGAGGAATTCCTGAAACCAGCAACATCTCGAACAAGAGGTCACGGTTTCAAGCCAAGGAAACAAAGGTGCCGTAAAAAACATTAGACAGTTGTATTATGCAAACAGAGTGGTAGACGGTTGGAACAAGCTAAGTGAGAAGGTGGTGGAAGCCAAAACCGTCAGTAGTTTCAAAGTGTTATAAGGCAAAGCGTAATGTGAAGACACTACGAGCTTAGCACTCATCCTGTAATTACGCTTAGGTAATTACACTTATGTAATTACAAACACACACACACACACACACACACACACACACACACACGAAGAGCTTCGGGACCAAAGAGCCAGAGCTCAACCCCCGCAAGCACAACTAGGTGAGTACACACACACACACACACACACACACACACACACACACACACACACACACACACACACACACACCACACACACACACGTTGACGGGTACACCAACGATAAACTTGACTATCACAACGCCCGAGGGAGCCAAGTTTCCGGAACAAGGATACTCGTTTTACTATTTCAGCTCCAGACAGAGACTGGTTGGCCTATTAGTCCCCAGTTAAGGGACAAATTGCTATGCAAACCCCCTTGTTCTGTGTCGGGCTGGATTGGGGGGTCCATTATGCTGTGTCTGCCTGGGGTTAGGGCCCCCCTCTCTCCCTCCCTCTACTCTACCCTCTCCCTCCCTCCCTCCACTTTCGCCTCTCCCTCTTTCACTCCCTCTATTCTCCCCTCCCTCAAGATGTGACACTACATGGATTTTTCCCCTTGAATGGGACACTGCCCCTTGAATGGGACACTGCCCCTTGAATGCGACACTGCCCCTTGAATGCGACACTGCCCCTTGAGTGCGACACTGCCCCTTGAGTGCGACACTGCCCCTTGAGTGCGACACTGCCCCTTGAGTGCGACACTGCCCCTCGAGTGCGACACTGCCCCTCGAGTGCGACACTGCCCCTCGAGTGCGACACTGCCCCTTGAGTGCGACACTGCCCCTTGAGTGCGACACTGCCCCTTGAGTGCGACACTGCCCCTTGAATGCGACACTGCCCCTTGAATGCGACACTGCCCCTTGAGTGCGACACTGCCCCTTGAGTGCGACACTGCCCCTTGAGTGCGACACTGCCCCTTGAGTGCGACACTGCCCCTTGAGTGCGACACTGCCCCTTGAATGGGACACTGCCCCTTGAATGGGACACTGCCCCTTGAATGGGACACTGCCCCTTGAGTGCGACACTGCCCCTTGAATGCGACACTGCCCCTTGAATGCGACACTGCCCCTTGAATGGGACACTGCCCATTGAATGGGACACTGCCCCTTGAATGGGACACTGCCCCTTGAATGGGACACTGCCCCTTGAATGCGACACTGCCCCTTGAATGCGACACTGCCCCTTGAATGCGACACTGCCCCTTGAATGCGACACTGCCCCTTGAATTGTAACACCACATACCCGTTGTTCCACCAGTACTACAATTTCCATAGTCGCGTGAGGATCCGAAAAAAAACTTCATTCCTTGACCATCACTTTCTTAAGAGGACGCGAGCCGTCGTGAGCGGCCTCATCACCGCCCCCGGGTGTGTACCAGGCGTGCGTTATGCCTTAATACGTTGCTTACAAGGCAGCCAGACACGCAGAACACAAGTCTTCTCTTAATATGTTTGGGACCTTAAAGGAGCCAGCCCTTCAAACAATTTAGTGACCAAACCTGTGTGTGGCATATACAGTGACTTAAATGGGTCCTATGGAAGTTACTGAAGCAAAGTTCAGGTAGCGATGTCTGAGCTCTTCCATGTTATCCTACCAGGTGTTCCCACCACTCACTGCTCTCACTTTTGATACACTATCACACAAGCAGTTATGGAAACTGGAACATACTGGAGGAGGTTTACAGGTAGATTCCTGACATGTATAAACAATTTTGATAGAAAAATGTGGGTGGTAATCAGAGGCAATTTATCAGACTTGAGAAATGTTACAAGTGTAGGACAACAGGGTTCAGTTCTAGCACCAGTAATGTTCATCGTCTATATGAACAATCAACAAGAAAGTCCACAGAATTACATGAAGTTATTTCATGTGAATTACTTAGCTGATGCTAAGCGACTAAGGAAGATAATCAACTTGTGCTATTATCATGCCCTTCAACGTATCATGGAGAACAATAAGCATATGGAACAACACTTGGTAGCTGGAATTTAATGTGAATAAATACCACATTATGGAACAAGAGAGAATAGGCCCCAACCAACCTACAAATTATGGGAAGTGGCTTTAAGGAGCTCTGTCAAAGAAAGAGATCCATGGTTTAACTATTTGCTGTAAACTCTCACCAGACAACCCATCCTCCTGTTTATATAGTACCTAGTGTGACGATCATCAATAGTCACGAATTCGTACGTACTTAGCTTTCAGATAGTAGTATACCGACTAGTAAGGAATTCTTAAAAAGAAAGTTAAGCTAAAAGCAAACTTAAATATTTCTAGAGCCTAGTATAGCACACAAATGTACTAGATTAGGCCTCGGATATCGTGTATTAGGCCTAGGAACAAGTTAAGTGATAAGGTAGTGCCCTGGAAACACAAACCGAAACCGTCTCTATTTTCCGCTTGTTACAACTTGTAATAAAGTTGTTACATCTTAGCTTAACGTGTTTATGACGTATTAGAACGTTGTTACAACTTGCTATATTGGTTGTTATAACTGGTTAGGAGGTGTTAAAGCTTGTTCGAACGTTGTACCAACGTCGTAGTTTCGGTGTGTGTTTGGTGGGTATGGAGGCCAAAAGTCAGTAATTTCAAAGCATTATATGACAAAGAGTGCTGGGAAGACGGGACACCACGAGCGTAACACTCATCCTGTAACTACACTTAGGTAATTACACTTAGGTAATTACACACACCACACACACACACACACACACACACACACTATGAAAGCTTAATGAGATTTATGACAGATAAGGACTATAAGATTCTCCAAAAGATGATTTAAACAAGCTGCAGAGTTGGTCCGAGAAATGACTACTGGAGTTCAACTCGAACAAGTGTAAAGTGATGAAAATGGGAACAGATGACAGGAGACCAAAGGGACAGGACACAATGAAGAGAAACTACCTCCCTAGAGGCAGACCAGAGAAAAAGACCTGGGAGTGGACATAACCCCAAATATAACTCGGGAGGCTCATATGAATACCGTAACATCAGCAGCATACTCTACACTAACAAAAGTTAGAGCATCATTCAGAAACCTAAATAACGAGGCACTTAGATCGCTGTACACCGCTACGTGAGTAGTGTATGCCACCATATCGCGGAGCATGAAGAAACACGTAAGAAAACTCTATGAGGTTCAAAGTTTGCGACGAGGCTTGTCCCAGAATTGGGAATGATGGAAGTGAAGAGAGACTGAAGGAAGTAAACCTGACGTCGCTAGAAAAGAGAGAGACAGAGACAGAGAGAGACACAGAAAGAGAGAGACAGACAGACATGATAGAGACGTATTAAATACTTAGGGGGATTAACAGAGTGGAAAAAGAGGAAATGTTCACGATGAACACTCTAGTACAAGAGGACATGGATGAAGCTTGAGACTCATATGAGTTCATAGAGATATTACACAGACTTCTTTAAGCGTTATAGTGGGAATATAAAATGAACTAAAGCAGCAGGTTGTACAAGTCCATTCAATATTTTTAAAAGTAGACATAATAGGGCAATAGGTCAGGTGTCATTGCCTTAGATTAGATAACGCAGTACTAACACTAGAAAATCACCTACCGGGCGTTTGATGAGGCTTCTCCAGGTGAAGTAGATATAGGTGAAGTTAGCAGGTACTGGGACAATGAACTCTAGGGCGTACTTGTTGATGACGCCCTCCCTTACATAGTACAGCTCCGCCGGCAGACCTGTCGGGAGACACGGTTGTGGTTAGTACGTCGGCTGTAGAGAGGGAGGGAAATGTCTGCTTGTGATATTTGAATGAGGATAGTCGGCTGACTTGTAGATTTGGAAACAGTTTCTCCTCCCTGCCTGTCCGGCCCCTGAGCGGTCACTACTCTTTGATCTTCCCAGGGAGAAGGATGTGTGTGGTATTTTGCTCTTGACCTGCGTGTCAATTTCGTAAGATTATTATTGACCTACTAGTATATATGTATGCTGTGTACCTTTATTGGATCAGTTTTCTACTGATGTACATCATTTGTGCCAGGTGGTAGGTGCTGTTATATGTATTATTGAGATGTGTACCTGAGGATCTTAAGTGAAGCCATTGTGTTTTGTTATGAT
>WNGS01169217.1:3073749-3088508 GCA_020271785.1 Procambarus virginalis
GGGTTGACATCTGATATATGATTTGATTGTGGTATCATATCCATGAAAAATCATTTGGGTTATCGATCTTAAGTGCGTTTAATGGCTCGCTGACGACAGCGTCGTATTGCTTCCTCAGTAGCTGCCATCTTTCTTTGTTGTCATCGGTGAAAGTTCCATCCTTCCTTTCGCAGGGGCCCCGATACTAGATGTGGTTTTTGATCTTGAGTTTGCATAGGAGGGGGGAGGGAGAGAAAATTATTTCGGGTTTCTCTCTATTTCACTGATGCCGTTTTGCTCTCTTCCTCGCCGCGTTTTGTATGATTCTTTTAGCTTGAGTTCGATTTTTCCGATTTCGCTACCTAACCTTCTCCGCCGTTCCTCAGATAGGGTGCGACTCTGCCAAGTTGTACCGCGATTCGTTTTTCTTCGCCTATATAGGGGAACGACGTTTCTCGTTCCAATCTGCATCCTTTCCTCCTTTTTCTTAGGGGGGTGCGGTTGGTACATATTTCTAGTGCTACTGAGCTTATTTTTTTCCAGGTCACTGGTTCAGGTTCGCATTTCCTAGCTGTTCTTCCCACGTTATTTCTCGTGAAGTCCTGGTTTATTGCTCCCAGTTATCTGTTTATTGATTGACAGTTGAAATTTGCCTGAAATCTCCTCCCCGGCAATCTGGACTGGTTTTGAAGGGTCTATTCCCATGGTTGTCATAACTTCAATTAGGTTGTGATCTGAGTAACAATTATTTGTAATCATTATGTTCCTGATCAATTCATCGATATTTGTGAAAATGAGGTCCATCGTGTTCTCCTTCCTGGTTGTGTCTCTACTATTTGCTGGTTTATAGGCCAAACCACTGCTCCGCACATCCGTAGCAGGTCATTTGCACGTGCCTGTTCATTAAGACTACTTCCTGGTATTGTTTCTGATATTACTGTATTATGCAGGTGCTTCCATTCAGGGTGCCGTAGTTTGAAGTCCCCAAGCAGAATGATGTTTGAGGCTGGATTTGTGAGGTTTCCAAGCAATGTTCTATTTCATAGTTGGTCTGGAACCGTGCTGAGGGTTTGCCTCCGGTTACTTATATACTAGGACAATAACTACAATTATCATCTCTATTTTGGATTATCAGCACTTCTACTATATCATTTGAGGTGTTTAGCAGCCTCAGTACAGATGAGTGTGTCTTTGATGTATAGGCTGACCCCACCCTGACGCCGGTGTTTCCTATCACATCTGAAAAGTTTGTTCTCTGAGATCCATATTTCACCATCATGGTAGTCCTTTGTGTGGGTTCTGTTAGGGCTGCAATCACTGCATTTGCCTCATGAAGGAGACCATCGATAAAGTGAACTTTGTGGATTTGCCGTGTCTTTTTTTATACCTGAATGCTTGGCAAATATAAATGATGTATTGTGGTAGTGGAAGTGCTGGATGCCTTACTTGGTATTAATATCCGAGGCTCTGGTAAGGGGGGCCACTGTTGTTTGTGTCCAGGGTGTGTTGTTTTCGAAGTGGAGTCGTGCCAGTTTCGGTAGTGGTGCGAGTGTTGTTGTGTGTTAGTACCTGTGTGTTTGTTGGTAATGTGTATTCCAGACTAGTGGGTATCTCCCTTCCCCTCTGTAAGTCCTGTGGTGGTTCCATCTGACTGTTCCCTCTCTCTTATATTTTTCTGCTCTGTTTCTGCCTTCCTCTAAAAAATTGTCAGTATTGTCATACTGATCTTCCCGTCTAGAACGTTTGTGTACCTTTCATGTGGAATTCCGGACACTGAAGATTGTAAATTTTTTTGTCCCTAATTGAAATTGACATAATTTGGGTGGAAGTATCCTCAACCTTGTTCCAAAACGGCATGTACCACTCGCCAACATGTGCCTGCATTTTCGAGGATGCAGAAAATGGCATTTGTTCCTACAATTTTCCATATTTGCATATGCCTTTAGCGTAGAACTTGTGCAAATGTGTTCCGGTTTGCGTTTCTCAAGGTATTTATATGCTGTGTCTGTCTTGTCTACCTCTTTATTGGAGCCATCTCCGCTTTTCGTCCCATTTCCCTTCCATTTATGCACTCTGTCTCACTAGGTGCTCACATCGTTTATATTACCCTCGACTCTGCAATATTGCTCGCTATTATGTAATACGTCAATACCCTATTCCTCCACACTACTGCTGCGTTTTTCTAAACTATCTGTTCCTGGGCTTTGGTCGTTAACCAATGTTGTCTTTCCCCAGTCTGCATATATCACTCGTAGCTTGTCTGTGAATGGTAAACTCTGTGACTCGGGAATATTTTTTATCAGTTTAGTTATGTTCTCCAAAATTAATCTGTCATCTTTGCAAAACCAGTAAATTCCTTTCGTTTTTGTGCATCCTGGAGATAATTCTGAGTACAGCCACAGGGGAAAATCTCACAGTTACAGATGCAACTACGTTACGCCTAACATTACGTTTCTCCCATACCTCCCGAGCACTCGCCCTCACCATCCTCCATTTTCTGATGTATTGTGGTATTTGTGGTTTACTGTGTGGATCAATTGTTGATGTCAGTCCTTTAACTCTTTATAAAGTTATATAGATTTTTATATATTCTAATATTTATATAACTGATATGTATCCGTAGATTTGTAATAGTTATGTATGTTCATTTGTTCAAACATTTTATGCTATGTACTTATGTCTGTAGTGGATAGCGAAGCTTTTGGTCCCCGGTACGCGGTACAGTACCTCTTGATTCGCGTAGCCCATGTAAGATGTCACGAGATTCTCCAGATATTCGATTTATAACACTGATTTATTCTTTACTTGTATTCTTACAAGGGATCTTCCGCCTAATTTCCGGCTTGCAAGGGTATTCACTCACTTTATTGCTATTCTTAGTATTCACTTTCCATAGTACACTATTTGATTTCCGTATTTTATTCCTGTGGGACGTGCCCTGGGTAGGCCTCGCGTGGCTTAATTGTGGAAACAGCCTACTGAAGCCGCCTCTTGCCACTATTCTAAATTTATAGCATTCTATATTTATAATAATCTATGCACGATTTCCTTCACTTCCAAACTTAAATGTTTTGTTTACCCGTTCCACTTCACTTTTCCACGAATCACCGTTCACCTATTTTTTTTTCCCATACACGCACGTAACAAAGCCTCTGCACTGCCCACACGTGCTTCTCCCGTTTATTATCTATTTAACACAATGTTCGTTGATAATGACTGTTTTCAAATTTTCCAGCGGGTCACTATGCCCTGTTATGCCATGTAATCGGTAACCAAGGCTGTGGTCCCAAGAAACCGGGTTAATGGTCACGATCCTAACCTATAACCGAACCAGTAAGTGACAAGAGATCATACACCAAGGAATTTGGATCATACAAGGCATAACCGGGTCACGCAGGAGGTAAGCCACAATGGTCTCCCGCATCACATGGGGCAGGAAGCCGAAAACCTCCGGAAGACAGAACCGAAGAACCCACGGGATCATGAACCGAACCCAGGGAGGGGTAGACGCCAATCCATCTGTACGAGGGGGGAGAATAAGAGAACCCCACTCTTGTAACACCAAGCCCGCTTCGAGGGGTACAAAACCCAAGTCCAACGGAATAGGGGTCCTGCGTCCTACCAGTGTTGAAAATACCCCTACCCAGAGAACAAACCGGGAACACAGAACCTCAGCTGATTTCCGAATCACCGAGCAGCAAGAGATACAGTGGAGAGTAGATCCGAGGCACAGTGGGAGGTGAACTCAAGCCCTAAGGGCAGTATTTACAAGGCACCTAGGGAAGGGAACCCTAGGTGCATGCAACTTGAGTACTGAAGAAATTACTCCTGGCTTGCACATCGACCGTAGAGGCAGCACCCACCACAAGGCACCGCGAACTGAACAATCGCTAGAGCCAAAGGCACATGCCTGCCACATTATCACTCAGCCAAGAACTGAAGGGTGGGTAGCCGGCTGGAAGGTCTGTTGCTCCCCCTAGACAGCAGCCGGTAACGTGGTAACATCATGCTAGTCTGTGTTTTCATTTGGGGAGTTCCGCTCACTTGTTCGGCTCTTTGTAGCAATGTTTTCACCAGAATAGTGTTTGTTTTGGGGTGCTAACCTTTCTGGGTGACTGACCCGTTGATGGCAGACAGAAGGCTTCCAACCACATGAGGGTTTCTATAGGCCTCGTCTCCTCGCCTCCTCAGGGGTGCCAGTTCTGGCTCGGGTTCCCTAGGCCTAGTCTCACATTGCTGTTGCCAACATCTAAGACTATGTATATCCTTATCAGCTTGGATAGCTCCTGGAAGCCGACGGGGCTTCCCCAGAAAAAGGTTATATAGTATGTACAATACCTAGTTTATACATGGCCAAATTATTGGAGGGCCCCTTGTCCAACCACTTGGACTGATGGCAAAAGTGAAGGTCTCGCTTCTTACAGGCAGGCGTTCAATCCCTGAAAGTCCAAATGGTTGTGTTACCATTCCTTCATTTGTCCATCTTAAATCCTTACCCTGATGTCTTCTAAGTGCAATAAGTTAATAGTGTTCTGTTTAATTAATTATGTTGCCTTATCCTTCTGGACATTTACCAGCCAGATTTCACTGTTAACTAGCTGTCAAAGAAAATGAATATTTTTTTTATCAATCCAAATCAAACAGGGAAAACCATAATATAGTAATGAATAAAATTTATCTCTGAAATTTTCCTCTGTAAAATGAGACCCATATGCAAGGAATCACTGACAGCAAAGAGCAAAGATGTTGTGCTATGTAGCGTAAGAGACACCTCTGACCTTAGAGTGTATGTAGTGAGGAGGCGCAGCACGAGGCATGCGAATGCCTGGAGGCTGGGAGGGAGTGTGCTGGGGAATATGGCTGGGAGTACACCTGTGACAGCGGTGAGGAAGCGTAGTGCAGAGATTCACCACCTCCACTCAATGCGCAAACCTGAAAAGTCCATTATGATGTAATGTGACCATGATGCTTCCTTCTTGCTTGGGATTTAAGTGAATCTGCTTTTTTACTAAGTGAGGTCAGGAATTAAAAGTCCTGCAATGTGCATCAGACTATTGCATTCAGTAGCACAGAAAGAACTGTCATGAAGTAGTGAAATTAAAGATTAACTAGTGCACTAAAAATTCTGGCACACAGAAACTGTTCTCTTATTAATTTATCTCACTGATGACAACTACCTTTACAAACTTGAGACTGAACAAAAACAATTAGAGACCACAAATTTATCACTTATAATAAATTTAACCATTTTACTAGTATTCCAGAAGAAATGTGCAATTAAAATAATCAATACAGTATACAAAACCATCCTTTAATAATATTTAGCACTGGACCTTAATATGTTAAAGGGTTTATAAAAAGAGTTAAAAGAACAAAGTAAAAAATGAGTGTGTTAAAGAAGAAAATATATAAATTGCCTTCAAGAAGAACATATGCAAATGAATGTTAAGATTAGTGGTTTTAAGAAATACATATCCTAAAAGAAAAATACAAATACAGTACAGTTTATTTCAATTCTTTTACATTTATTTATTTATTTATTTATTTATTTATTTATTTATTATACAACAAACGTGTTTGTAACTCATTTTGTGCGTACGTACTTTTCACTAAATAAAATTATCTTATCTAAGTGAGAGGAAGGAGCAGAGAGAGGGAGGAGCAGAGAGAGGGAGGAGCAGAGAGAGGGAGGAGCAGGGAGAGGGAGGAGCAGGGAGAGGGAGGAGCAGGGAGAGGGAGGAGCAGGGAGAGGGAGGAGCAGGGAGAGGGAGGAGCAGGGAGAGGGAGGAGCTCCACCAACCCGCCCAGAGTCCAGTGCTTGGTGACAGTACACACAGTCGGGCAACTCGCGAGATTAAGCACACAAGGTGGACAATGACCCGAGAAGGAACGTGTATTATGTATGTCAGGGTGAGGGAGGGTGGACCTCGGGGGACGAGCCGCTGGTCAAGCAATGGAGTTAGGGAGGGAGGGAGGGAGGCAGGTAGCAGAGAAGAGAAGAGAGAGACGGTGAGATCAGAGATGGGAGGGAGAAAAAAATAAGGAGTGAGGGATCAGATATGGGATAGAGGAAAAATAAAGGAAGGGGACAGGAGGAAGGGAGAGGATGAAAGGAAAGATCTTGAGAAGGAATAGAATAAAGAAGACCGGGAAGAAGAGTGGAGGGAGGTAGGGAGATGGGGTTGAACAGATGGTGGTGGGAGGTGGATAAAGGCCCGTGGATCCCCGTCTTAGAGTGATGGCCTGCATATTGTGAGGCGTAATATATGGGTTCGAACAATGGGCAGATAACGTGTCTTTTGTTGGGATGTTTTTATTGGCAGACCTAACGAGCAGCCACGCTGACCACCACCCTCAGCTGAGACCACACCCGCCGCCCGGCCACCCACCCTCAGCCGAGACCACACCCGCCGCCCGGCCACCCACCCTCAGCTGAGACCACACCCGCCGCCCGGCCACCCACCCTCAGCTGAGACCACACCCGCCGCCCGGCCACCCACCCTCAGCCGAGACCACACCCGCCGCCCGGCTACCCACCCTCAGCCGAGACCACACCCGCCGCCCGGCCACCCACCCTCAGCTGAGACCACACCCGCCGCCCGGCCACCCACCCTCAGCTGAGACCACACCCGCCGCCCGGCCACCCACCCTCAGCCGAGACCACACCCGCCGCCCGGCTACCCACCTTCAGCTGAGATCACACACGACGCCCGGGCCGCCTTTTTCCGCAATATTTTGAGTTGTACTAACCTTGAGATTCTTCATGGAAACTCTGGTACCAGAGTTCGCCCTTTTTGGGGGGGTTTAGGGGGAACTGGGGGGTGAATGATGGCTGGGGAGATCCGGGGGGTGAGTGGGGTCTGGAGGGGTGCTTGGGGGCAAATGTGGTCTGGGCATCTAGGAAGATAGGTAGTAAGGTCTGGGGGTAGTAGGGCCTGGGTAGGTAGGTCTGGAGTAGGAAAGGCATACTGGGTCTGAAGATTAGGGTCTGAGAGGCATAGGGGGGGTTGAGAGTCAGATAGAGGTCGAGAGTCAGATAGAGGTCGAGAGTCAGATAGAGGTCGAGAGTCAGATAGAGGTCGAGAGTCAGATAGAGGTCGAGAGTCAGATAGAGGTCGAGAGTCAGATAGAGGTCGAGAGTCAGATAGAGGTCGAGAGTCAGATAGAGGTCGAGAGTCAGATAGAGGTCGAGAGTCAGATAGAGGTCGAGAGTCAGATAGAGGTCGAGAGTCAGATAGAGGTCGAGAGTCAGATAGAGGTCGAGAGTCGGATAGAGGTCGAGAGTCGGATAGAGGTCGAGAGTCGGATAGAGGTCGAGAGTCGGATAGAGGTCGAGAGTCAGATAGAGGTCGAGTGTCAGATAGAGGTCGAGAGTCAGATAGAGGTCGAGAGTCAGATAGAGGTCGAGAGTCAGATAGAGGTCGATAGTCAGATAGAGGTCGAGAGTCAGATAGAGGTCGAGAGTCAGATAGAGGTCGAGAGTCAGATAGAGGTCGAGAGTCAGATAGAGGTCGAGAGTCAGATAGAGGTCGAGAGTCAGATAGAGGTCGAGAGTCAGATAGAGGTCGAGAGTCAGATAGAGGTCGAGAGTCAGATAGAGGTCGAGAGTCAGATAGAGGTCGAGAGTCAGATAGAGGTCGAGAGTCAGATAGAGGTTCATAAAATAAGCACCACTTCATAAAGGAGGAAATAAGGCAGAGGCAAAAAATTACAGACCGATAGCACTAACATCGCACATCATAAAAATTTTGAGAGAGTGCTAAGAAGTAAGATCACAAAATACATGGAATCACAGCATCTCCATAACCCCGGACAACATGGTTTCAGAACAGGGCGCTCTTGCCTGTCGCAGTTGCTGGACCACTATGATATGGCATTAGATGCTATGGAAGACAAACAAAACGCTGATGTAATTTACACAGATTTCGCAAAAGCTTTTGATAAATGTGACCATGGTGTTATTGCCCATAAAATGCGCTCAAAAGGAATTACCGGAAAAGTAGGCAGATGGATCTACAATTTCCTGACCAACAGAACCCAATGTGTTATAGTCAACAAAATAAAATCCAACCCGTCAACCGTTAAGAGCTCAGTCCCCCAGGGTACTGTGCTTGCTCCAGTACTTTTTCTCATCCTCATATCGGACATAGACAAGAGCACAACCTATAGCACTGTATCATCCTTTGCAGATGACACTAGGATCTTCATGAGAGTAGGCAACATAGAGGACACGGGGAACCTCCAGTCAGATGTAGATCAGGTCTTTCTATGGGCTACAGAAAATAATATGGTGTTTAACGAAGACAAGTTCCAGCTCATGCGCTATGGAAAAAATGAAAATATAAAAACGGAAACCACGTACAAAACTCGGGCAAATCATAACATAGAACGAAAAGGCAATGTAAAGGATTTGGGTGTACTCATGTCAGAAGACCTTACCTTTAAAGAACACAATAAAGTAGCCGTCACAACTGCAAGAAAAATGACAGGTTGGATAACAAGAACTTTTCACACTAGAGATGCTATACCGATGATGACACTTTTCAAAACGCTTGTGCTCTCTAGAGTGGAGTACTGCTGCACAATGACAGCCCCTTTCACTGCTGGTGAAATTGCTGACCTGGAGAGCGTGCAGAGGTCCTTTACTGCTAGAATCCACTCGGTAAAACATCTAAACTATTGGGACCGACTTAAGAGCCTAAATCTGTATTCCCTTGAGCGCAGGCGGGAGAGATACATAATAATTTACACGTGGAAAATATTAGAGGGGCTGGTCCCAAACCTGCACACAGAAATAACATCACATGAGACCAGAAGACATGGCAGGATGTGCAGAATACCCCCGTTGAAAAGCAGAGGTGCAACTGGTACTCTGAGAGAGAACTCTATCAACATCAGAGCCCCGAGACTGTTCAACACGCTTCCACTACACATAAGGGACATAACTGGCAAACCCCTCACAGTGTTCAAGAGAGAACTGGATAAGCACCTCCAAAGGATACCTGATCAACCAGGCTGTGACTCATACGTCAGGCTGCGAGCAGCCGCGTCCAACAGCTTGGTTGATCAGTCCAGCAACCAGGAGGCCTGGTCGATGACCGGGCCGCGGGGACGATAAGCCCGGAAGCACCTCAAGGTATCCTCAAGGTAAGGTCGAGAGTCAGATAGAGGTCGAGAGTCAGATAGAGGTCGAGAGTCAGATAGAGGTCGAGAGGTTGGGGGGGGGGAAAGAGGGGGGGTGGGGGAAGAGGGGAGGATGAAGCACGAATAGTGAGAATGGGTAGAGAGACGTTGAATTAGTCAGGGGGAACTCAGGGGTAGGTGTAGGCAGAAGGCGAGAAGAGGGAACTGGAGGAAGAGGTGGGGAGGGGGGTCCCTCCGTCCCCCATGGGGGTCCATGTGACCCCTTCGCAAGGGGAGGGGGTCACATGGAAGGAGAGTGGCTGAGGAAGGGTGAGGGCTGGGCAGGTTTTGGGGGATGAGGGCTAGGAGTTTTGGGGGTTGAGGAGATGAGGGTTGGGTAGGTTTTGAGGGTTGAGGGGATGAGGGGGAGGGGTGTGTTGTTACGTACTCATAGCTGGAAACGTATATATATTTAAATAAACTTTTGTTCTATTAACTGTATATTTATATATATATATATATATATATATATATATATATATATATATATATATATATATATATATATATATATATATATATATATTTTAATTATCGTGTGGTGTGGCAATGTCAGTGGTACAGGAGGGCGGTGGCATCTTCACACGTCTAATACCTGTTCGATTCGGGAAAGAGATTTTGCTGGACCTGTTCAGTTGGGAGCTCCAAATGTCACTTTTTACTATTCATTGTTTTCATATTTTACAGTAATTAAGCAGTTGGCATTGTACTTATAATTTTGGAAATAACCATTATGTTTATTTTACATTCTGATGTACTTTGAGAACCAGTGGTGGTTAAATTAGTCTTAAATATTAAAAAGTCATTATTTCCATCCCTCATCCTGATGAGACGGAGGGGAGAGAATTATGGGTAGAGTCGCAGCGAGAGCTAGTCAGTCGCTGGCTTGGACTCGGAGGCGAAGCATGTTGGAGACAAGTCTGGGCTTTTGTTTCTTGTCATTAGTAGTTATTTGTTCTGCTAGAGACAGTTATATTGTTTGTTGTAATAAGTGAAATATAGTGATCATCTGTAAGTATATATTATTGAATATAATTGTTTAAACTTATGCATATTTCTTCATTCCTAACGGAGTATTTATTAGTATTGCTCAGAACTTATTATGGAGTTATACTGGTGACCGCTTTAGACAACCGCAGTGGTAGTATCCCTAGACCCTTAAGTTATATGGTTGTAGGATCACGAGCAGTAACAAACGATAGGTAACAGCATGCAAGTTATGAACACTGGCCTGTAGCTCAGTGCCTCCTGTCTGTCTCCCCTTGTATATCGAGACTATTGATTCAACGTCGATAACAGCCGAGAAATCGGATTTTAAAACACTATCGACAACCAAACCCACATTTCAGACTTTATAGGACTCGACGTTGGTTATCGCAGTAGGAACTAGTTCTTCTTAAAGATGGGATGGGTGTCGACCCCAACCACCCTATAACACACTGCATACAATAACAGTTCACCATTGAAAGCTATGCGAGGTTAACCACAACCATCTGACCTCCAACCTCGAAATGATGTTCTCTATCTCTCTCTCATAGATATGGACCATCGGACTGTGGCTGTGGGTTGTACATATATTCGTTTCGAACACAAGGTGAATAAAACCTTTTTCGAGAAATGTAATCCAACCCATCCTCAGTCTGTGCTCATCCTACTGCAGCCGACCCCAAATAAGCACCAGTTCATTTTACGTACTGTCTAAACAAAAGCGATATTTTCTTGAATATAATTTTATATAAATGTTTTTATAATTTGGTGTTGTTGGAAGCCAGGAAGAGAGCGAAGCACTGTTTAGGATGTTCAACATAAAGAATTGTGATTATGTGTGAGTGTTATGCTGATCATATGTTTTTAGTTATATATAACGGTTTTAAGGACGTCAGAAATACGTATTATGTCAAAAGTTACAGGATTACTTTTGTGGCACCATTTAAAAACGTTCACAAGCGGTCTGTGCTTGCTAGGGATGGATCAACGAGCATTTGGTCTCTGTTGATGAGGAAGGGCTTATTATTATTATATACCCCGTCTGTGTGTCGGTCTATGTCTGTCCATTACAACTCAAGGCTAAGTTCTGGCTAACTCCAAGTGCAAATCTTTTTAGTAGTAGTGCGAATGTCTGTGGATAATTTTTGTCCTTCAACTTGGAAAGTATCTGGAAAATGTGCGAGCTGGTGGAGACGAACTTCTGGAGAGTTTGTCCTGCTCAGTGGGTGGTGAATTCACGTTTAACTTCTCACGACGGACGGGTGAATGTGCTCATCTAATCTGTGTAGTGTCTACCCCTGGTACGCGTCTACCCCTGGAACGCGCTCTACCCTGGTACGCGTCTACCCCTGGTACGTGTCTACCCTGGTACGCGTCTACCCCTGTACGCGTCTACCCTGGTACGCGCGTCTACCTGGTACGCGTCTACCCCTGGTACGCGTCTAACCCTGGTACGCGTCTACCCCTGGTACGCGTCTACCCCTGGTACGCGTCTACCCCTGGTACGCGTCTACCCCTGGTACGCGTCTACCCCTGGTACGCGTCTACCCCTGGTACGCGTCTACCCCTGGTACGCGTCTACCCCTGGTACGCGTCTACCCCTGGTACGCGTCTACCTGGTACGCGTCTACCCCTGGTACGCGTCTACCCTGGTACGCGTCTACCGCTGGTACGCGTCTACCCTGGTACGCGTCTACCCCTGGTACGCGTCTACCCTGGTACGCGTCTACCCTGGTACGCGTCTACCCCTGGTACGCGTCTACCCCTGATACGCGTCTACCCCTGGTACGTGTCTACCCCTGGTACGCGTCTACCCCTGGTACGCGTCTACCCTGGTACGCGTCTACCCCTGGTACGCGTCTACCCCTGGTACGCATCTACCCCTGGTATGCATCTACCCCTGGTATGCATCTACCCCTGGTATGCATCTACCCTGGTATGCATCTACCCTGGTATTTCTCGACTGGTAGGCATCTATCGACATTCTTAACCGTCAATATATAACAAAATGCATGAAAACTTTACAAAAACAACCTGAATAGAGAAACGGCCGGTTCTAAATCAGAGATTTATGGTACACAAATAGAAAAATCAAAACAAATGTGGTGGGGAGGCCTTGCCTGGCGTGGTGGGGAGGGGGGGCCCAGCCAAACAAGCCACAATGTAGGACAAAGCAGGCTTCCTGTCTTTGTCAAGACCACTTGAGTGTTAGTGGCCAATCGGTAAATTCAGGTAGATGACAGGGCTGAACTCTTCTAACTTTTAAAATACTGACAAATTTGATGGATATTGATTCAGACCATTTCTTTAAAAGATCTGATGTAACAGACAAGGTGCAATAGCGGTTCAAACATTAAGAAGAGCACAAAGCAGAACAGGAAAACCAGTCGATGTGCTTGTTTCATGCTTGTGACCTTAGGGCTTATAAACTCTTGATACACACTGATCCACCAAAAGCCGTGAAATTGCCAAAACATTAGTGAAATTCAAAATCCAGACCGGATAAAATCAGAATCAAGAATTGGGTGGTGATCTTGAAAAAGCAATCAGCTTCCTGTCCACATTGATGCTCAACTAGTGGAATGATGCGCCTCTCAGGTTAAATTCTGGAACTAATTTTTGCTTTCACTTGCTGAAGTTTCTTGTGCTGTACAGTGCGTTAATATTGTGTTGTAAATGATCCAAATTATTCAATATTAACAAAATATAAAGTACACTAAAGTTTAACTATTGAAGCCTATTCAATTACATTAGTGTATCTAAAAGCAATATATAATCACCATCCTTTTCTCACCTGAAACTGTTTTAATCAATGACTGTGAGGCAGCACGGGCATAGGGTCTACGATACACCCCCACGGTACACTACCGCCCAAATGTTCCCCTCTTGCACTGACATCACCAACCCTACACCTGCCAAATGGATAACTGTTACAAAACACAAATATTTTGCCTGCACTTCATAATGCTCTACTAACAGGGACTAGTGCTTATATCACATTCATTAAAGTATCTACTTTGCTACTTTTTGTTGCAATTCTATTCTGTTCCCAACACACAATATAAATTACAAGAAGAATCCAAAAGTTATCAGAAAAAACAGTATACATCAGCAAGGTGAACATTAAACAAAATGGAAACTTAACCTTCCATCTATCGATATTGCCATTGTCGCACCCTCTCACTTGGGGTCCATGTTACGTGGGTCTCGCCAAGAAGCCTGATAAAACAAATAAGCCTAAGAATAAAAAACACTATTAAATGGTCTTTTGTACATCTGTTGTAAAATTAAGTATTAATGTATCATCTAATCCTGGATGATTTGCCAGGAAAGTTGATTGTTAATATCTAAAACATTGAACATTAATATTAATTAACTGCAGAAGCCTATTGACCCATTTCATATTCACCCTAAGTATGTAATTCAGATACAGTGCTTTTGTGAGTGGGAGACTTAATTAAACTTAAAACAATTCAGCAATCTCAAGTATCATTATGTACTTAGTAATTTTGCTTCACAAATCGGTGTCTGTACTCTATTCACAAACCAGTATTTACCTGATAAGTAAAAACTTAAACATAAAAAAATAGGTTGAATGTAATGAAAACGCATTTTCTGGGCGAAGTCCCGGGGCTCCCAGGCTATCAGGCTGATATTTAGATGTATTAGCTTTCTGGCATCAGTCAAATGTGTACAAGTTCTTGCCTACTGGGACCACGAGCCAGAACCATGCCCCCCTCAAGAGAGACATGAGGAGAAATGGCCTGTGGAAACCCCCGTATGGTTGGGAGCATTCTATGTCTACCATCGACCAGGTCTGGCACCCAGAAAGGTAGGCACCCAAACAAAACCCCCTATTCTGGTTGAAAATATTGCTACAAAGCCGAACGAGGGAACAGAATCCCCAAATGAAAAATAGCAATGAGCATGAACATCAGCGTTGCTGTGTCCACTGTTGTAGACAACTCCCCATCCCCAAGGGGGATTGAAGGAGGAGCCCCAGATCCATGTTCCGGCGATCCAACCATCAGTATTTAGGCTGCGATGTCAAAACACACACAAAAACACTGTCGACTGGAGGGGGGAGGAAGGTTGCTGGGGAGCCTCCGGACTCGCCCAGAAAATGGTGCATTTCATTACAGTCAATGCTAGTTTTCTGTGGGGAGCCGCTTCAGTTCCCTAGAGCTAACTATCCAAATGTACAAAGGAAAACAGGAACTTACCCGGGCAGCGGTCTAGTCCTCATCCCCATAACGCAAAGTCGAGACAAACTGGCGGCAACCGCCCGAATCATTGCAACAGTAGACCGTACTAGGTCCAGGGACACTGACAAGAATATTGACGAGCAGCCAGGACCTGTTTGACCTCTCAAAAACCACTGGTGCCTGAATGTCAACCAAAGACTATGTTTGCCCAAAGATAGCTAGCCAAAGCGCAACACTTACAACACATCGTGGGCTACGAAGGCTATATTGCAGGCTGGCTAGACTTATATAACCCTGCATGGACGACCATGGGAGACCCGAGCCAGGGGAAGCTAGGGAATCGAGGGAAACCAGTAGTCAACCCAAAGCACATCCGGCCACCAAAGCCGTTGGCACACAAAAATT
>WNGS01169217.1:3096698-3110159 GCA_020271785.1 Procambarus virginalis
CCCCCCTCCAGAGGACCAACCTCTAACTGGATGTTGGATGGTGTGCCAACCAACATGTTCTTTGTTAGAGGCGAAGCAGTCAGCTGATAATCCACCAGGGGCCAAAAGAACAAAAACTCCACTGCCAGTGGAGAAGCTCACCCATCTGACAACTGGAAGCAAGAGAAACCAAAAACAAAGACCTGAATGCATAATGAAATCACATTAATGCAATGTATCGATGAGAAAATCAGTAAGAGTAGGGTGTGTGCTTAGTAGTACCAAGTGTGCAAGTTTGAATGCTCCTCATCGTTCCTACTGGTTTTCTCAAAGACATGAGGAAACAATAATAAAGGGGACTCCATAAACTGAGTAGAAGAAAGTGGAAGAATAAGGTCCAGAGACCAAGCAGACTTGAGCCTCATACTGTTGCTGCGAAGAAGCACTGCAAGTGGAACACCATCAATGAAAGCACCCGATCACCAGAAAAATGTAATAAACATAAGTACTTAAAAAATGTTGGATGCAAAGAGCAGAGGAGAAAGCCGAACACGTGAAGTATGTCACTGGATAAACCCCCTCGAAGAAACAGAGCCATGGACAGAGCCAGGTTTGGACACCAAGCAAGTAGCACCTGAAATCAAGGCTGAGCTACACACTATGGGGCCAGAAGGATCACCCTTTTCCTGCAAGACTTCAACCTGGCCAGAACCCTGAGCAAGAGCTGGACCGGGAGGAAGAGGCTGAAGCACCCTCATTTCAACCAGTCCAGCTGAAAGGCATCTACCACATGGGCTTTGAAATTGGCGAATGCCACCACATACAGAGTAAGGCGCTAAAACCATCCAGACACAAAGAGGTCCATATACAAGTGCTTGAACCTCTTGCAGAGCCACAAGGTGGCGGCGACATCAACTGCACATTCCGTGGAGACAGGAAGGAACCAATATAGGCCATCAGCAAAGAAGTTGGGCACTCCCTGAACATGAATGGCATGGAGAACCAAACCCAAAAGAACCTAGCAGACTAGCTACCCAAAGCAACCAGTTCCAAAGTGGCAGGGAATGAAGTGAATTCCCTGGCTGAGACAATGAACCTTGGGGTAACAGTCTGAATGGAGTCAGATCATAGAACCTGGAGGAATTGTACTTCCGCAGTGCATGCCATATGACTGCAAACTCTCACACCATACTGTGCACCTGATGAGGGACTGGAGACCAATGACCATGGCCGGCCTGGTGAGCACTTGTCACAAAGCTCCTAACTGAGAGCTGAGGAATCTCAGAAGCTGATGAGCATGGGCAGAGCATGGCACCAGGGAACAGAACCCCAAAAAGCCTGAAAATGAAGCTTGCGATGCAACAACCGCCGAAGAGCCAATGGAGTTCACGCCCAAAAATTGCGGCAACAACAAAATCTGAGGCCAAACCCTGCCCAAGGATTACACAAGGAGGGTAGAGTTGAGGCTCTTGCAGAGCTGCTCGAACAACCGCTGAGTCACCTGAGACTCAACACCAACAGACTGGACGGGAGCCTACACCAGATAGTCATTGAAGTAAGTTAGAACCTGAACACCCAAGAGATGAAGATAGGTCATCAAGACCTGAGCAAAGCATGTGAAAATGCATAGAGCCAGATTCAGGCCAAAAGGGATAACCTGGAAGTGCTAAGCCTGATGGCCCCACTACAAACCCTAATGAATCCCTGAACCTCAGACGTATAGGGACATGCCAATTAGTGTCCTAGAGGTTCAAGGGTATCATCCAAGTGTCCGCTTCAAGAGAGAGAGATAGACAGACCTGGGACAGTGGTCATCTGGAAAGAGGGCCTTCAACAGTTCAACACTGAAAAATCGAGAATGAACCAGAGATCTGGCGAATCCCATTTCGGGACTGGAAAAAGGCGGGAAACCCACCAAAGAGATGATCGTTTTGACCACACTCGAAGCCACCCAATCGGAGATGACCCAACTGAGACATGGAGAGGAAGCCTACCTGGACAAACCCAAACCCTGAAAGGAGGCAGGACCAACCAACTCCAGTGAAGGCTGACAGATGACCCAAAAGGCCCACAAATCATGGTATCAGGCATTGGCGTACCAGGCCAGCCATCCGCCCAATCAACAGGGTGAACCGAGAAAGGGCAGCGTAAATCCTGAGACAGCCTTTCAAGCAGAGTAAGCACAGTGCTGACAAAATGCAAATGAAGCAATCACAGGAAGTGCTTTGGATCCGGTCACTGGCTCCCTGATGGCCCACCTTGATCAACAACAGAGGAGTACTGATGGTTATCTTGAGGTTATCTTGAGATGATTTCGGGGCTTTTTAGTGTCCCCGCGGCCCGGTCCTCGACCAGGCCTCCACCCCCAGGAAGCAGCCCGTGACAGCTGACTAACACCCAGGTACCTATTTTACTGCTAGGTAACAGGGGCATAGGGTGAAAGAAACTCTGCCCAATGTTTCTCGCCGGCGCCTGGGATCGAACCCAGGACCACAGGATCACAAGTCCAGTGTGCTGTCCGCTCGGCCGACCGGCTCCCTTAAAAGAGCCGGTCGAGGCCTGTGGTAAAGAGGCCTGTGAGCAGTGGCCTGCTCCCTCATCCCCAATTGAGGGTGAATGAGGGCAAATGAGCAGGTGCTAGTTTTATGGAATTTTCGATTGTTTACAGAGCTTGTGTTATATGGCCATATAACCAGAGGCTATATATGTAAAATGGCCATATAACAGAGCAGTGTTATATGGCCATTTTTGAGTCTGCAGATCTTTGAGGTAGCCAGCTGTGGTTTGTTTTGACTCGCTGACTTTCTGGGTGCCTTCCTAGATGGTAGCATAAATGAATAATTTTATAAAAGCCACATCTCCCTGCAACTTTGCGAGAGGACCAGGTTCTGGCTCTGAGTCCCTGGTAGGCCAGAGAACTCTGCGACAGATGGTACGTAGTAGATGGCACCTACAACAGAGATGGTAGCTTCAGGGATCTCTAAGGGGGGGCTTCCCCCAGAAACAAAGTCTTAGAGAAGGAATCATGGACCAAAAGGGGCGACACCGAAAAATTAAGAGAGAAAAGAAACGAGACCACTGTCTAACAACCAAGCAGGCTCAGGCAGAACATGAGCAGGTTTGAGGTGAAACAAATTGCAAGAGTCTGAAATGGTGCCAAGATAGTATCAACACCAAATGAAAGCTGCAGCAGGTCCACCAGCACCACACAATATGAGGCCACAGTATTTGGCATGAGATCCTGATCAAGAAAAAGCTAAGAAAGAAAGAAGAGCACCACATGCTCAGAAACTGACAATGATGAGAGGAAAGCAAGCAGTGAAAGAAGTGCCACAAAACCTCATACTTTTGCCTAGAAGAGGAATGCAGGTTCAACATCATCAAAGAAGCCACCTGCTCACCATAAAAATGGTGATAAAGATACATCAGAAAGACAAGATACAAAGAGCTGAAGAGAAGGTTGAATCTGCAAAATACATCACCAGACCAACATTCTGACGGAGACAGAGCCACAGAAAAATGCCTGGATTCAGGCACCAACTAAGCAGCACCTGAAACTAAAGCTGAGCTGGCCACCATGGAGTCAGAAGGACCACTCTTCCCTGATGGGACTTCAATCTGGCCAAAACCTAGAGCAATAGCTGGATCGGGAGTAAGGGGGTACAGGAATCCCCACCTTGATCAGTTTGGCAGAAATCCACAGTGAGGGCCTCACGATTGGGGAATGTAGCCACATACAGATGATGGCATCAATTCTTTGCTGATGCAAAGAGGTCCACCTCCAGGCACTCGTACATCTCACAAAGTTAAAGGAAAAATGGAAGCAGCATAGATGGTCAACTCCATGCAAATGAGAAAGAAACAGACTAGACCATACATGAGAAAGTTGGACAGACAATGGACATTAACAGCGTAGAGAGAAACTCCAAGAATCCAGCAGAAGATGTACTAGAAGTATCCAGCTCCAAAAGACAAGGGACCAAAGCAAACTCCACTCCACGTGGTTCAGACAACGAACCACGGGAAACATTCCAAATGAAGCTGGGGCACAGAGTCTAGAGGAATTCAAACTCTTCACATCACATGCCACATACACACAAACTCCCAAACCATACTGTGAACCCAATGAAGGATAGAAGACCAACAACTCTGGCCAGCTTTGTGAGCACTGCTCATGAAGCCTCAACACAGAGCTGAGGTGTCCGTGAAGATGTTGAGCGAAGGCAGAGGAAGGTATCAGGGAACTGAATCCTGAAAAGATTGTAGAGGAAGCTGATGAAGGGCCAATGTGGCATGCACTTAACGATCATAGTGGCTGCAAAAAGAGACTGAACCAGAGATAACAGAACAGCCACTGAAGCTACAATTTGCCCAGAGGAAATACCATGCAGGCAAAATTCAGACTCCTGGCCAACTGCTCGAGCAATCAAGTCCCAGGGGCAAGATTTCATTTTGCACAAACACTTTGGAACTGTTCTTTTAAAGATTCACACATTTCCTTTTTATTTACTCGTGAATCTTTCACATTTTCAACCTCTGAATATTATCCTTTACCTGCAATCTGCTTCTGATGAATTTATAGAATAGGCCTGATTCTGTTTTACATTTGTTCATTATCCCTTTCTCAAAAATTTTTCAGCCTCTTTCCTCACTGACATGTAGTTGATTTGTGCTTCTTTGAATCGGTGGTATGTTTGAGAGTTTGGCCTGTTCCTATATCAATTCCATTTTTTTCTTTTGGTCTCTGGCCTTCTCACAATTTCTGTTGAATCAATCCTGTTTCCTAGTTCTGCATATCTGTTTTGGTATAACTTTGTTTGTGCCATTATCATATATTTCACAAAATTTTATATACCTCTCATTTACTTCATTGCTTAACAGCAAGTCTTTCCAATCAAATTCTTTAAAGAAATTACTAAGGTTCCCATAATGTCCTCTCCTGAAATCAGGTTTTTCAACTGCTTCAACTTTCTCATAATCATACCAGATTATGACGCATTGCATATGTTATTTCCAAAAGGACATGGTCACTTTTATGCAAGGGAGGAAGGTACTGAATGTCAAATATCTCTTCCTCTTTTCTGGTGAATATCAAATCCAGCATGCAGGGAACATCCTTCCCTCATCCTTGAAGCTTGTTTAATGTGTTGAGACATGAATGTCTCCAGGATGAGGTTTATGAATGTAAAGAAAACCGTTGAAGTTTACGAATCGTGTGCCTCAGGAAGCCACAAAGAGGGAGCCACAAAGAGCTTTCCCCAGAAAATCACCACTGAATGCAATGAAATTTCAATTTCTGGGCGAGCCCCAGTGGCTCCTCGATCTCTCCCCTCCCTCCTTTACTGGTTACCAGGTGGGGTGTTTACGTCTGCTCCAGAAATGACAGCTCATACCCTGGCAGGCAGTGAGCCACTTCCCCTGCCCCCAAAAGAGTGGGGAGAGTGGAACAAAATGAGCTCATGCTAGTTTCGAGAGAATCCGATCATTTGTTTATATAGCTTGGGGAGTTCTTTAGGTAGGTCTCTTTGGAATCCAGCAGCGATTTGTTTTTACTCGCTGACTTTTTGACTGCCTTCCCTGGTGAGGTGGCAAAAGGTCACCACTCCGTGGCTGAGTGAGGGGCCAGGTTCTGGTACAGGTCTCCAGTAGGCCTGTACATGCAACCTGGTAGATGGAAATCTACCCAGTGTACAGCTTCAGGGAGAAACTGGGGCTCACTCAGAAATTTGGGTTTCATTACATTCAACTCTGGCTTTCTGTAACTACTAATTAACCACTGTAATATAGTATCATAAATATTTTATAAATAAAATTATTATAGATAGGAACACTAAGAAAATTGATAAAGAAGGTAAGAACATTTTGAGAGTTAGCGATTCTGAGGTTAGCTATATGGACAATGTTCTGTGCCAAAGATAGGATGAGGAGGCTTAGGGTATGCTTTCTGCAAGCAGATATTAAGGACACTGATAACAACATGGACAATATTATAACAGGAAATGTAACAATTTTATAATTTTTCTACTGTAATGATACAGGGAAATATAGGAGCGAGTCATGGCTAGCCAGATTGAGAACAGCTGTCGAGTAAATTAGGATAAAGGCAAGGATTCCAATCATAGGTGGCATTTTGCCTAGATGAGAAATTAGCAATAGATGATTTTCCAAGGCAATTGATATTAACTGCCAGATGGACAAATATTGCAAATAAATTATTATTGATCGAGTGGGAGATATTCTATGACAAATTTCACATAATGTAAAGAATAGAGTACTGTAAATCTCTCAAGGGCTGGGGATGCAGCCTTTGTTAATTCAGTAGAAGTGGCCATTTATTAGATTTAAACTACTAGAAGATATTTTTCTATATTAGTGCTGGCAGAGTTAGTTTTGTTGCAAACTTTATAACCAATTTGGTAATGTAGAGGTAAAATGTTGGAGTAAAAATAAAAAAAATTCTAGATGTTTCTTATTGTTGCTTTTATCTTTTAAAATGTGGTTATCATCATACATTGAATTACAAAGTAATGTGGTTATTATACATCAATTTAAACTATTGTTGTCTGGGTTTTACACCAATGATGCTAATATAGATATAATAGATCTATATGGATGTAGTGAAGTTGATCTTGACCCATTAAAAAATCCTGCTATTATTTCATGATTACATTACTATGCAAATATGGTAATCATTACAAACGGTTCTATGCCATTGTGGTAATCATCATGGTATAAAATTCCATTATTTTTACGTGATATGTATACTGATTACAGTATATTCATGTGGTTTTTGAAACTACAGTAAATGGTTATAGTGATGTATACCAGGCCAACCAATCATCAATTGAACATAATAAAGCAACTAAAGAAGGCTCATTGGCCTATACAAGGCAACCCCTATATATATCCACAATATAAATGGGAGCTGCCTCGTATGGGCCAACAAGCCCATGTGTGAATGAGCTTGGGAGGATATAAATAGGAGCTGCCTAGTATGGGCTACGAGGCAGCTCCTATTTATATACACGATATAAACAGGAGCTACCTCATATGGGCCAGTAGACCTTCTGCCATTTCATTAGTTTGATACATACATACATATGAATGAAATGAATGTATACAGTATATGAAAAAAATGAATGTATACAGTATATGAATGAATGCATTTATGAATAAGAACATAAAAACTAAGGGAACTGTATAAGACCTATTTGCTCATAAAATTACAGTAGCTCCAAATTATATCGTGGATAAAATAGGAGCTGGCCTATATGGGCAAATAGGCCTTCTGTACATTTCTTAGTTTCATATATACAGAACATACATTCATTTGATACATACATTCATTGATGTATACATTCAATGATACACATTCTTTGTAGGCCCAAATACATTATCGTTATAGTTTATAATGAACACAATCCCTGTGTTTGTAAATTAGATGAACTGTACACAAATCTAGTTATTCAACACAAAAAGTATAATGATTAAACTAAGCTCTTAACACTAATCAGCTGATGCAACATCTGGTGTTGGCAGATCCGGTTGGATTCGCACATGATCAGTTTATACTGGTTTTACTGGATACAATGTAGAAATTACAGTATTTTTATTTAATATTTTCTGTATATTTTGCATCCAAATTAATCATTCTATAAGGAAAAATATATCTGTTGTTTTTCTTTTGTGCATAAGCAGACATGTGTGCAAATCCACAGCTGCATGTTAAGGTAAGGCGACTTCTTGAGATAAAAATTCAGCATCACTTCATCCTTAAGTCTTTTACCCCGAGTTACCCGAGGGACCACTAACCCTAGTGGCCTTGAAGAGGACAGGAAGCCGGCGGCTTGATGAAAGTCCACCCATTTGTCTATCTTTTCCAGGTACTAGTATATTTAAAAACATAGTTTCTGCATTTACGGCTTTGGCAGGTAGGCAGTTCCATGCATTAATAACCCTGTTGAGTAAAAAACATTTCCTGTTTACAGTTCAACAATGTGGGCTGTTGAGCTTGAAACCATTTCTACTTGTTAGTGTTACATCTGACTTTAAGAAAATATTCAGATCAACATCCTCTAACTTAGTGAACAAATCCACAAGATTCCACAAATCCGCAGAAACCAGTAAGTTCAGTAGAACTTCGATTTCAACTCTTTTGACCATGTCATAGCTCAGTGGATTAAGGAAGCATCTGGGATGCTCCCGGACGCAGGTTTGAATCCTCGTCACGGCCCTTGTGGATTTGTTCATTTGATGCATCACACTATTGTGATTTCTGTGTGTAATGAAGTAAGGGAGAAGAGGGAGAACGGCCTATTGACATAGCTCGAGTGCATGGGGGAGTTGTGTAAAACCCTGGTTTGTGTCTCAGAGAGGCTGCAGGATCCAGTAAGTTCAGTAGAATTTCTGTTTCAACTCTTTTTGACCATGTCGTAGCTCAGCTGATTAAGGCAGCATCTGGGATGCTCCCGGACGCAGGTTCAAATCCTCGTCACGGCCCTTGTGGATTTGTTCATTTGATGCATCACACTATTGTGATTTGTGTGTGTAATCCTCTAACTTGTTCAGTATTTTAAAAGTTTCAATGAGAGCCACCCTCAAACTACTTAAGAGTAGTATTACTATTAATAATTGGAGTAAGTCGTACTCTAAGAGTACGACTTACTCCATGCTTTACAAAATGCTTTACAAATCAAGGGACCCAGAATGTGGAATGACCTTCCCAATCATGTTAAAGACTGTACCTCTTCCAACCAGTTTAAGATAAAAACTAAGTACTACCTAATTAACTCCATGTAACCTACCTCACCCCTAAAATGTCAACCCTATTTTAAACAATGCTGTTTGTTGTCCAAATTGTATTTTTGCAATTTTTTCTGCCATGTTCCCCACCTTTTTTTTATTTTCTCAACACAATTTATACTTTAATCTCAATTAGTATTAAGTTTTAGTCTTAGTGTTTTTCCTGCCCGAAACGCTTTGCGTAATAGTGGCTTTAGGCACTGCATGTACTAGCTCTATCTATAAATCCATCAACGTTTTGTATCTATGTATGTACTTTACCTGAATAAATATTTGTATTTATTTATACATATTTGCTGTTGTAGTACTTCTAAGCTTCATCTGTGAGATGTTCATGAGTTGGGTACTAAAGTTCACATTGTATTTTTGGCAAAATTTGTAATTTTAGAATCCAGAAAATTATTGCAACAATTTACTTTATTATTATATTTTTTATATATTATATTATTTTTTGGAGTCTCCTAGAGCCTAGGTGAATGAAATGTTTATTTCCACGGAAGTGTGGATGACTATTATTATTATTATTATTATTATTATTATTATTATTATTATAATATTGAATTTGAAAATCATTAGAACTCAATTCTTCCCCCTCCAGCACATTTAATAACTTATAGTAGGCTAGTTAAAATTGTTGCAACTTTTTAATGTATAACTGTTTATAAAATAATATAATAATAATAAATAAAATTTAATAATATTTTGGTTTACACTAATTACCTAAGTAGTTACAGGGTGAGAGCTACCCTCGTGGTGTCCCGTCTTTCCAGCATTCTGTCATATAATGCCTTGAAATTACCGACGGTTTTGGCCTCTCCCACCTTCTCGCCTAACTTGTTCCAACTGTCTTCCACTATGTTTGTGAAAGTAAATTTTCTTATACAGTATTTCTTTGCCAGCTTTGTTTAGTTTAAATCTATGACCTCTTGCTCTTGAAGTTCCAAGTCATGGGAATTCTTCCGTATAAATTTTATCAATTTCTGTTACTAATTTGTACGTAGTGATCATATTACCCTTTTCTTCTATCTTCTAGTTTGGCATATTTCATGTCTCTAACCTCTCCTCGTAGCTCTTGTCCTTCAGTTCTGGGAGCCATTTAGTTGCATGTCTTTTCATGTTTTTTTGATGTGCTTCTTAAGATATGGGCACCATACAACCACTGCATATTCCAGCTTTGGGTTACCAAAAGTTGTGAACAATTTCTTTAGTATTTCGCCATCCATGTAGTTAAAAGCAATTCTGAAGCTAGAAAGTTTAATATAGGCTCCTCGTACGCTGATCTTTATGTTGTCATCAGATGATAGTTTTATATCTAGAACCACCCTTAGATTTCCTTCTTCATCAGAATTCTTTAAAGATTTCTCACATAATTCATAGGTTATGTGGGGTGTATGTTCTCCTATT
Source organism: Procambarus virginalis (assembly GCA_020271785.1). NCBI lineage: Eukaryota > Metazoa > Arthropoda > Malacostraca > Decapoda > Cambaridae > Procambarus > Procambarus virginalis. Next base: position 3,106,884 of record WNGS01169217.1, read on the forward strand.
CCACATTCCATAACATGAAATTTATTCACATTATATTCCACTTGCCAATTGGTGCTCCATGCATATGTTTTGTCCAGGTCTTCTTGAAGGGCATGTGTTCAAATTGTAATGTATAAATTGCTACAAATTCCTAGAGTATGCCTAAACTAGTCTGTTGGCTTTAAGTCTTGCATGTGACTCAATGTATTTTCATGCAAATAAATTAATACTGTAAATACATAACAAAAATAGGTGAAAGAGGCCATGGGTAAAGGAAAGATGCCCAAACAACTAACCCTGCCTGAGAATTGAACCTAATACAAATTGGTTGTAAGCCAAATGTATTAACATATTTGTTACAAGTTTTCAATCCCTCTTATCTAATTTAGTTCATATTTTAATATGAACTAGTGTTTCCTTGTTTGCCAGCATTAAGCTAATATATTATTTTCATAATATATTAGTTGAAAAAAAACAATGTATGAATTAAACAAATACCTTTCCCACATCATTCCTGCTTTATTGGTCCAGTTCATGTTACTAAAATTTAAATTGCTTAGACTGTAGAAGTTATTGCACCTACTTGCTCGAGATATTTCACCCCAACTATATCTCCTTTCTGTACGCCTGTATTTGATGGTCATTGTATTAGGCTGTTATTAGGCTTATTTTCATTGTAAGTTGGTTCTATCCAGATTGTTTCTGCCTATTTGTCCATTTTATGTTCCAGTATAATACACCATTCTCCCCTCATCATCTAACATTTCTGTCACTATGAAACAATTTAAATCTATATGAAATTAAGGTAAATGTTCCCTGGAGTAAACATTTATCCAAGTTTATATTATTGTAAAACATTTCTGTACACAAGTATTCTTAATTCATCAATTATATTTATATATTACTTATATTTTTTGTAACACACCAGTAGGCATTATAGGCATTATGCTATATTTCCCTTTACTATCAGTATCACTATATCCAAAGCACTTCATCACTAACATGCCCCAACATCTTTCCCCGATACCCAGGAATGGTCAACAGGATTAAAACACTCTCGTCACCAGCAAGCACCCTTATCTCCATCTCCTGTCAATTTAAATATTGGTAAATATGATAACAGTTCCTTTCAATAAACTCCTTAACAATGGCACCTTTGCCCTTGCCAAATTCAAACATCTGCTACATGTAGTTAAATTTTATCAAAGAACTTGTCTCAGATGTCAATGAATGGTACCATCTTACAGAATTTGTTTAGTTAGTAATTTATTCCAGTAGCCTTAGAAAACTAATTACAGTAGTACAATAAATTTATATATGGCACTTATTTAGCAAAATAAATGTACTTCTCTTCAGTAAATTCTGTACATGTCTGGGATCACACCCTTATTTCTAATTAACTCAAAAGCTGTTCTGTACTGTGCTTCACTCCTGCATTTACCTATAAATTTTAATTTCCACCAGCATAAAGAAAAATAATGGGTTTGTTCCCTTTTCCAACAAGATGATGTCCATGTCCAACTGATATCCCTTATGCTTGCCCTGAGCAATACACCCACATCCTCATCCTCTTATCCTTGAAGCAAAATGCCCAATCTAAATAGCATACCTTACAATCTCCAACTACTAGAATGTTCTTACCTTGTTTTTCTAAGCACTTCACCTTCTTATCTTCAAGGCTCCTATTTCCATCCTCGTCACAGCACTCATCCTGTAACACCGAGAAAGATTGGAGATCTTCACCACAGGTTTCTTCAGTCATCTTGATAGCACTTTTTTTTATCACTTTTCTTAACTTTCCAAGAATCTGCTTTTGTCCTCACTGCTTGAGATTCCACTTATAGTAATACACACTCCTGCAAGCACTTAGCTTCCACTCTCAGCTTTTTTTACTTCATCCTTCAAGGCATTATAGCAACTATTTCATGAATTATACTTGTCTTCATGGTGTATTGTTTAACGGTTCTCACTAAACCTCTAACACTGAACAACATGTCCACCCTTAACAAGAGATGGCCCATAACTGTCACCTGATTATACAGTAGATGCAAATTACAAAATGCTTAGATATTCTTGTAATTGTAATTGACCGATGACCAATTTATCCGGCACATAATAAATGATACTGAATGAATACAATGAAATAAAACACTAATAAATCTTAAATCAAATTAAATTAGGAAATAAATAGGTTTAGGTAATACTGTACTGATAAATGTTAATACGAAAAGAGTAAACATTCAATTATGATTAAAAATTGCCAAATAATAAGTGGGAAGAGGCCAGCCATTTTGATGAAAGGAAATATCTTACTAGACAAGAAAGTAATGTTACTCCCTTATACAGGAGAAAAAATATTATCCATAATGTCCTCGATAATCTGAGATACAGTATTTGTATTTTTAATTGCAGTACAGCCAGTTTGCTGAGGGAGGCACCTGAACTGTCACAGTTGAAAGTAGGATCCCTGGTGAACAGATGGTCTACCTATGCATTCTCTTTACATAAACAATATATGAAGGAGTGAGCACAATCTGTAACTATCTTCCTAACTTTGGTTGTCTTTATAAACCTCTTCCACCAGTGCCCACAGGAGGAGAATGGTATTCATAATACATTTAGAAAAACAATGTCAACATATATTTCACATAGAATAGTTATACCTCAACTCAAGTGTAGTTCCTGAATCAAACATCCTTGCAGGAACTGTTATGGTACTGTATATGGTCTTCAGATTTCCTTGAACGAACATTGACATTAAGTTAGTAATCATTTAATGTTTCTAACATGAAGTATGTAATCATTTAAGATGTCTGCAATCTTTTTTATCTCTTATTATTTGTTGGCTTCTATTTTTCAAGGGTTCATGCTTTAAAAAGTGATATTTGTTTTTCCCTTTTGCACTGAAAGTTTGGCATGAATCTCTCATTTTAAAGCAGTTCATCAGTAAAAATGAGTGAAGACTGTTTAACCATCAGTAATAATCACCTTCCTGGCTGATGGTTGTACGAATATGCTAATTCCCATCTGCATGAAAATAGGTGATTGAAGTTATAATATTTATTTTCATGTTTAATTTGAATGGCAGCAATGCACAATATGGCTTTTTAGATTGATAGCTAATTTAGAGTTCACAGTACCCTGTAATTACAAATAGGCCAAAACTAAATCAACTCATACCAGGATTGGTTGAGGGCCATAGAACTAACAACAGTAAATCACACATGGACATGCGGTTGAATCTCATAAAACATATAAATACTAATACAACACTTGAGGATATTGATCTAGACAATT
>WNGS01169217.1:3110259-3135299 GCA_020271785.1 Procambarus virginalis
ACCGTTGTTATGTAGGTACAAAAAATGTATTTATGTGTTAAAAGTTGATGTGTTTACACAATTAGTAGATTTTATTTATTACAGTGTGTTTAGGCATGTTACGCTGAGGATAATAGAGGGTTAAGAGTTCTGTTCGATGTTAATCGACACCAGTACTGTGACTGAGGTGTGGGCTTTGAGGGGGGAAAGTGCACTGCTGATGTGGTGCTGAGGGGGATGGTTGTAGGTGTGGGCTGAGGGGGGAAGTTGTGAGGTGTTGGGCTGAGGGGGGAAGTTGTGGAGGTGTGGGCTGAGGGTGGAAGTTGTGAGTGTGGGCTGACGGTGGATGTTGTGAGGTGTGGGCTGAGGGGGGAGTTGTGAGTGTGGGCTGAGGGGGGAAGTTGTGAGGTGTGGGCTGGGGGGAAGTTGTGAGGTGTGGGCTGAGGGTGGAAAGTTGTGAGGTGTGGGCTGAGGGTGGATGTTGTGAGGTGTGGGCAGAGGGGGGATGTTAGTGAAGGTGTGGGCTGAGGGGGAGGAAGTTGTGAGAGGTGTGGGCTGAGGGGGAAGTGTGTGAGATGTGGGCTGAGGGGCGGAAGTTGTGCAGGTGTGGGCTAGGCGGAGTTGAGGTGTGGGCGAGGGGGAAGTTGTGAGGTGTGGGCTGGGGGGGGGAATGTAGTGTAGGTGTGGGCTGAGGGGGGATGTTGTGAGTGTGTGGTGCGGAGGGGATGTTGTGAGGATTGGCTGAGGAGGAGTTGAGGGGGCTAGGGGAGTTGTGAGGTGTGGGACATGAGGGGAGGATGTTGTGACGGTGTGGGCATGAGGGGGAAAGATTGTGAGGTGTGGGCTGAGGGGGGAGTTTGTGAGGTTGGGGCTGAGGGGAATGATTGTGAGGTGTGGGCTGATGGGGAAGTTGTGAGGTGGGGGGCTGAGTGGGGATGTTGTGATGTGTTGGCTGACGGGGGGAAGTGTGGTGTGGGAGGGGGAAGTGTGAAGGGGCCTGACGGGGGGATGTTGTGGGTGTGGGCTAGAGGGGGGGGGGGGGGGGAGAGACGTTACGTGAGGTGTGGGCTGAGGGGGGGATGTTGTGAGGTGTGGGCGAGGGGGGGATGTGTTGAGGTGTGGGCTGACGGGGGGGATGTTGTGAGGTGGTGGACTGAGGGGGGGAATGTTGTGAGGTGTCGGGCTGAGGGGGGATGTTGTGAGGTGTGGGCGGAGGGGGGATGTTTGTGAGGTGTGGGCTGAGGGGGGATGTTGTGAGGTGTGGTGCTGAGGGGGTGATGTTGTGAGGTTGGAGCTGAGGGGGGGATGTTGTGAGGTGGTGGGCTGAGGGGGGAAGATGTGAGTTGTTGGGCTGAGGGGGGGATGTGGTGAGGTGTGGGCTGAGGTGGGATGTTGTTGAGGTGTGGGCTGAGGGGGGATGTTGTGAGGGGTGGGCTGAGGGGTGAAAGATGTGAGGTGTGGGCTGATGGTGGCGATGGAGTTGTGAGTGTGGGCTGAGGGGGGGAAGTTGGTGAGGGTGGGCGTGAGAGGGGATGTTGTGAGGTGTGGGCTGAGGTGGGATGTTGTGAGGTGTGGGCTGAGGTGGGGGAAGATCCTGTGAGGTGTGGGCTGAGGGGGGACAGTTGTGAGGTGTGGGCTGAGGGGGGAAGGATGGGTGAGGTGTGGGCCTGAATGGTGGGATGTTGTGAGCGTGTGGTGCTTGAGGGGGGATGTCCTGTGAGGTGTGGGCTGAGGGGGGAAGATGTGAGGTGGTGGGCTGAGGGGGGAAGTTGGGAGGTTGTGGGCTGTGGGGGGAAGTTGTGAGGTGTGGGCTGAGGGGGTAGTTGTGAGGTGTGGGCTGAGGTGGGGTAAGTCTGTGAGGATGTGGGCTGAGGGGGGAAGTTGTAAGGTGTGGGGCTGAGGGGGGGATGTGGTAGGTGTGGGCTGAGGTCGGGGGAAGTTGTGAAGGTGTGGGCTGAGGGGGGTAAGTTGTGAGGTAGTGGTGCTGAGGGGTGGATGTTGTGAGGGGTGGGCTGAGGGGGAAGTTGTGAGGTGTGGGGTGAGGGGCGATACATAGAACATACTGCATTGAATACATAATATACATGTTTAATATACAATAAATAAATTAAATATGCAGCGCTGTTGAAAAGAGTGCAGATCACGACACTGACTCGAAATATATATTTGAGTCTTTTCACACAATACATATATACAACTAAAGCAACATAATACACACTTCATGCAACGCATACATAAAACATTCTGTATACATGACACATACACAAGCTGAACATGGAAAACATTCATGTGAAGTTGTTCACTCGACGCTCTGAATACTGAGAAGGTAAAGTGTTCTATGTACACAATGTGACTATTTTGCCGAGGCCGGAGGACACGAAACTCTTTAAACACGCCGTTACCATCACGCTCATTAGTGTTGACGGCGTTACCAACCATCACGCTCGTTAGTGTTGACGCCGTTACCATCACGCTCATTAGTGTTGACACCGTTGCCAACCATCACGGTCGTTAGTGTTGTCGCCGTTACCAACCATCACGGTCGTTAGTGTTGACACCGTTACCAACCATCACGCTCGTTAGTGTTGACGCCGTTACCAACCATCACGGTCGTTAGTGTTGACGCCGTTACCAACCATCATGGTCGTTAGTGTTGACGCCGTTACCAACCATCACGCTCGTTAGTGTTGACGCCGTTACCAACCATCACGGTCGTTAGTGTTGACACCGTTACCAACCATCACGGTCGTTAGTGTTGACACCGTTACCAACCATCACGGTCGTTAGTGTTGACGCCGTTACCAACCATCACGCTCGTTAGTGTTGACACTGTTACCAACCATCACGGTCGTTAGTGTAGACGCCATTACCAACCATCACGCTCGTTAGTGTTGACGCCGTTACCAACCATCACGGTCGTTAGTGTTGACACCGTTACCAACCATCACGGTCGTTAGTGTTGACACCGTTACCAACCATCACGCTCGTTAGTGTTGACACTGTTACCAACCATCACGGTCGTTAGTGTAGACGCCATTACCAACCATCACGCTCGTTAGTGTTGACGCCGTTACCAACCATCACGGTCGTTAGTGTTGACACCGTTACCAACCATCACGGTCGTTAGTGTTGACACCGTTACCAACCATCACGGTCGTTAGTGTTGACACCGTTACCAACCATCACGGTCGTTAGTGTTGACGCCGTTACCAACCATCACGGTCGTTAGTGTTGACACCGTTACCAACCATCACGGTCGTTAGTGTTGACACCGTTACCAACCATCACGGTCGTTAGTGTTGACACCGTTACCAACCATCACGGTCGTTAGTGTTGTCGCCGTTACCAACCATCACGGTCGTTAGTGTTGACACTGTTACCAACCATCACGGTCGTTAGTGTTGACACCGTTACCAACCATCATGGTCGTTAGTGTTGACGCCATTACCAACCATCACGGTCGTTAGTGTTGACACCGTTACCAACCATCACGGTCGTTAGTGTTGACACCGTTACCAACCATCATGGTCGTTAGTGTTGACACCGTTACCAACCATCATGGTCGTTAGTGTTGACATCGTTACCAACCATCACGGTCGTTAGTGTTGACGCCGTTACCAACCATCATGGTCGTTAGTGTTGACACCGTTACTAACCATCACGGTCGTTAGTGTTGACGCCATTACCAACCATCACGGTCGTTAGTGTTGACGCCGTTACCAACCATCACGGTCGTTAGTGTTGACGCCGTTACCAACCATCACGGTCGTTAGTGTTGACGCCGTTACCAACCATCACGCTCGTTAGTGTTGACGCCGTTACCAACCATCACGCTCGTTAGTGTTGACGCCGTTACCAACCATCACGGTCGTTAGTGTTGACGCCGTTACCAACCATCATGGGCGTTAGTGTTGACACCGTTACCAACCATCACGGTCGTTAGTGTTGACGCCGTTACCAACCATCACGGTCGTTAGTGTTGACGCCGTTACCAACCATCACGGTCGTTAGTGTTGACGCCGTTACCAACCATCACGGTCGTTAGTGTTGACACCGTTACCAACCATCACGGTCGTTAGTGTTGACACCGTTACCAACCATCACGCTCGTTAGTGTTGACACCGTTACCAACCATCACGGTCGTTAATGTTAACTCCACAACACTGACAACGGTGACGGGGAAATATTACAAAGTTTGTCAACAAAAGTATTAAATAATTCGACACTCACATTACTCCCACAGCACAATCTCACAGACTATCTACGTCCACTCATCATTGTAGAGCACCTCTCTACGTCCACCATCATTGAACAGCACTTCATAACGTCCAATATCATTATACAGCACCTCTCTACGTCCACCATCATTGAACAGCACTTCATAACGTCCAATATCATTATACAGCACCTCTCTACGTCCACCATCGTTGAACAGCACTTCATAACGTCCAATATCATTATACAGCACCTCTCTACGTCCACCCATCATTGTACAGCACCTAACTACGTCCACCATCATTGAACAGCACCTCTCTACATCCAATCACCATTGTACAGCTCCTCTCAATGGCCACCGTCATTGTACAGCACCTCTCTACGTTCACAATTATTGTACAGCACCTCTCTACGTCCACTCATCGTTGTACAGCACCTCACTACGTCCACCTATCAACGTAAAGGATCTCTCTCACAACAAGCGTTCCGGGCCCCTACGGAGAGCATATAAGCACATGGATACCTGAACACCCATTCTATCCTAGGCTATATATTCCTTTCAGGCGAGCACCTGGACACCCTGGTGGTCCCTATACACCTCACATTCCCCTCAGGCGAGCACCTGGACACCCTGGTGGTCCCTATACACCTCACATTCCCTTCAGGCGAGCACCTGGACACCCTGGTGGTCCCTATACACCCAACATTCCCCTCAGGACAACACCTGGACACCCTGGTGGTCCCTATACACCCAACATTCCCTCAGGCGAGCACCTGGACACCCTGGTGGTCCCTATACACCCACATTCCCCTCAGGCGAGCACCTGGACAGAGGACATAATATATATCAAGAGCGACTGCCGCCTCAGCTTTATTATCACAACTTGCCTTTGATGTGAGGCGTCAGGCAGTCGCCTTCTAAGCAGTTACTCACGTGGTCAATAAAAGCTTAATAGCTCTGTAATTTAGGGTTATAAAGGAAGGGATGGAGGGTGGCCAACAATACGCTGAAATAGATGTGCAATGTGTAGAAGAACGCACTCACGGGGAAAAGTGTGTGACATATCACTTTCACCGCGGGGTGGTACTCGAACAGGGGGGCAAATGGAATGAATTAGGAAGTGATATGGTGGAGGCAGACTCCATACACACTCTCAAATGTAGATGTGATAGAGCACAACAGGCTCATGTACCAGTCCAGGACGTAGGCGAATCGACTGATAGTTGAGTCGCGGGACCAAAGAGTCGAAGCTCAACCCCGAAAGCACAACTAGGTGAGGAGAAGCATTGTATACATTTGAGAGAAAGACCGTACACTTCCAGTGGAGAGAATCCCTGCACACTTCAACCAGAGAGAACAGCTGTACACTTCCACCAGAGAGAACAGGTGTACACTTCCACCAGAGAGAACAGTTGTACACTTCCACCAGAGAGAACAGCTGTACACTTCCACCAGAGAGAACAGCTGTACACTTCCACCAGAGAGAACAGCTGTACACTTCCACCAGAGAGAACAGCTGTACACTTCCACCAGAGAGAACAGGTGTACACTTCCACCAGAGAGAACAGCTTTACACTTCCACCAGAGAGAACAGTTGTACACTTCCACCAGAGAGAACAGTGTACACTTCCACCAGAGAGAACAGCTGTACACTTCCACCAGAGAGAACAGCTGTACACTTCCACCAGAGAGAACAGCTGTACACTTCCACCGGAGAGAACAGCTGTACACTTCCACCAGACAGAACAGCTGTACACTTCCACCAGACAGAACAGTTGTACACTTCCACCAGAGAGAACAGCTGTACACTTCCACCAGAGAGAACAGCTGTACACTTCCACCAGAGAGAACAGCTGTACGCTTCCACCAGAGAGAACAGGTGTACACTTCCACCAGAGAGAACAGCTGTACACTTCCACCAGAGAGAACAGGTGTACACTTCCACCAGACAGAACAGCTGTACACTTCCACCAGAGAGAACAGCTGTACACTTCCACCAGAGAGAACAGCTGTACACTTCCACCAGAGGAACAGGTGTACACTTCCACCAGAGAGAACAGGTGTACACTTCCACCAGAGAGAACAGTTGTACACTTCCACCAGAGAGAACAGTGTACACTTCCACCAGAGAGAACAGCTGTACACTTCCACCGGAGAGAACAGCTGTACACTTCCACCCGAGAGAACAGCTGTACACTTCCACCGGAGAGAACAGCTGTACACTTCCACCAGAGAGAACAGTTGTACACTTCCACCAGAGAGAACAGCTGTACACTTCCACCAGAGAGAACAGCTGTACACTTCCACCAGAGAGAACAGCTGTACACTTCCACCAGAGAGAACAGCTGTACACTTCCACCAGAGAGAACAGCTGTACACTTCCACCAGAGAGAACAGCTGTACACTTCCACCTGACAGAACAGCTGTACACTTCCACCAGACAGAACAGCTGTACACTTCCCCAGACAGAACAGTTGTACACTTCCACCAGAGAGAACAGCTGTACACTCCACCAGAGAGAACAGCTGTACATTTCCATCAGAGAGAACAGCTGTACACTTCCACCAGACAGAACAGCTGTACACTCCACCACCAGAGAGAACAGGTGTACACTTCCACCAGAGAGAACAGGTGTACACTTCCACCAGAGAGAACAGGTGACACTTCCACCAGAGAGAACAGCTGTACACTTCCACCAGACAGAACAGCTGTACACTTCCACCAGAGAGAACAGCTGTACATTTCCACCAGACAGAACAGTTGTACACTTCCACCAGAGAGAACAGCTGTACACTTCCACCAGAGAGAACAGCTGTACACTTCCACCAGAGAGAACAGGTGTACACTTCCACCAGAGAGAACAGGTGTACACTTCCACCAGAGAGAACAGCTGTACACTTCCACCAGACAGAACAGCTGTACACTTCCACCAGAGAGAAAGCTGTACATTTCCACCAGACAGAACAGCTGTACACTTCCACCAGAGAGAACAGCTGTACACTTCCACCAGAGAGAACAGCTGTACACTTCCATCAGAGGAGCAGCTGTACACTTCCACCAGAGAGAACAGCTGTACACTTCCACCAGAGAGAACAGCTGTACATTTCCATCAGAGGGAGCAGCTGTACATTTCCACCAGAGATAGCATCTTTGAACTTCCGTCTGAGAGAACAAACTTATCCTTCCCCATGAGTGAGGAATTGTATATTTCGACCAGAGGCTGAAACACTGCACCACTGAAGAGACGGTAGTTTGCACTTATGGAGAACATTTGTGAACGACTGCCAAAGTAAACAGGTGTTCATTTCCACTTGAAAATACAGCCGTACACTTCCACCTAAGACAGCAAATGTACACTTCCACCGAAGTGGCCAGATGTATTCTTCCACGTAAGAGAACAACTGAACACGTTCATCTACGAGACCAGAGACAATTTCCACCTAAGAGGACAACGCGAGTATACACTCGCGAGTATACACTCCATATTTACACCTCAAAGAACAGCTATATATTTCTACCTCGGGGAACAGCTGTACAACCTTAAAATAAGTCCCGCATCATCGGTGCTCAAGAAATCTCTCAACACTATCAAGGTTCAGGAGCTGTCATGAGGGTCCAAGGGAGGCCAGTGAGGCGCCTCCAGCAGTGATCAGGAGACCCAATGAGTGTATCGGGCCAAATCAGATGCCTTTAGAATTGCTATCAAGGAGTGCTTCATCGTATGAGACATCATGTCATGCAGGTAATCACGTAGGTAATCGGACGGGTAGTCAGGCAGGTAAGCAGACAAGTAATCAAGCAGATAAATATAAAGTATTCAGGATGGAAAGCAGGTAGGCTGGTAAGCGGACACTCACGGTGCATTATTGGTGCAGTTTTTATCAAATTCTGTACACCTGTTGATTAACAGTTGAGAGGCGGGCCGAAAGAGCAGAGCTCAACCCACGCAAGCACAACTAGGTGAATACAACTAGGTGAANTTGGAGGAAAGTTATAAGTTTGCAGGATGAGGTATTGTGGCTCCACCCTGATAGTGTCTGCGTCACCCTGATAGTGTCTGCGTCCCCTGATAGTGTCTGCGTCACCCTGATAGTGTCTGCGTCACCCTGATAGTGTCTGCGCCCTTATGTCTCCTTCATAAACATGTATGTGGATCATACTGTGTGTTAATGATCCCACACCATGTGCTCCACCACCACACCATGTGTTCCACCACCACACCATGTGTTCCACCACCACACCATGTGTTCCACCACCACACCATGTGTTCCACCACCACACCATGTGCTCCACCACCACACCATGTGCTCCACCACCACACCATGTGCTCCACCACCACACCATGTGCTCCACCACCACACCATGTGCTCCACCACCACACCATGTGCTCCACCACCACACCATGTGTTCCACCACCACACCATGTGTTCCACCACCACACCATGTGTTCCACCACCACACCATGTGTTCCACCACCACACCATGTGCTCCACCACCACACCATGTGCTCCACCACCACACCATGTGCTCCACCACCACACCATGTGCTCCACCACCCCACCATGTGCTCCACCACCCCACCATGTGCTCCACCACCACACCATGTGCTCCACCACCACACCATGTGTTCCACCACCACACCATGTGCTCCACCACCACACCATGTGCTCCACCACCACACCATGTGCTCCACCACCACACCATGTGCTCCACCACCACACCATGTGCTCCACCACCCCACCATGTGCTCCACCACCACACCATGTGCTCCACCACCACACCATGTGCTCCACCACCCCACCATGTGCTCCACCACCACACCATGTGCTCCACCACCACACCATGTGCTCCACCACCCCACCATGTGCTCCACCACCCCACCATGTGCTCCACCACCACACCATGTGCTCCACCACCACACCATGTGCTCCACCACCACACCATGTGCTCCACCACCACACCATGTGCTCCACCACTCTACAGAGCTAAACTAATGGAGGCGGCTGCAAAATTTGTTTAAGCCAACATGTCAGGGAACCCTTAAGAATGATGGGAAACAACGAACCAGAGAGACTCGACCTAGTCGTCACTCTGAACGACTCCGACATAAGGGAAATCGGCTTCGGAGCGCCAGTAGGAATGAGCGACCATAGTGTACTGACGTTTGAGTATCTGATCGAAGAAGGGTTAACATACTCAAGGAAAAGACCTGAAAACAAAAGGCTGGCATTCCGAAAGGGAAACTTTGAGGAAATAAGAAAATTCCTAACAGATATAACATGAGAAACAGAGCTCCTGGTAATGACAGCCCAAGACACGATTGAATACATCACGCAGAAGTATAAGGAAGCAGCAGACAAGTTATTCCGGTCCGAAAGGGAAAAAAATGAAATGCAGACAAGAAACGCATGTTTTTTTTGAGGAGAAGTTTGTGCGAAGAAAGCTAGTGGAACATCTGGAGCGAAAGAACTTTGTGACACAACACCAACATGCGTTCAGGGATGGCAAGTTATGCCTCACAGGATTAATTGAATTTTACGATCAGGCAACAAAAATTAGGCAAGCAAGAGAAGGGTGGGCAGACTGCATATTTTTGGACAGCCAGAAAGTCTTTGATACAGTACCACAAAAGAGATTAGTGCAAAAGCTGGAGATGCAGGAAGGAGAGAAAGGGAAGGTACTCCATTGGATAAGGAAGTACCTAGGTAACAGAAGACATCGAATCACTGTGACGGGTGAGACCTCATATTGGCGAGGCGTCACCAGCGGAGTCCCGCAGATGCTAGCCAGCAAGGCTGGGTAGCATCAGAACTGTCTTCATGAACCTGTGCAAGGAATCATTCAGAACCTTGTATACCACATATTTAAACCAACCCGGCCCCAGCATGGAGCCCGTACCTTGTTAAGAACAAGACGAAAGTGGAAAAAGTTCAGAGGTATGTCACTAGCCAAATCCCAGAACTAAGAGGCATGAGTTACGAGGAGAGACTGCATGAAATGCACCTCACGACTCAGAAAGACATAAGAGTGAGGGTAGACATAATCACTACCTACAAAATCCTCAGGGGAATTGACAGGGTAGATAAAGATAAACTGTTTAACACGGGTGGTACGCGAACAAGGGGACACAGGTGGCGTCTGAGTACCCAAATGAGTCACAAGAACGTTAGAAAGAACTTTTTCAGAGTCAGAGTAGTTATCAGATGGAATGTATTAGGCAGTGATGTGGTGGAGGCTGACTCCATACACAGTTTGAAATGTAGGTATGATTGAACCCAGTAGGCTTAGGAATCTGTACACCAGTTGATTGACAGTTGAGAGGCGTGACCAAAGAGCCAGAGCTCAACCCCACAAGCACAACTAGGTGAGTACACCATGTGCTCCACCACACAATGTGTTCCACCACCACACTATGTGCTTCCCACTATCCAGAGACAAAGGACTCTCACACTCCAGGGTGACCTGACTCTCACACTCCAGGGTGACCTGACTTTCACACTCCAGGGTGACCTAGCTGACTCTCACACTCCAGGGTGACCTGACTCTCACACTCCAGGGTGACCTGACCTTGGCAAGTGTTCCAATATAATATCTAGGCTGATATAAGCATCCGGACTCATGGGATGAACGCTGACTTTGGCTCGCTATTTGCCCCGTTTAGAGCAAAAGAGCTTCACCACTTAGTACGTAGCTTTCTCCTGATAGTTCCCTTCCCTCTGAGTACCTCCTTGTATTTGGTAAGGAATCGAATTGAGAGCAAATTCTTTGTTTATCTATCCGCTCCACATTCATTTTATATATGAGGGAAGTCAATTGTCTGAAGGGAATGCCATTTTCCTTTGAAAATTTTATGACCATTGGTTAACGATGCAAATTGTATTCTCACTCCTCACAAAAAGCTTCTGAAACAAATTTAATCTCTCTAAGCCCTCGTTGTCAAAGGATTTGGTATTAATGTAAAATATGTTCAGATCTTTTATATTGTCTTTATATGATCCGTCGTTGACTGTTATGGCAACGACGGATCATATTAAGAATGAACGACTGGGCACAACACAAATTTAGCTGCTTGATATATATATCTAGTGAGTACCTTAAACTCAACTGCGGGAGATTGGTCTGCAGTCTTTAAATAATCCATCACAATTAATACCTGAAATAGCTTGTAATATTTAATAGAGTGCGATTTTCGCCTATAATAATATTTTGTATAAAATGTTTGTGGATTCCGTCCCATCTCCGCACTCATACATTGACATAAAATACACATAACATTCCAAGAATTATATTTTCCTCGTTATAGTTAAAAACACTCATAAATAATAAAGGAAAACAATTGCTAAAAATCTAAGTTAAAATATTTTAAAATTTAACCAAATATTTTAAAACAGAAACACGACCAAAATTCACAAGGGTGTTTAGGCTGTCACCCTCGATAACGGGAATTCCGATGATAATGAGAAACAAAAGTACAAAACGACAATTCAAAATACTTATTGGCCACCAAAATGTCCAGCGATGACTAATTGACGTGACAGATGTCCAGCCAGGTGTGTACAGGTGAGGGACAGGTCTGCCACATCAATTACTCCACCATCAGTCCCAAGTTATTTACATGATCGAGCTTAATGCTCAGTTTCATTACCACATTCATTAATTAATCATTATAATATAATATTAATCAACATTATTTAAACCTTCGTTGAATATCATTCCATTTCGAAATTAATTTGATTAATTAAATAAACAAATGTTAATGAGTATGGCATTAAATTACTCTGTATGAGGCTCTGAAGCTTTCATCCATCGAGGTGAGTAATGTCGCAGAAGGCTCTGAGGTTGTAATTATGGGGTGAGTAGATTCTGGTGAAGCTGTCTTCCTGGGGTGAGTAACGTCTGAAGGAGGCTCTGAACCCGTCATCCCATGGTAAGTAGTGTACTCACCTAGATGTACTCACCTAGATATGCTTTCTGGGTCAAGCTAGGCTCAAAGCCCAGCCTTCCGAACTTTCTTAGATTAATGCAAAGACTCATTTTAACGTTTTTATCATATTTACATTTAAAGTTCAAAGTCGAGTTAGTTTCAACGAATTCTGCGTCTAACCTCTTCTATTTATTGACAGCTCAAATACTTAAAAAGTTCTTCCTGATGTTTATATAAATCATTACTATTTTCCATCTATGATCCCTCGTTCTGCTGTTGCGAGCTTTGAACAACGATGCTTTGCCTACTTTGTAAATTTCTCTTGGAATCATATATGCTATTATCATGTCCCCCCCATCTCTCCTTTCCTGCAGCTTGGTAAGGTCTAGTATTCTTAGTTTTTCCTCATAGACCAATCTCCCCCTAGCTCCGGAACGAGTCTCGTTGCATATCTTTAAAACTTTTCTAGTTTGTCCTTGTCATTTTTCAGATAAATGTTTCGTGCTGGTGGTGCATATTCAAGTTTGGGGTTATCGCCTTCGCTGTATATAAGACCAAGAAAGCCCCTTTGTTCAAGTTTCTGAAGGATACACGGATGTTGGTGAGAATGCCATTTGTGGCTGCTGTTATTCTGCTAATGTGAGCGTCTAACATTAGATTTGGGTTATGTCCACTCCCAGGTCTTTCTTCTTTTCTGATTGAAGAACTTGTCTTCCCTTCATCCTGCACTGCTGTACTGGTGTACTGGTGGTAGCACTTTTGTTCAAATCCTCATAACTTAGCATTTAGCTGGGTTAAATTCTGGCAGCTATTTTTCAGACCAGTTCTGGTGTCCAAATCCTCTTTCAATGCCTCACATCTAACCCTAACCTCATTCCTTTCATTAGTTTTCTTATCTGCAAACATTGATATGAAGGAACCAATTTCCTTTGTTAGGTCATTGGCATATATTAGAAACTGGATGGGCCCTAGAATCGACCGTTGTGGTATTCCACCCGTAACCTCTCTCCACTGTGATTACTTCTGCTCTTACCGTAGCCCTTTGCTTCCTTCCTGTGAGATACGTTCTAACCCACCTTAGGACTCTTTCAGATACGTTAGTCTAAAAGATTGAGTTGGAATCTTGCATGCGGGACCATACTAAATGCCTTCTCACAAACAAGGAATATGTCGTCTGCCCATCTCACTCCCTTGTCTGATTTCTGACATATTGTTCTAGAACTCCAGCAAGTTTGTAAAAGCAAGATTTTCCTTGACTAAAACCGTTCTGGAGCTTTGAGACAAAATATATCTGCTGGAAATGTTCTGTTGAAAAGATCAACGAGAGTTTACTCCACTCAGCTGAGCAGTAAAAATTTGTCTACTGGGAAACAATGATAGAGACTCGTGCCCTTTGCCACGGATCAAAATATTTTGTGTATCCCAGTCGTGTCGGTAATAAGAACCGTCGAGGAGATCCGGATAATGTCGAATACGAGAACTGAAGGTCACCTCGATAAGTCACAGACTTTTTACATCGTGAAAGCAATCATCATTATCCAGATTGATCCTTTTTATGCGTGAGACTCTCGGAATGATCTGAAATTTCCAAAATTGTTCATGCTCCTCGCTCTCTGCCGTTCAGGTGCTGTGAACTCTGCATGAACTCTGTCTCTGACGTTGTGGTCAATATTTTCCAAAACCAATAACCAAAAACTTAAACGTTTGTGTCTATAATCCTTCCAAATGCTTAAAATTCGGATAATCAAAGCTTATGGTAAATTATCCCTCGGATAATATTATAACTTTAGGCATAATTTTTAACGTTATATGATAATGGAATCGACATGTGGGGAAAAATTATGACAATATAAGTATAAGCAGAAAACGTAACATTTCAGATAAGGATCTCTGTCTCAAGTTAAATATAAATTTGTTAATATTACAAAGACATAACTCCCAGTTAAACATATTACATTAATTATTACATTAATATTACAAAGACATAACTCCCAGACATGATCACCACATACAAGATTCTCAGAAGACTTATAGGGTAGATAAAACAGACTTTTTAACACAAGGGGCACACGCACTAGGGATCACAGGTGGAAATTGAGTGCCCAAATGAGCCATAGAGACGTTAGACCGAATTTTTTCAATGTCAGAGTAGTAGACAAATGGAATGCATTAGGAAGTGATGTGGTGGAGGCTGACTCCATACACAGTTTCTAGTGTAGATATGATAGAGCCCAGTAGGCTCAGGAACCTGTACATTGGTTGATTGACAGTTGAGAGGTGGGACCAAAGAGCCAGAGCTCAACCCCCGCAAGTACAATTAGGTATGTACAGTTAGGTAAATACACGCACACACACACACACACACACACACACACACACACACACACACACACACACACACACACACACACACACACACACACACACACACAAATAGAGATCTAGGAGTTGATATCACACCGAAACTTTCCCCAGAAGCACACATCAAAATGATATCATCATTTTGATTTACCCACATGATGATGATATCATCAGTCTAACATAAGCATATGTTAGATTGGCCAACATAAGAACTGCCTTTAGAAACTCGTATAAAGAATCATTTCACAGCGAAAATCATCAACATAAATAAGATTTCACAGTAAGACTAATTAGATCTACATAATAACTCACTAATCAGGAAATCACTACCATTTCAGAATAGAATGCACCACTGCGGAATGGTGCCAAATGTAATATTTCAGAACTCTTACACTTTAAATGCTTCTTAAGGTAAGGTTAGGTAATTGTCAGGAGAAAGTACTAAGCTCTCATGTTCAGATTGAGGTAAGCTGTTCGCAGATTGACGTATTAATCACAACCTGGTTGTTCATACCTCAGAACGATTGTTTTGACCACATATATCATAGCTCGTTTGTCTTGGCCACATAACACAGCTTGGTTGACCATCAAACGTCGATTGTCTACCTTCACCAAATAACTCAGATCGTCTGCCTTGACGACCAAACAGATCGTCTGCCTTGACGACCAAACAGATCGTTTACCTTGACGACCAAACAGATCGTCTGCCTTGACGATCAAACAGATCGTCTGCCTTGACGATCAAACAGATCGTCTGCCTTGACGACCAAACAGATCGTCTGCCTTGACGACCAAACAGATCGTCTGCCTTGACGACCAAACAGATCGTTTGCCTTGACGACCAAACAGATCGTCTGCCCTGACGACCAAACACATCGTCTGCCTTGACGATCAAACAGATCGTCTGCCTTGACGACCAAACAGATCGTCTGCCTTGGCGACCAAACAGATCGTCTGCCTTGACGACCAAACAGATCGTCTGCCTTGGCGACCAAACAGATCGTCTGCCTTGACGACCAAACAGATCGTCTGCCTTGACGACCAAACAGATCGTCTGCCTTGACGACCAAACAGATTGTCTGCCTTGACGAGCAAACATAGATCGTCTGCCTTGACCACATAGCACAGACCGTGTTAGTTTCTACCTGCAGACAACGTGCACAATTCCCACACATTTTAGGACCAGCAACTATGCTTGTCGTTTTCGGAGCAAACAAGCTGTTCAACGAGCGACCTGTTTGTTTAAGGCTTCATTAAGGGTCCTGTCGTTGAACGGCTGAAATTATCTGCCATAAATTTGAGCTAAGGTGCAATTTGGGTAAACCAAGTGGTTCCCCGAGACTTAATCTCGTTACAAGTTTATTTAACAGCACCTTAATTATGGGACATAATGACCGAGCGAGCCATGAAGGGAAGAAATGTGTTGTAATTATTACGGAACATAATTCTGCCCTGCGAGACACGTAAATAAATGCTGATTTGTTCTATATGTCTCTCCTTAAATACTAACTTAGGAGAGGCTGCATCTTAACATTCTGGGTTCCTTCAATGCAACGTAACTTATAAGAGAAATAACAGAGAATTAAACTGCTTGATACACGTGGTCAGTGAAGTTAAGAGAGTTAGGACAGTGGAGAGAATGACAACAAGGGTTGGAGTCCGTGATTAACGAGGTCAGTAGATTTATCTTGGTGTCGGGGTTGTCTCCAGCCGTTCTCTCTAGGCTACGGCCTGGGGCCAGATTCACCAAGCAGTTACGCAAGTACTTACGAACGGGTATGTCTTTCCTTAATCTTTGACGGCTATTGGTTACGTTTATTAAACAGTTTACGCGCATGAAAACTTCCAAATCAACTTTTGTTATTGTTATAAACAGCTTCCTCGTGCTTCAGAGCTCATTAACTGTTTACTTATTGTAAATAAAGCCACCAAAGATTGAGAAAAGATGTACAGGTTCGTAAGTGCTTGCGTATCTGCTTCATGACTCTGGCCCCTGGACGCTACTTACCATCCTGAGTCTTAGGTATGCTCACAAGTAGGGTATACTTATTTTGTTTTATACTTTTATTATTGGTAGTGCCGCTTAGTTTATTGTGATCCCCCACTGCTCCTGTGAGCGGGAGTTTATTGTACACCCCATACTCATCATGTGAGTAGTAAATTATTGTGCACCCCATACCCATCATGTGAATAATATATTATTGTGCACCCCATAACCATCATGTGAGTGATAATTTATTGTTCACCCAATAATCATCCTGTGATTGGTACTTTATTGTACACCTCATACTCATCCTGTGATTGGTAGTTTATTGTGCACCCCATACTCATCCTGTGATTGGTAATTTATTGTACACCCCATACCCATCATGTAAGTGGTAGTTTATTGTGCACCCCATACTCATCCTGTGAGTGGTAGTTTATTGTGCACCCCATACTCATCATGTGAGTCATAGTTTATTATGCACCCCATACCCCATCCTGTGAGTGGTAGTTTATTGTGCACCCCATACCCATCCTGGGAGTGGTAGTTTATTGTGCACCCCATACCCATCCTGTGAGTGGGAGTTTATTGTGCACCCCATACTTATCCTGTGAGTGGGAGTTTATTGAACTCTTCATATTCATCCTGTGAGTAGCAGTTACTTGGCTCTCCATACTTATCGTGAGGCCGGTAGCGAAAAAGGTTTACATAAGGCTAAATAGGTCGTAATCAGACCTCAGTGGATTTTTCACATTAGCTTTTAAAAATGATCTTCTCGCCGTAAAATTATTTAGCATGTTTGTTACTAACACATGGATTTCGCAGCAGTTTCACGAGGTCTGTTACCCGTGTGGAGGGGGGGGGGGTGCAGCCTCTCACGGCCACACCGTACAAGGTGACAATCGAGGCCAGACCAGCTCTGCTCTTTGGATTAATTGCTATGCAGAGCGTAAGGCAACTTTTTCTTCGTGTGAGTCTAAACTTCACAAGATGTTAAATTTCTCAGGCAAAAGTTCGCCTTGATAAGCTAATGAAACATTATGATAATGTTTGAGAGTAACGCGACACGGACTAGGGAGAAAATGTTGGGTATTCGTCTTGCTTCACTGGGGCCCGGGTTCTGGAGTGTGTACACACACACACACACACACACACACACACACACACACACACACACACACACACACACACACACACACACACACACACACACACACACACACACACACACACACACACACACACACACACACACACACACACACACACACACACACATGCATACAAACCTTCTTTACACACACAACCCCCGTCCCCGCACACAACCTCCCCTTCCCTCCACACCTCACAACATTCACTCTCTTCCCAAACCTCATAACATTCACTCTCAGCCCCTACCTATAAGCATCCCGTCCCCCTCAGCCCACACCTCACAACTTCCCCCCTCAGTCCACACCTCACAACATCCCCCCTCAGCCCACACCTCACAACTTCCCCCCTCAGCCCACACCTCACAACTTTCCCCCTCAGCCCACACCTCACAACTTCCCCCTCAGCCCACACCTCACAACTTTCCCCCTCAGTCCACACCTCACAACTTTCCCCCTCAGCCCACACCTCACAACTTCCCCCCTCAGTCCACACCTCACAACTTCCCCCCTCAGCCCACACCTCACAACATCCCCCCTCAGCCCACACCTCACAACATCCCCCCTCAGTCCACACCTCACAACTTCCCCCTCAGTCCACACCTCACAACATCCTCCCCTCAGCCCACACCTCACAACTTTCCCCCTCAGTCCACACCTCACAACTTCCCCCCTCAGCCCACACCTCACAACTTTCCCCTCAGCCCACACCTCACAACTTTCCCCCTCAGTCCACACCTCACAACTTTCCCCCTCAGCCCACACCTCTCAACTTCCCCCCTCAGCCCACACCTCACAACTTCCCCCCTCAGCCCACACCTCACAACATCCCCCCTCAGCCCACACCTCACAACATCCTCCCCTCAGCCCACACCTCACAACATCCTCCCCTCAGCCCACACCTCACAACATCCCCCCCTCAGCCCACACCTCACAACATCCCCCCTCAGCCCACACCTCACAACTTCCCCCTCAGCCCACACCTCACAACTTCCCCCCTCAGCCCACACCTCACAACATCCTCCCCTCAGCCCACACCTCACAACATCCCCCCCTCAGCCCACACCTCACAACATCCCCCCTTAGCCCACACCTCACAACTNGAGTCCTTGGCAAGGGTATTCCACCTTAGCAAGGTGGAAAACTTTGCTAAGTCTCACACCCTGAAAACTCACACCCCAGAAGTGACTCGAACCCATACTGCCAGGAGCAGTATGGTATGCTCCTGGCATACATGGGATCATGTATGCCAGGAGCACTCTGCTGGCATACATGATCCCTTAACCGCTCGTCCAACACGACCGGACAAAAGAGGATGGTAGCCGAGCTATTTCCATCACCCCGCCGGCACTCGGTTGGTAATCTTGGGCATGGTATTTTATCAAATCACCTCATTCTTTGGGGCAACACGTGAGGAACACAAATGCAAACAAGCCTGAATGGTCCCCAGGATTATATGCTACTGAAAACTCACACCCCATGAGTGACTCAAACCCATACTGCCAGGAGCACTCTGCTGGCGTACAGGATCCCTTAACCGCTCGACCAACACGACCGGACAAAAGAGGATGGTAGCCGAAGCTATTTCCATTCCCCCGCCGGCACTCGGTTGGTAATCTCGGGCATGGTATTTTCTATGAGTTTTCAGTTGCATATAGTCCTGGGGACTATATAGTCCAGAGGACTACATGTTTATATAGTATGAGTATATATTAATAATTGTGTAACTAGCATCAAAAGATTGTTATTTGCTTAGCTAAACAAACTATGGGATTCAGTTCCTGAACCGATTATGTGCCTCTGTAACCCTTTACACCACCGCCAACGGGATGGGTATTGGGTTTATAATAAAGAAAGAATTGAAGTTCCCCATTACTGAAACATATCGCTACTCTCACAACCTTACAAATCTTACAGCATTTGTTAACACAAACTGTTCAATTCCGTTTATTTTGAGATTGAAATATTCTGACATAAATATATTCTGCATCATTATACGGATGAATAATTTCCTCTGTGCATTTCCATAATTAAGTGTCGACAAAACAGAGCGAGTTGTGTTGAATAGTTGCTGGAGATACTCCAGTGTGTAGTTTGGTACAGTTCAGAAATACCTCTTTAGTTTTCCACATAGTTGCGAGTTGAAGAATCTCTTGGTAACGAGGCGCTCTTCAGCATAACCAATTATTTTCGTAAACGATTAATTTAAGGGACTCACTGCTGGAAATATATATTTGATATATATTTAATAATTCGAGAAATATTTGCAATGACATCTTCTACGAATGTTTGGAGGATAAATTATTTGTAATTATATTTATATATAGAGTTTTTCGTGAGTAGGTTGCCCGTTTTTTGGTTTTATAGTAAATATAGTAAAAACGGCCAACCTCCTCATGAAAAATAGTATATTTTTTATAGTATATACTTTACATATACTTTACGTATATACTTGTATATACTATACTTTATATAGTATATGAAGTTTTATAGTAAAAACGGCCAACCTACTCATGAAAAACTCTCCAGACACAAAGCAGTACACCTTGAAGGAAACCAACGTCGTCTATGCCTTCAAATGCCCACTTGAAGACTGTAAGCTCCAAAGAACTCATCACATAAGCAAGACAACAACGTCTCTTTGCAGGCAATTAACAATGCATAAGCAACAGGGCTCCATAAAGGAACATATAATCTCTCAACCAGACCATCACCAGAGAAGTCTTAACAAACAACACAGAAATCATCGATAGATACAGCGATAGCAGGCGGCTCGACATCTGCGAGGCACTACACATCAAAAAGTCAACACCAGCAATCAACAGCCAATTAATGCACAACTATATTCTACCCACTTTAAGACTCCGAACCAATATAGAAGCATCAAGAGGAAGTATGGGGGGCCAATAGGCCCTTTGCAGTTACTTCCATTCTTATGCTCTCATATCCAATTAATACCCATTGTTCCGTGTTCTGTCTTGTGTTTGTCATAAGTTTGTTCACCTCATCCAAAACTGTTGCAAAATATCACCTCACCCAAATGCGAGTATATGTATGACGGATTAGCTGACTCTGTTTAGTGTTTACAGGTTACAGTTGTGTGTGTGTGTAAACCAAATTCTTTGAAAATGTAATAAGTTATTACGAAACGCGTTCAAGCGTCGCGTCATACAAGAAATAAAAATGAATTTTGGAGAATTTTTCTTTCAATTACCATCGACAGTGAAAAGAAACATAAGAAATATTGAGAAACTTTGTGTTAGAATTATTAATCTTACCTTGTCAGTCATATTTAACAACATATGTTTACAAGAAAGACTGCTACCAAATATATATATAAATATATATATATATATATATATATATATATATATATATATATATATATATATATATATATATATATATATATATATATATATATATATATATATATATATATTAAGTGAAATGCATATATATGGAGTCATCAAATGATACATTATACTGGATATACTGGGAAAATTATTAACATATATAAGTAATAGACTATGGGTCACATCAGAACCTTAAGGATCAAAACGTTTATAATAAAGAGCCAAACATAGAGCTCTATATTTTGTGAAGTCAGATCTGGTGTAGAGGTAACACTCGCCCACAGAGCTCTTCGGTCTGGGTTCAAGTCCTGATTACGGCGGACTGACTGGCCAAGCCTTAACTGTTTGTCCCTGTTGACCTAGCAGTAATTGGGTTTCTGGTTGTTGACCAATTGGCAAGTCGTGTTCCAAGGGAAATCTAGCAGGAAAGTCCCTACAGTGAGCTACTGGATGGCAAGAGATAAAATCGAGGACTGTCAGTTTTGAGAGTTCTGGTAAAGTTATACCAACAGATTCGCGTTCGTATAACTTCTTCACAAAAGCGAAGCAATTGTGAAGAATAAACAAATTACCGAATTAAAATATTTCATAAAATGTACCATTTTCATTTTATTTCAATAGCATCACGTGAACATTTCTGCCACTCACTTGACTCACTGTAAACAAAAGAGGAAATGTTGACGTCACAAATATATCAATAGTTTTCACTTCACTTGGTTCACACCAACACCACCGGTGGCTAATACATCACCTGGTTCACACCACCACCGGTGGCTAATACATCACCTGGTTCACACCAACACCACCGGTGGCTAACACATCACCTGGTTCACACCACCACCGGTGGCTAACACATCACCTGGTTCACACCACCACCACCGGTGGCTAACACATCACCTGGTTCACACCAACACCACCGGTGGCTAATACATCACCTGGTTCACACCACCACCGGTGGCTAACACATCACCTGGTTCACACCAACACCACCGGTGGCTAACACATCACCTGGTTCACACCAACACCACCGGTGGCTAATACATCACCTGGTTCACACCACCACCACCGGTGGCTAATACATCACCTGGTTCACACCAACACCACCGGTGGCTAACACATCACCTGGTTCACACCACCACCACCGGTGGCTAACACATCACCTGGTTCACACCAACACCACCGGTGGCTAACACATCACCTGGTTCACACCACCACCACCGGTGGCTAACACATCACCTGGTTCACACCAACACCACCGGTGGCTAACACATCACCTGGTTCACACCAACACCGGTGGCTAATACATCACCTGGTTCACACCACCACAGGTGGCTAACACATCACCTGGTTCACACCACCACCGGTGGCTAATACATCACCTGGTTCACACCACCACCACCTGTGGCTAACACATTACCTGGTTCACACCACCACAGGTGGCTAACACATCACCTGGTTCACACCACCACCACCGGTAGCTAACACATCACCTGGTTCACACCAACACCACCGGTGGGTAACACATAACCTGGTTCACACCAACACCACCTGTGGCTAACACATCACCTGGTTCACACCACCACAGGTGGCTAACACATCACCTGGTTCACACCACCACAGGTGGCTAACACATAACCTGGTTCACACCACCACAGGTGGCTAACACATCACCTGGTTCACACCACCACCGGTGGCTAACACATCACCTGGTTCACACCACCACAGGTGGCTAACACATAACCTGGTTCACACCACCACAGGTGGCTAACACATAACCTGGTTCACACCACCACAGGTGGCTAACACATAACCTGGTTCACACCACCACAGGTGGCTAACACATAACCTGGTTCACACCACCACAGGTGGCTAACACATCACCTGGTTCACACCACCACAGGTGGCTAACACATCACCTGGTTCACACCACCACAGGTGGCTAACACATAACCTGGTTCACACCACCACAGGTGGCTAACACATCACCTGGTTCACACCACCACCGGTGGCTAACACATCACCTGGTTCACACCACCACAGGTGGCTAACACATCACCTGGTTCACACCACCACCGGTGGCTAACACATCACCTGGTTCACACCACCACAGGTGGCTAACACATAACCTGGTTCACACCACCACAGGTGGCTAACACATAACCTGGTTCACACCACCACAGGTGGCTAACACATCACCTGGTTCACACCACCACTGGTGGCTAACACATCACCTGGTTCACACCACCACTGGTGGCTAACACATCACCTGGTTCACACCACCACTGGTGGCTAATACATCACCTGACCGATTGATTTGAAATTGTGACACAACGTTGCATTCGAATAGGCGCGTCATTTTATATATCTACAGTATACATGCTTCACCTGTAACAAGAAAAACATGATTTAAAAAAAAACAGCACCATCTGTTGGACGTAAGAGCAACACACGTTGTAATCTCCGAAAGTTCTTCACTGATTGCTTTGGAATTTTGAAACAACGTGGCATTCGAATAGGCGCATCTTTTATATATCTACTATATAGATGCCACCCCTGTGACAGGTAAAAACATGCGTTTTTGAAAAACAGCGCCAGCTGTTGCACATAATAGCAACATGCACGCTATACTAAATATGTCACGAATTCCATTTCAATGTTTCCGATTGCATTGATTAACTTTTTTCATATATTTTGATTTATTCATTTTTTATTGAATTAATTTGTGTGATATTTTGTTGGAATTGAACTGTGTTGTTTACCATACCGGTCATTTTGTAAGTATAAGTATAGATGCCACACCTGTGACAGGTAAAACTATGTTTTTTTTGAAAAACAACGCCATCTGTTGCATGTAAGAACAACATAAATGCTGTACTAAATATGTTACAATTCCATTTCAATGTTTCTGATTGCATTGATAAATTGAATTTTCAAAGATTTTGATATATTTTCATTTTGATTAAATATTTTGTGTGAATTGCATTGGAATAGAGCTGTGTTGTTTACCATACCGTCCATTTCGTGAGTATATTTTTTTGTATTGTTTCATATTTTCATTTCATTTTTTAATTGTTTTTCTCATATTTCAGTGATGGGAACATCAGATCACTTGATGTTCCCAATTTTCTGATGGGAACATCAGACCATTTGGGAAGGTATCGGACGAGGGAGTGGGGAATGGTGGGGATGACGATGGGACGGGAGTGAGAGATGGTGGGGAGGGCGAGGGGACAAGGGAGCGGGTAATGGTGGGGAAGGATGAAGGGGCGGGGGGAGTTTAGGATGGTGGGGACGAGGGAATGGGGAAATGGACAATGGTGGGGAGGACAAAGGGACAGGGTAGTGGGGCATGGAGGGAAGGAAGAGGAGATGGTGGGGAGGCCGAGGAGACGGGTGAGGAGAAAATGGTTGGGAGGACTGGGGGACAGGGAAGGTTGCTGAGCCACAGCAACGCGTGGCCGGGTACTACTAGTCATATAATATAACGGAAAGGCTTATCTTTCCATAAGAAAGGAATTGGAAAAAATATCATTTCTGGAAAACTCGGCTAGTTAGCGACTTGGCCTATTAGATACAACATATATAAATATACACATACAGCCACAAACACAACGTATCGTAGACAAAGTACGGAAAATCTTTCCTCAAAACTCTTATAAACTCTATGACAAGACAAAAAAATAAATATAGCGTCAGAGAGAGAGATAGTGAGTAGCCTACATATTTCCTGGCTGGCAATAAGCCGTCGACCCAGTACCCCACAAGTCTGAGAAACAAGGAGCAGCTGTGAATGGTACACCTGTGCCACACAAGACAGAGTGGTACTGAGTGATGAGATATCACTTGAGGAGTTCATAAAGGATCAGTACTAGGCTCTATCGCGTTTGTAGTATAAGTAAATGATATTCGAAAGGGATTATTAATACTGTAAAAACAGCTGGGAACTGATATATTCACTGATAAAATTAAAGAATGATTCAGTAGGTGGCTCTAAAATTGTAATTAAATAATTGTAAAGTAATACAGGTGGAAACAAAAAACAGGCAAGACATTATTTTGTATAGAAGAAGAA
>WNGS01169217.1:3137494-3184974 GCA_020271785.1 Procambarus virginalis
ACCATTTAAAATTCAGGCATACAGACCTGGTTGTTGATTTCAACAGAACCTTCCTGGTTCCCATGTCCAACCACTTGGGCAGGACGGTAGAGGGACGATCTCGCTTCATGCCGTTCGGCGCTCAATCCCCGACCCTCCAAGTGGTTGGGCACCATTCCTTCCCCCCCTGTCCCATCCCAAATCTTTATCCTAGACCCCTTCCAAGTGCTATCTAGTCGTAATGGCTTGGCGATTTCCGCTGATAATTCCCTCCGTCCTGGTTCCCATGTCAAAACACATCCTCACCTACTTATACTAAAGTGACCGACATGAAAGTTGCCTATATATCTCTGAGTAAACAATCATTCAGGACTGAATATACTACGCACGTCCGAATACCTTTATTGTATGTAAAACAAACGTGAATTCCTTAGCCCACTAAACATAAAACGTAGCCGGTGAATGTCCATGAGGTATGCCAGTCCCAGAGTCCCGAGCTGAGGAGTATGAGTTATAAGGACAGACTAAACAAACCTTATGTCATTGGGTGAGAAAAGTGTTATGGAAGAATAATTACCACTTACTTATTGTTTAGAGGAAGAGACAAAAAAGATAAAGATAAGATAATTAGAATAACGTAAACGAACAAATGGGATACACATATTAAATATAAGTGCCAGTTGAACATAGAGATATAGTTAATTCAGGGGAAAGTTAGAAATTAAATTGTAGAGACAAACTTTACAACATGAGCTTACAATGTAGCCCAATAGAGTATAGAAAAATTATACGAGAAAATGAATTGAATTGTGCGAGACAAGAGAAAAACTCTGAAGCGATCCACTACAACGGAGAAAAACAGCTGGAGGAGCAAACAATGGTGCTGTGAGAACACACGCACAAGAACAAACACCGGTTCTGTGTTAATGAATACATGAAATATCAGATCTTTAGCTCCTCAATGAAAGGAATATTACTGAGGTCTATATTATGAAGGAATATTATGAAGCACGGGAACACAACATTATCACATACCGAACAATTGTGCCCCCCAACCAATCAGAAACCCTTGCGGAGTCCACCCCCTGCTTGCCAGCTAGTGATCTCGCCTAGGTAACCTTCATGCAGCCTCACACCGCGCCTTCCCCTCCAGAGGCCAATCTCCCTATGACTTCTCTGGGTTCCCACACCTTCCCTGGGCCCCCGTGCTTCTGTGTCTTCCCTGGGCCCCCGTGACTCCTGTGTCTTCCCTGGGCCCCCGTGACTCCTGTGTCTTCCCTGGGCCCCCGTGACTCCTGTGGCACTCCGTGGATACCCACAGCTCTCGCGTCTACTCAGGAGTCCTCGTTTCTAATCTGGGTAACCATGTCTACCGTGGCCCCTATGTATACCCTGGGCCCGCGTGTTTGTCCTGCATCTCCGTGTCTAACCTACACCCCAGTGTCTACCCTTGGGCCCCCCATATATACCTTGGATTTCCGTGTCTGCACTACGATATATATCTATCCTGGTCCCCTTCGGTCTGCCTTGGGCCATAATGTACCTTGACTCCTTGTGTTAACATTGGGGTGTACCATGCATATTGGGGCCCCGTGTCTCCCCTGGACCCCTCGTCACTTCCATGCACCATCGCGTACCTTCCTGGCTTACTGGTCTCTACGCCATTCCTTTGTCTCTTTACATTACCACTATCCCTCCACCTCTCCTGTGTCCATCTGTCCCTCTGCCTTCACTGTGTCCCTCTGCCTCCCCTTGTTTCCCTCCACCTCCCAATGTGTACCTCTGTCTCCCCTGTGTCCCTCAGCCTCCCTTGGGACCCCTTGCGTTCCCTGTGAGATTTTGAAGCATGATAATCGTTCCATGAAAAAGGAGATAAAAGTTGCGCCAAAACATGAAAGCTTTAGAGAGTTTGAAGAAGTGTTCTCAAGATGATAGGGGACTCAGACGTCGACACAAGCATACACCCTACATCATGAAGAATTTAAAGCATTTAACCTCTTGGTCAAGATGTACTGCATATAAGCAAATTCCATATAATTAGTCATATACAACAAAATAAATCTTTTCATTTTCATTATACTTGTTTAGTGAAACTGTTCAGTTTCACTAAGTAATATCCAAGAACATATTTAATATCTAAGCCACATGTAATGATATCCAAGTAATATCATTACATGTTGCTTTATTATGTTTCTCACAAACCCATTATTAATTAATCATATTTACAGCTCCCTCAGCTGTAATTCTTTTTCGAAATTAGACCTGCTCTCTCTGAGACGAAGTCCAATCTGGCTTTTCGAACTAGACTTTCAATCAGCATTTTGAATATATCAGACCACGTTGTGTTTGTATGGTCAAACATCACAGATAGTTCTGCACAAAATTCTAACATTATCTGACTTGAGAGTTCTGCACAAATTTCTAACATTATCTGACTTGATAATGACTTGATAATCCCCCGCTCTTCCTCTCCAGAGTTTCACAATCAGAAATATCAGTATACTCTAATCATATTGAATATATAATTCTCCAGCAGACTTAATACGTGAAACCAACAAAGATTTTAAATCCTCTGCAAATAAAGGGAAATAGAAGAGAAGTCAGTGAAGGGAGAGGGAGGACCAAGAAGAGAGAATGGAAGAAAATAAGATTAGAGGAGAAAGTTGGAGCCTCCGTCTACTTCCTTTCTATTCTTCCTGTCAGTTCATCTCCTATCACTGACTCCGTCGGCCTCCTCCTTGACATTGAGGAAACACAGAAAGTTTTCTCTGAAAAGAAATTCGTAAATTGTGCTCACGATATCTAAAGTGGTTGGGAAAAGAAATTTATCAGCAACTGTATAGTGGTTTCGTGTATACTATGCGAGCTGTCATTAAACACAATGTCAGTTATGCTTAATAATTAAGAGTAGCTAATGTAACAAGAACACCTATTGATAACTTTATTCAAGCATCTTCCTTTGGAAATATTACTGTGGTTATTTAACAAGTTCTACGTATATTCTAAATTCCTTTTTAGATTTAAGGGTTTCACACTTTCATTTGCAATAATTTAATAACAAACATCACAATGCTGCTAAGGGATATTTGGGTCTTTTTCCACAATTGATAAAGACATAATTTAAAATAAAATTATCTAAACTGCTTTGTCCACGACTTTGTTCAAAGGTTTTGTGCAGGGTTTATAAGAGGCAATATGGCAAGGAACTGTTCTTCCTTATAGGCAGTTTCTGTTAACAGTTTCCCCCAGATTATATTAAATTCCATGTTTAAGATAAGTGACGACCGAGCATATAGTTTGATTCTGATAACAGAATGATTCTCTTTTGTTCTGACTTGGAGAGAGCATTTTCTGAATATAGTTATAGTAATAAACTTCCAGGCCTACAATGGAAGTGTTGCCAAAATACATAACACTAACAGATTTACGAGTCTCTTGGCGTCAGCTTTCTTCTACTCGATCTTCTGTCTTCCTCTTTCTCTCTCCCTTCCCCGCTCTTCCTCTCACTGTCTCTGTCTGTCTGTCTGTCTGTCTGTCTGTCTGTCTGTCTCTCTCCCTTTCTTTCCCTCTATCTCTTCCTCTCCCTACCTTTCCTTCTCCACCTCTCTCCCTCTCTTTCTCTTTCTCTTTCTCCATCTCGCAATAGATTTTCACCTGGATATCAGCCGGATGCTCCTGACCTGTAAGTGGCTATACATCCCAAAGCTCCACCAATTAAAATTCTCAGCAATACCAGCATCATGAGAGGTACTTTAGCATTGCACCCTTAAATATTATTGGAGCTTTACATCCCGACGAGAAGAAAATCCTTGGAATGAACAGGCCGATGTGAAGGAGGTTGTACAGGGACACGTTCCAGTTGGAAAAGGATTCTCCGGAAGGTGAAAATCGCTGAAATTCTTATGATGTACCCAGCGCATTATAGTCCGTATTGAAATCGTAGATAAAGTTCCTTACAGGAAATACTTTTTTTCTTCATTTCGTTGGCTTAGCTGAATCATGGGGTGCGTGAGGCGGATGGAGGAGGGGGAGGAAAAAGTGAGACACTAGAGAATCCATTGAGGTCGAGAACCCCCTTTCGGTCTTATAAGGACTTTGAGCCTTACGGAGAGGATTAAGCTAGTGTGGTGGTGGAAGAGTCCTAACGGAGGGAGAGACACCTCTCACACTCCATTTGTGGTGCATATAAACCGAAAGACTAACCAGAATAAGCTGCAGAAAAGGTATAAATAAGAAATATATATAAGAGACAGACAGAAAAAATTCTTAACAGTTAACGGCTTATCAGGACGGCTTAACAAATTCACGGAACAGTTAAATTCTCTATGCAAACTTGCGGGTATTTTATAAAAGAATCCAGAAAGTAATTGCTATTGGAAATTTATGTGCTTTTATTTATTTCAGCAGTAAGAATACTTTTATATCGTTAAACTTTAATGGCTCTCTTACCCTAAGTCGATTTTATTTATTCTTGATTTGACCAATTACGTTTACACTAGGGTACGCCTGGCTTCCCTGCACTAAGGGCGTGTGGTAAAGCCACTCCGCAACCCAAGCTTCCGCTCAAAGGGAAAATATCCTACACATTTGTTCCTTTGTCGCTTTGCATTTTAGCCGTGTGAGTAAGCAGTTGTACCTTATATTTCAAACTCTCATTAGAGGAAAGATAGTGCCACACCAACATTTTAGACTAATGGGAACAAGTAGAGACCTCATTAAACGAGAAATACCTGGTTTTAGATATTATAACAGAAGCTCGCAGAAGAACGGAAACAATAGTAACAAGTGCGAAATTAAAGTTTTTTTAATAATATCTCAAAACATAAACAATGAATCAGTAGTAGAACAACACATTTCTTATGCGATACAAGGAGGAGAGAAATCTCTAATAGATTATTTAGCACGGCCACTGGTGGTACACTATCAAGTAGTCCGCTGGCTAGAAATATTAGCAACGTACCGGAGTTACCTTCATGTAATAGTTGCCTCTGTACTCAGCTATTCCACTCAACGTCTTGAACTCCGATACTCCTGTAATCAGGTAAGATTAATGGGGTTACAACACAGAGCTTTACTCGGATATAATGTTTTGGAGCATACTTACATGTTCCCACATACAAGTGCTGAAATCTCAGCCCACCAGTTTGGAAACACCATGAGATATTCGGGAGGGTCTTAGGCCTCATTACGCTCTAATTTTAAATATAATTTTCGATCGCCAGCATAAAAAACAATATATTTTCCAAATATATGTTAATAAAGCTGCTGGGAACATACTCTATCGTGTGGATAGACTGATGATAGAGTTACATCACTGAAACAAGATAGCACCAGCAGGCAAAACTACCTGGAGAATCTTATGCCTTGTGTTCGTTCAGACATTCTAAGAATAAAGCAATCAGGATTGATTACGCAATCAGGAATTAACAAATAAAATTGCAAGGAATTAAATGTCAGTTTCCATAGAGTGTTTACGACTGAGCCGGATCATCTCCCAGTGCTAGAAGAGGAGGTAACCCTTAGACGAGAGACAGCCAAATACTAAGGTAACAGCAGAAGAAGTATTGAAACAAATAGCATCAGTAGATGAAATTTAAGTTACTGGCCAAGACAATATATTATCAAGAAGGCTGAAGGAAGCTGCACAACCCCTCAGTATACCTCTAGCTCTGATCTTTAATGATAAAATTTTTACATGATATTTGATCAGCTGCTGGAAGAAGGAAAATGTGGTTAAAAATAGAAGAAAGTGAATAGAGAGGAGAAGCGAAAGTACAGACCAGTATCACTCACAAACATCCCCTGTTGAGTACTCAAAGGAATGATAAGGAAAAACAAGTTAAACACATAGAGAAGATTAGGTATGTTAACACCAACATGGCATTAGAGAAGGCAAATCAAGCACATTGAACATTATGGTGTTCTATAATAAAGTAACGAAAATAAGACAACAAATAAGATTATGCAGACAATCGACTTGATAATGTTCCAGGAGGGACCAAAACGTCGTCGTCTTCATCTTCTGGTGTGTGGTTTAGTCATTATTTCTTCAGCCGCGTTATTGTGACTCATCAACTGCATTATGCAGATTGCTTATTTATGGACTGCTCGGATGCCTGTGTTGCACTAGCACACAGACGTCAGATGCCAAAAGGATTAAGTGGAAGGAACACTGCCATGGGTAAGAGACAGACCTTACAGACTGGAGCCAGAGAGTCACAGTAAGGAGTGAGAAGCCTGAAAGTTATATGGTTGCAGGCAGAGTACCTCAAGGATCTATGCTGCGACCAATACTATTGGTCGCAGACGCTTGAATATTCAGCTTTAGCGTGATGGTGACAGGGTACTGGGAATGAACTAAAAGAGCAGGCTGTAGAAACAACCGTTTAAATAACTTTAAAAAGTAGATGTCATAGAAAAATATGAGAAGTCATTGTATTATACAGAATAACCGACGGCTAGAATGGCGGAGTCCAAGAGCTGAAGCACGATACTGCAGCTATAGCTCGGTAAGACTAAACAGGACCGTTCACACCACTACTGTTTTCATCAAGCCGGCTTGGGAGCAGGACCAAAGTGAAGGAGACGACTGATGAGGGAATATATAGAGACGGAGAGACATGTTAGCATGAGGGAAGACAAGGTGGTAGAGGAGAAGGAGGAGGAGGTGGAGGAAGAGGAAAAGGTGGAGGAGGAGAGGACGACGACGAGGAGGAGAGGAGGAGGAGGACGACGACGACGACGAGGAGGAGAGTGGAAGGAAATGAAAACGATAATAGATAGGAAAACAGAGACAAGAAACAAGAGAAGACGATAGTGATAAATACTGGAGGAAATAAAGAAGAAAGGAAATACGAATATAAGAAGACTGCACTAAACCAGGATGACTAAGTAGCTCTTGGAAGCGATACGAGGACAGAACAGGAGCACACTTGAAGGAGCGATACCCAACCACTTGGACCATCGGGAATCGAGCGCTGACCTGCAAGAAGCGAGGTGGTTGCTGTAACGACCAATCCAGTGAGAGTGGTCGCTGGAATATGAGAGAGCAACACAATGTGGACATAGAGGAGGACGGAGGGAAGGAGCCGGTAATTGTGTGGTCGGCCAGTAAGATGATACAGCAAGATCATCTTGGCCACTCGTCAGGACCCCGGGAGACAACGCTGTCATAATGATAATGGGCGGCCAGCCGTGTACACCACACTCTATACCCGCTCCAGCCCTACTCTCAGCGCTGCCCTGCCGTGCTCAGCGCTGCTTCCTGACCTGCCGTGCTGAGGCTGCCTCCTGACCTGTTGACCTGCCGTGCTGAGGCTGCCTCCTGACCTGTTGACCTGCCGTGCTGAGGCTGCCTCCTGGCCTGTTGACCTGCCGTGCTGAGGCTGCCTCCTGGCCTCTTGACCCGCCGTGCTGAGGCTGCCTCCTGGCCTCTTGACCTGCCGTGCTGAGGCTGCCTCCTGGCCTCTTGACCTGCCGTGCTGAGGCTGCCTCCTGGCCTGTTGACCTGCCGTGCTGAGGCTGCCTCCTGGCCTGTTGACCTGCCGTGCTGAGGCTGCCTCCTGGCCTGTTGACCTGCCGTGCTGAGGCTGCCTCCTGGCCTGTTGACCTGCCGTGCTGAGGCTGCCTCGTGACCTGTTGACCTGCTCCGTTATGCCCCCCTCCTGTTGACCTGCTCCGTTATGCCCCCCCCCTGTTGACCTGCTCCGTTATGCCCCTCCTGTTGACCTGCTCCGTTATGCCCACACCTGTTGACCTACTCCGTTATGCCCACCCCTGTTGATCTGCTCCGTTATGCCCCCTGTTGACCTGCTCCGTTATGCCCCTGTTGACCCGGTCCGTTATGCCCCCCTGTTGACCTGTTCCGTTATGCCTCCTGTTGACCTGCTCCGTTATGCCTCCTGTTGACCTGCTCCGTTATGCCCCTGTTGACCCGGTCCGTTATGCCCCCCTGTGGACCTGCTCCGTTATACCCCCCTGTTGACCTGCTCCGTTATACCCCCCCTGTTGACCTGCTCCGTTATGCCTCCTGTTGACCTGCTCCGTTATGCCCACCTGTTGACCTGCTCCGTTATGCCCCTTGTTGACCTGCTCCGTTATACCCCCTGTTGACCTGCTCCGTTATGCCCCCTGTTGACCTGCTCCGCTATTTCGTTTATCTTGATCCGTCCTTCCCTGTTTTATCGAATATGTATTTTAAAACACTTATTCAATAATAAGAATTTGGTGTTCATGAATATTATTTATTTTGATGGTCAAGGATCACAACTGGCCGCAGCCGTCACTGGAGTCCCAGAAGGGTCAATTCTGCCACCAGGTGTCGTTGTGGTCCACCATGGTCAATACTGGCGCCAGTAGTAACTGGGGTTCTACAAGGGTCAATACGGGTACCAGCAGTCATTGGGGTCCCGCTAAGATCAGTAGTAATTGATCTAAGATCAACCCCAGTAATCATTAGGAGCCCACATGGATCAATATTGGCCCCAGCAGTAATTAGAGTCTAATTAGAGTCAATACTGGCCCAGGAATCATTGATGTCCCACAAAGATCAGTACTGGCTGCAGAAGACATTTGGGATCCACTAAGGCCAGTACTAGTCCCAGCAGCTATTACGAGCACCACACGAATCAGTACTGACCTCAGCAGTCATTGGGTTCAACAAGGGTTAATACTTTCCTTGATACTATTCTTTCTTGATTTATAGAACGACCTATCAGAGGCGTGAGAGTAACAATATGAACAGTTTTGCAGGAGAGACACGCATTTCATGCATACAAAAATCGACACCAATCCCAGAACATACAGAGAAACTGACCAAGTGAAGGAATATGACGAAAATTAAATAGTGAAACATTATCAACACTGAGGTCATTGGACCGAACCACATACACAAAAATATATTTTTTACGTCTTCCGGTGAATTGCACCTTCTGGACCCCTTAACAGGAATTAACTCTGAATAAATGTAGTTCTAGAGCACAAACATTGTAGAAACAGTCAACAGGGAGAAAACCAATTTTAGCCTGTTTCTTATCATCTGTAATGAACAGGATCATTACAAGCCTCTCTCTCTCTCTCTCTCTCTCTCTCTCTCTCTCTCTCTCTCTCTCTCTCTCTCTCTCTCTCTCCTCTGGTGGTGCTTCTAGAATTGATGGAATGGGGGAGGAGTGGAGTCAGAGAGAGTACAACTTGCGAGTAAAAAATGAAAAGTCTTTTTAATTCATAGAATTAATTTTTTATAGTGAAATCCTCAATTTTAATATTTAAAAATGTTCATACTTAAGATATGCAAGCGTAATTCGCTGGCAGAATCTAACTAAACGTATTGTAAAAAATTCCCAAATCAATACTA
The DNA here is from genome assembly GCA_020271785.1 of Procambarus virginalis. Classification (NCBI taxonomy): domain Eukaryota; kingdom Metazoa; phylum Arthropoda; class Malacostraca; order Decapoda; family Cambaridae; genus Procambarus; species Procambarus virginalis. The sequence goes on from WNGS01169217.1 coordinate 3,146,826, forward strand.
AAATAGATCCTTAAAGTTAGAAGTAATAATTATGAGGAACACAACGCATTGGTTCAAGTTGGAACACATCATTAGAAGAGTGGATGAGTACATGCAAGTCATACACGGATATCTGGAGACTGACAGTATTCTTCAAATTCAAGGTGAGATGCCACCGACATAAACTCTTGCAAACAATTGAATTGCAAGGAGAAAAATAAATATGTATAAATAGTGTTATATGACATTAATGAAACCGAGGAGGCTTCCGTATGTACAATATCAAATAAAATATATTAAAATATTTATGATGTACTATATACAGATGGCTCAATACAAGGAGCGTAGCTCTAATGATGTAACGAGAAATATGTAAACAATCAATAGTACACACGCACACACCACGAGAGTAGCTATATTGCTGTAACTACACTTAGGTAATTATACATACCCAAACATGCACTCACACACACACTCACACACACACACACACTCACAATATAGTGTAAAACTAACACATTCCCACGCCTCCACTCTCCAGCTGGGCACTCCTACAACTTTGGAGATTGAGGCCTGGAGAGTCAGTGATGCAGCGGCCATTTCCCCGGCACGCTTCAACACACCACATCGTGTTTTAACCTGGCAATTACCTTGATGGGTGCTCAAGTCTCATCACCCTGAGTGACTCTCTCTCAAAACAATCACAGAGCTTTATTTGTGCCTCTTGTAAACACTGTTCACTATGTGTATGTGTGTGTGTGTGTGTGTGTGTGTGTGTGTGTGTGTGTGTATAAGTCACCTTGCAGGGGTCAAGCACACCCCGTATGTTCCGACTCCAACCATCATTAGTTCAGTGCAGTGACATTTTTCACTCATATATCTTATTATATTAATATCCAAAACTGCATATTGAATTAGCTTCGAAATCTTCCTCATCTAATCTTGTTACGGCCACGATGGGCCAGTAATCGGGTTCTTGATGATATACCATTTTTTTGTGTCCGACCTAAAGTCGGTGGTAAGCTTTCAAGAGACTGGCTATATCAAGCAGTAATGCAATGCATAAATAAGGGGGAATAAACAAGATACAATTCCCTTCACCATTAAATATATTTATAAATCGATTATTACTACACTTATATACAACTGCCTCTTTCACTCAGGACACAACACATTTACAGCCCGACCCCAAGTGAACCAACATCCTAGATACACGTCGTTCACTGGCAAACACTAGCGAGTTCACCTTCTACATGGGCCAGTCCACCCACACAGTATCGCGATGTGTCTACACCCCGCCTTCGTTCTCCAGCTACTCACTGGCAGAGGGTTTCAGCAACACGCTGAAAGGGGTCTCAAACTAACATACAAACAGGGGCAGCGAGCACATTACCGGAAGCCTCGACCAGTTTGCTAGCAGCACTTCACAATAGACACATCACTTTCTTCCTTAACGCTGATTAGCCATTCCCGGGTACGCAGATCTTCACCAACACTGTATACCAGCAGCTAACACACACTGCTCAGATCGACGGCGGCTCATTTAGACTTCTCGCAGGACCAAGCTAAGGGTTCGTGAACTACCCAAGGTAAACTGCCCTCCACAGCTCAATCGCCTACATAGGTCACCTCTGTGGACATAAAAACGTCATTAACCAGACGGACAGTACACTCGGGAACCCTGGGGATAACACTCATTCACTGGGGAACTTGACATTATGCCTTGTAGCCATAACCTAGATGGCGCTGATCTTGATACGCCAGCCACCAGAGGTCATCCACATCGACCTCCTCGTCTGACTAGGGGAAGAAACATGGGGGGGGGGGTCCTTCCACGGATACCAGGCCACCACGAACAGATGGCGTTGTCTACATATCGTCCAATACTAGGGGAGTTGCAGTGCAGACCCATAGATGGCGCTGACATTGCCAACCCCCCCCCACTCCGACGATGGTGTCGATACCGTAACAAGTCTGTTAAACTTATTTACGACTGAAACAACTGAAAAAACAAATACATTGCAAAAACATAACAAAATACTATGAAAAGTAGCGGCTCACAAATATCCATCAGCAGGTTAGGTTGGCTAAGGTTAGTAATAGGTATCCTACCTATTACTAACTACATTTGCCCCTACATTTATAGGGGCAAGTAATAACTTGCCCCTATAAATGTAGTAGTGTGTTAGTTACTCTCGTCTATTTTACCTTGTTTATGAGTCTCGTGTTTTTTAGACCGATTTCGTGTCATTATATGTGAAGTCAATTATCGCTTTGTGACCCATTACGCTCTCTCATTATTCATAAGCACTGAGAATGGTGGGCTTGCTTAGGCCACTGGTCTGTAGTTAAGTGGACCCTGTAGTTAAGTGGTCCCTGTAGTTAAGTGGTCCCTGTAGTTAAATGGTTCCTTCTTGTATACTGATAAAACATGTTTCAGATGTCTCTGCATGTTTTAGAATTGCTGGTGAGTTCCTGTCAGGTCCCACAGCCTTTGTTTCCTCAAGCCCGTGATGCTGATCCCTTGCCTCTTCCTCGGTCACTACTGGTGTACTCGATTTAATCTGCGACCTCATCCATCTTCTCTCATGTAATTGTTCTGGCACAACACTGAAGACCACTTGGAACCGTCATTTAACTATTCGCATATCTCGCTGTCATCCGACGTTAACTCTCCACTTTGCTGGGTAAACTTCACCACCTGAAAATGTAATGTGCTATCCCCGTCTTATATGTGCGTGTAGTTACCATATGTTAAATGCCATTTCGATCTCATATTATCATATTGTTTCCCTTCTACTCTAATGCCTATATGATCCTTGTTGTCCTCTATTTTTATATTTACTTAAATTCTATTTCATGCTATCTTACTCAAGGCTTTTACTTTCTAACATTGCCTTTTAACAATAGTTTTTCCTTTTGCCTTAGAAAAACTTGCCATGGGGGACACTTTCCATGCCATGCAAAAATGTATCCCTTTGTTAAGATCTTTGCTCGATCAGTGTTGCCTAATGCTCACGGCCAGCAGCTGTGTATGTTTATTTGAGATGTGGGACCTTCCTTATGCAGTCTTCTGGTTAGATATGTTATCTAGCAATCTCTAACCCAGTGCATGGAGGAGAGAAGATGGTGAATATATGCAGGTTAACATTGTATAAATGAATAGCCACGACTGTGATAGAAAACACCCAATACTAAATAAAATGTCATTTGGAAGTGAATCACAGAAACCTGTCACACTTTATTTAAATTTGGGTATCTGCTTTTCCAATACGATTCACTGGCTGGTACATTTCCCGTATTGCTTGTTATGTATCGCTTACCTCTTATTACTCAATCTCGGCAGTTTAAGGAGCCAACTTACAGTAATTAATACGGTAATACAGTAAGTAACCGTATATCGAACGGTTAATTATAGGCACTTTACCTTACGAGTCTGGTCAGACTCTAGGAGAAATACTCTATTAACTACTATACTTACGTAATTTGTTCAGGGTTGAAGCCCTGGACAACTTGGTACAGTGGTACGTCCGTTCAGACAAACAGCGTTGGACCTAGAGCAGGTCTAGGAGCTGGTTGGTGATTCATATATGTGGATAATAAGTGTTTATTGATTAGTAATCAACACTACAGGACAGAAGTGATGTTCACGTGTGTTTGTCACTAGCGCTCTTAGGTCGACCATCAATACTGGTTATGTTACATCACATTCTCTGCCTCGACTCTTATAACATTAGCATAATCCCTGTTACGCTCAGCATACCAGTCATATGTTAGGCTCAGCATACCAGTCATATGTTAGGCTCAGCATACCAGTCATATGTTACGCTCAGCATACCAGTCATATGTTAGGCTCAGCATACCAGTCATATGTTAGGCTCAGCATACCAGTCATATGTTAGGCTCAGCATACCAGTCATATGTTAGGCTCAGCATACCAGTCATATGTTACGCTCAGCATACCAGTCATATGTTACGCTCAGCATACCAGTCATATGTTAGGCTCAGCATACCAGTCATATGTTAGGCTCAGCATACCAGTCATATGTTAGGCTCAGCATACCAGTCATATGTTAGGCTCAGCATACCAGTCATATGTTAGGCTCAGCATACCAGTCATATGTTAGGCTCAGCATACCAGTCATATGTTAGGCTCAGCATACCAGTCATATGTTAGGCTCAGCATACCAGTCATATGTTAGGCTCAGCATACCAGTCATATGTTAGGCTCAGCATACCAGTCATATGTTAGGCTCAGCATACCAGTCATATGTTACGCTCAGCATATCAGTCATATGTTAGGCTCAGCATACCAGTCATATGTTACGCTCAGCATACCAGTCATATGTTAGGCTCAGCATACCAGTCATATGTTAGGCTCAGCATACCAGTCATATGTTACGCTCAGCATACCAGTCATATGTTAGGCTCAGCATACCAGTCATATGTTAGGCTCAGCATACCAGTCATATGTTACGCTCAGCATACCAGTCATATGTTACGCTCAGCATACCAGTCATATGTTAGGCTCAGCATACCAGTCATATGTTACGCTCAGCATACCAGTCATATGTTAGGCTCAGCATACCAGTCATATGTTACGCTCAGCATACCAGTCATATGTTAGGCTCAGCATACCAGTCATATGTTAGGCTCAGCATACCAGTCATATGTTACGCTCAGCATACCAGTCATATGTTAGGCTCAGCATACCAGTCATATGTTACGCTCAGCATACCAGTCATATGTTAGGCTCAGCATACCAGTCATATGTTAGGCTCAGCATACCAGTCATATGTTACGCTCAGCATACCAGTCATATGTTAGGCTCAGAATACTAAACATATGTTATGCTCAGCATACCAGTCATATGTAAGGCTCAGCATACCAGTCATATGTTACGCTCAGCATACCAGTCATATGTTACGCTCAGCATACCAGTCATATGTTAGGCTCAGCATACAAGTCATATGTTAGGCTCAGCATACCAGTCATATGTTAGGCTCAGCATACAAGTCATATGTTACGCTCAGCATACCAGTCATATGTTAGGCTCAGCATACCAGTCATATGTTAGGCTCAGTACACCAGTCATATGTTAGGCTCAGCATACCAGTCATATGTTACGCTCAGCATAGCAGTCATACGTTACGCTAAGCATATCAGTCATATCTTACGCTCAGCATGCCAATAGTCAGTTGAATTCCATAACAGGTATATATTGCGCTCAGGGATAACAACCATGTTGCCCCTTAGCATACCCATCTTCTACTGGTATAACGAAACAATTTGTTGCCAACATAATACTAGTTATTTCTTACGATGAGCTTACCAATCAAATGTTATGTTCAGGATTCCAATCAACAGGTGTCATTAGCATACTAATCATCCGGTGCCCTCAGTATACCGCTCATGCATTATTAATCACCTATTGCTATGAATGCACTGGAGTTTTCGATGAAATTTCTTTCCAGGTTTGTATAACTATCTGAAAAAACAGTACTCTCGTACTTCTTCATAGAATATATAAACTCCCTAACAGAATATTCCACATTCATCGTTGACTTAAAAATCGGAAAACTCTTCATAAAAGCTGTTGATTTTTCACAGAGTAATCCCCTAGTTGTTCTCACCTAGTTGTGCATGCCGGGCTTAAGCTCTGGCTCTTTCGTCCTGCCATTCAACTGTCAATCAACTAGTGTACAGATTCCTGAGCCTACTGGGTTCTACCAATCCTGAAAGTGTGTTTGACGTCCTGTGTGGCTATTCCAGGTTCGGCAGAATCTCGGCCTAAGAAATGTTTCAAGCATTAACTATGGTACCACTCTTCAGTTGCAACAAAGTCTACATACCCGGGAAACGATAAATCTACACAAGTTGTCGTTTCGTTTTTCAGATACATTTTAAAATCAATAATTAATTGTATTTTTCTACAACACTGTTCTGAAGATTATAAGGTTTCTTTAATTTTTAAAATATACAGGAATGATTTGTGTCTGGAATGACCATTGAGTTTAAAAGTCAAATTGCTGTCTTATCACATCTGACTTAGATACNCCTCCTGTGAGTGTGTACTTACCAGCATGTGTACTCCTGTGAGTGTGTACTCACCAGCATGTGTCCTCCTGTGAGTGTGTACTTACCAGCATGTGTACTCCTGTGAGTGTGTACTCACCAGCATGTGTCCTCCTGTGAGTGTGTACTCACCAGCATGTGTACTCCTGTGAGTGTGTACTCACCAGCATGTGTACTCCTGTGAGTGTGTACTCACCAGCATGTGTACTCCTGTGAGTGTGTACTCACCAGCATGTGTCCTCCTTTGAGTGTGTACTCACCAGCATGTGTCCTCCTGTGAGTGTGTACTCACCAGCATGTGTCCTCCTGTGAGTGTGTACTCACCAGCATGTGTCCTCCTGTGAGTGTGTACTCACCAGCATGTGTACTCCTGTGAGTGTGTACTCACCAGCATATGTCCTCCTGTGAGTGTGTACTCACCAGCATGTGTCCTCCTGTGAGTGTGTACTCACCAGCATGTGTCCTCCTGTAAGTGTGTACTCACCAGCATGTGTCCTCCTGTGAGTGTGTACTCACCAGCATGTGTAGCTGAAAGAGGCATTTGAGCGGAATTCTGTGTTACGTTTCACTTACGAGATGGAGAAGGATGGGAAGCTGCCCTTTCTAGATGTAACGGTCATGGAAAGGAGCGGAGGTTTCCACACTGCAGTCTACACTAAAGATACAAACATAGGAATGTGCCTCAATGCCAACAGTGACTGCACAGACAGGTACAAGAGGAGTGTTGTTAACGCTTATGTCGACCGTGCTCTCAGCCACAGCTCAGGATGGAAGCAAGTCGATGAAGAACTCTGTAGGGTAAGGCAGGTCCTAGTCAACAACGGCTTTTCCAATGGTTTCGTTGAAGACATCACAAGAAGGAAGGTGAAACGCCATGCAACCTCTGAAGAGACAACTAACACAACACCTTTACCCCCTATTAGACTATTTTACAGGAACTTCTTTTCCACAGCTCATAAAACGGAGGAAAGGGTCCTGGAAGATATTGTTGATAAGAACGTTATCCCTACAGACAAAAATCAGAAGATACAATTGACGATTTACTATAAAACCAAAAAAACGGCCAACCTTCTCATGAGAAACTCTCCAGACACAAAGTAGAACGATTTAAATGAGACCAACGTCGTCTATGCCTTCAAATGCCCACTTGGGGACTGTAAGCCTCAAAGAACTCAGTATATAGGCAAGACAACAACATCTCTTTCCAGGCGATTAACGATGCATAAGCAACAGGGCTCCGTTAAGGAACATATAATCTCTTCCCACAACCAGACCATCACCAGAGAAATCTTAACAAACAACACAGAAATCATCGATAGATACAGTGATAGCAGGCGGCTTGACATCTGCGAGGCACTACACACCAAGAAGTCAACACCTGCAATCAACAGCCAATTAATGCACAACTATATTCTACCCACTTCAAGACTCCGCACCAATATAGAAACACCAAGAAATATGGGCCAATAGGCCCTTTGCAGTTACTTCCATCCTTCCCTTTAATATACCCAATTTATACCCATTGTTTCGTGTTCTGTCTTGTGTTGAAAGTTTGCTCTATCTCGTGTTAAAAGTTTTGTTCACCTCATCCAAAACTGTTGTAACATATCACCTCACCCAAATACCCAAATACGGGTATTTGGGTGAGGATACAGGTTGTGTATCTTAATGTATAAGAGAAGGTGTTGCAATTTCCGTAACCATTTCAATATAATGGTAATGGAGGATCTGAGGATAACATAACAAACTTTCACATAACATTGTTTCCCTTATATGTCTTAACATTAATAGGGACCTTTCTGAAAGCTATCTCTATTGATAGTTTATTGGTTAATAATAACATGTTAACTGTCGATAAATTATATCTAGCAATAACATCTTGGAAATAGAGAAAATAAACCAAGCGGTTCGAGTCGTTGACCACCTTGCAGATCTGTGTTAGTCTCAAGAGTAATCGTGTCAATATCGCACCATCTCCACTCTCAAACATGTCAACAGGCAGTTAACGCCATACGACCAACACCGACCTTTGTGAGGGCGTATATTGCTCAACGACCAACAACAGCCTGGAGCTTGAGAATTGAAGTTGTTTCACTAACGCTCAGAATTAATGGAAATACACGGACTGAGATTTTTTGCTACTGCAGAGGAAGTCCAGAGAAATATATTGCTGAAGCTGGAATTGTTAAGAAAAAGAAAAGAGTTGGCACCAAGACTCCCGATGAAATTTAAATGAATTCTTAATGATGCTGAATATTTAAGATGGGTATACAGATACATGGAAAAATGACAGACAGACAGAGATTAACATACACATTCACGTCCCAAAAAAATGACAGAAAAAGGTAAAACCTTACAGCATTGCCCAATATGCCACATCTTCTCTATCTTCCTTTCTCATCTCTTTCTTGTCCAATCCTCTTCTCCGTCAGCAAAACGTCTTCCGATCTTCGACACCATCTTCGGAACTACCTGCACCTCTCCTGTCACCGAGAAACATTTCTAGCAATGAATATGGGAAGGAGGAACGTGTTTGAACCCGCGTCTCTCAGTACCAACCTCATCCACTGTATCCTCACAACCACTTTTTTGTCTTTTTAATACCTGTCCCTTCTTCCTTCCATACTTCTGCCCCTCTCTCTTTCTCTTCCCTCCAGACATATCTCCCATTCCCTTACATTCCCAGAACGCCCATCCCTTTGTTTCCACTTCACTCTTTCCCATTTTCTTCCCAGTTTCATGATAACCAAACTACTCATCAGAAGATGGAGAAACGCCGAGTTTCGGTCCATCCTGGATAATTATTAAGTCGTGCTCACACAAGAATTGACTATATATATATATATATATATATATATATATATATATATATATATATATATATATATATATATATATATATATAATGTGTGTGTAATATGGGTATCTAATGTGGTACCCTCTTCTATCTGTCTGTGGCCACTCCATGATAATGGTCAAGGACGCAAACGTCGTTGTCTCTTCATCTGACGTGTAGTTTGGTCATCATATCTTCAGCCACGTTATTGTGACTCATCGTCTTCTCAGTGTCGTAACGCTTCTGTTTTCAGTTACTTCTCCACCAGCTTCACCTTCATTTCACTCTCCTTTTTTTTTTCCATCTTGTTATCCCTACTTGATCCCCATCCTCACCAGTCCTCAACAGTTCTACACCATCCCCTCCCGTTCTATTCTCACCGATAACCTCTCTTCACCCCCTCCTCTCCACCACGCCACCCCTCTTCTCCACCACGCAACCCCTCTTCTCCACCACGCAACCCCTCTTCTCCACCACGCAACCCCTCTTCTCCACCACGCCACCCCTCTTCTCCACCACGCCACCCCTCTTCTCCACCACGCCACCCCTCTTCTCCACCACGCAACCCCTCTTCTCCACCACGCCACCCCTCTTCTCCACCACGCCACCCCTCTTCTATCCCTCCTCAGCCAACACAATAGTGCCCTGTCGGTCCAATTAATAACTTCCAGCTGGTGATCTCGCCTAGGTAACCTTCATGCAGCCTCACACCGCGCCTTCCCCTCCAGAGGCCAATCTCCCTATGACTTCTCTGGGTTCCCACACCTTCCCTGGGCCCCCGTGCTTCTGTGTCTTCCTTGGGCCCCCGTGCTTCTGTGTCTTCCCTGGGCCCCCGTGACTCCTGTGTCTTCCTTGGGCCCCCGTGCTTCTGTGTCTTCCCTGGGCCCCCGTGACTCCTGTGTCTTCCCTGGGCCCCCGTGACTCCTGTGTCTTCCTTGGGCCCCCGTGCTTCTGTGTCTTCCCTGGGCCCCCGTGACTCCTGTGGCACTCCGTGGATACCCACGGCTCTCGCGTCTACTCAGGAGTCCTCGTTTCTAATCTGGGTAACCATGTCTACCGTGGCCCCTATGTATACCCTGGGCCCGCGTGTTTGTCCTGCATCTCCGTGTCTAACCTACACCCCAGTGTCTACCCTGGGCCCCCCATATATACCTTGGATTTCCGTGTCTGCACTACGATATATATCTATCCTGGTCCCCTTCGGTCTGCCTTGGGCCATATTGTACCTTGACTCCTTGTGTTAACATAGGGGTGTACCATGCATATTGGGGCCCCGTGTCTCCCCTGGTCCCCTCGTCACTTCCCTGCACCATCGCGTACCTTCTTGGCTTACTGGTCTATACGCCCCTCCTTTGTCCCTTTACATTACCACTATCCCTCCACCTCTCCTGTGTCCATCTGTCCCTCTGCCTTCACTGTGTCCCTCTGCCTCCCCTTGTTTCCCTCCACCTCCCAATGTGTGCCTCTGTCTCCCCTGTGTCCCTCAGCCGCCCTTGGGACCCCTTGCGTTCCCTGTGAGATTTTGAAGCATGATAATCGTTCCATGAAAAAGGAGATAAAAAGTTGCGCCAAAACATGAAAGCTTTAGAGAGTTTGAAGAAGTGTTCTCAAGATGATAGGGGACTCAGACGTCGACACAAGCATACACCCAACACCATGAAGAATTTAAAGCATTTAACCTCTTGGTCAAGATGTACTGCATATAAGCAAATTCCATATAATTAGTCATATACAACAAAATAATCTTTTCATTTTCATTATACTTGTTTAGTGAAACTGTTCAGTTTCACTAAGTAATATCCAAGAACATATTTAATATCTAAGCCACATGTAATGATATCCAAGTAATATCATTACATGTTGCTTTATTATGTTTCTCACAAACCCATTATTAATTAATCATATTTACAGCTCCCTCAGCTGTAATTCTTTTTCGAAATTAGACCTGCTCTCTCTGAGACGAAGTCCAATCTGGCTTTTCGAACTAGACTTTCAATCAGCATTTTGAATATATCAGACCACGTTGTGTTTGTATGGTCAAACATCACAGATAGTTCTGCACAAAATTCTAACATTATCTGACTTGAGAGTTCTGCACAAATTTCTAACATTATCTGACTTGATAATGACTTAATAATCCCCCGCTCTTCCTCTCCAGTGTTTCACAATCAGAAATATCAGTATACTCTAATCATATTGAATATATAATTCTCCAGCAGACTTAATACGTGAAACCAACAAAGATTTTAAATCCTCTGCAAATAAAGGGAAATAGAAGAGAAGTCAGTGAAGGGAGAGGGAGGACCAAGAAGAGAGAATGGAAGAAAATAAGATTAGAGGAGAAAGTTGGAGCCTCCGTCTACTTCCTTTCTATTCTTCCTGTCAGTTCATCTCCTATCACTGACTCCGTCGGCCTCCTCCTTGACATTGAGGAAACACAGAAAGTTTTCTCTGAAAAGAAATTCGTAAATTGTGCTCACGATATCTAAAGTGGTTGGGAAAGAAATTTATCAGCAACTGTATAGTGGTTTCGTGTACACTATGCGAGCTGTCATTAAACACAATGTCAGTTATGCTTAATAATTAAGAGTGCTAATGTAACAAGAACACCTATTGATAACTTTATTCAGGCATCTTCCTTTGGAAATATTACTGTGTTTATTTAACAAGTTCTACGTATATTCTAAATTCCTTTTTAGATTTAAAGGTTTCACACTTTCATTTGCAATAATTTAATAACAAACATCACAATGCTGCTAAGGGATATTTGGGTCTTTTTCCACAATTGATAAAGACGTAATCTAAAATAAAATTATCTAAACTGCTTTGTCCACGACTTTGTTCAAAGGTTTTGTGCAGGGTTTATAAGAGGCAGTATGGCAAGGAACTGTTCTTCCTTATAGACAGTTTCTGTTAACAGTTTCCCCCAGATTATATTAATTCCATGTTTAAGATAAGTGACGACCGAGCATATAGTTTGATTCTGATAACAGAATGATTCTCTTTTGTTCTGACTTGAAGAGAGCATTTTCTGAATATAGTTATAGTAATAAACTTCCAGGCCTACAATGGAAGTGTTGCCAAAATACATAACACTAACAGATTTACGAGTCTCTTGGCGTCAGCTTTCTTCTACTCGATCTTCTGTCTTCCTCTTTCTCTCTCCCNCAACTTTCACATAACATTTGTTTCCCTTATATGTCTTAACATTAATAGGGACCTTTCTGAAAGCTTCTCTATTGATAGTTTATTGGTTAATAATACATGTTAACTGTCGATAAATTATATCTAACAATAACATCTTGGAAATAGAGAAAATAAACCAGCGGTTCGAGTCGTTGACCACCTTGCAGAGCTGTGTTAGTCTCAAGAGTAATCGTGTCAATATCGCACCATCTCCACTCTCAAACATGTCAACAGGCAGTTAACGCCATACTACCAACACCGACCTTTGTGAGGGTGTATATTGCTCAACGACCAACAACAGCCTGGAGCTTGAGAATTGAAGTTGTTTCACTAACGCTCAGAATTAATGGAAATACACGGACTGAGATTTTTTGCTACTGCAGAGGAAGTCCAGAGAAATATATTGCTGAAGCTGGAATTGTTAAGAAAAAGAAAAGAGTTGGCACCAAGACTCCCGATTAAATTTAAATGAATTCTTAATGATGCTGAATATTTAAGATGGGTATACAGATACATGGAAAAATGACAGACAGACAGAGATTAACAGACACATTCACGTCCCAAAAAAATGACAGAAAAAGGTAAAACCTTACAGCATTGCCCAATATGCCATATCTTCTCTATCTTCCTTTCTCATCTCTTTCTTGTCCAATCCTCTTCTCCATCAGCAAAACGTCTTCCGATCTTCGACACCATCTTGGGAACTACCTGCACCTCTCCTGTCACCGAGAAACATTTCTAGCAATGAATATGGGAAGGAGGAACGTGTTTGAACCCGCGTCTCTCAGCACCATCCTCATCCACTGTATCCTCACAACCACTTTTTTGTCTTTTTAATACCTGTCCCTTCTTCCTTCCACACTTCTGCCCCTCTCTCTTTCTCTTCCCTCCAGACATATCTCCCATTCCCTACATTCCCAGAACGCCCATCCCTTTGTTTCCACTTCACTCTTACCCATTTTCTTCTCAGTTTCATGATAACCAAACTACTCATCAGAAGATGGAGAAACGCCGAGTTTCGGTCCATCCTAGATAATTATTAAGTCGTGCTCACACAAGAATTGACTATATTATATATCCTTATATGATAGTTATCATATAAGGATATATTTTTAAATGTGATAAATATAACAAGTGAAACTAGCGATTTAAATTACCTTCTGATTGTCTAAATGGTGAGGTCTAAGAGCAGATGTTCGAGCCTCCAAGTATTTGCAGAGTACTACATACTGGTGAGCACACACATGTGTTTGTGTACTCACCAGTATATGTACTCCAATGAGTGTGTGCTCACCAGTATGTGTACTCCAATGAGTGTGTGCTCACCAGTATGTGTACTCCAATGAGTGTGTGCTCACGAGTATGTGTACTCAATGAGTGTGTACTCACCAGTATGTGTACTCCAATGAGTGTGTGCTCACCAGTATGTGCTTACCTAGTTGTGCTTGCGGGGATTGAGCTCTGGCTCTTTGGTTCCGCCTCTCAACTGTCAATCAACTGATGTTCAGGTTCCTGAGCCTACTGGGCTCTATTATATCTACACTTGAAACTGTGTATTGCGTCAGCCTCCACCACATCACTTCCTAATGCATTCCACTTCTTAACTCTAACAACAACAAAAAATCTTTCTAATATCTCTATGTATTCACCTAGTTGTGCTTGTGGGGGTTGAGCTCTGCTCTTTCGACCCGCCTGTCAACTGTCAATTAATTTTTTCTCCACGCACACACATCCAGGAAGCATCCCATAACAGCTGTCTAACTCCCAGGTACCTATTTACTGCTAGGTGAACAAGCGCATCAGGGTGAAAAAAACTCTGCCCATTTATTTTCCGCCATCTGCGACGATCGAACCTGGACCCTATGATTACGAGTCCCAAGCGATGTCCATTTAGCCACAGGCCCCACTGTGTATGTGTCCTCCTGTGAGCATGTACTCACCAGCATGTGTACTCCTGTGAGTGTGTACTCACCAGCATGTGTCCTCCTGTGAGTGTGTACTCACCAGCATGTGTACTCCTGTGAGTGTGTATTCACCAGCATGTGTACTCCTGTGAGTGTGTACTCACCAGCATGTGTCCTCCTGTGAGTGCGTACTCACCAGCATGTGTCCTCCTGTGAGTGTGTACTCACCAGCATGTGTCCTCCTGTGAGTGTGTACTCACCAGCATGTGTCCTCCTGTGAGTGTGTACTCACCAGCATGTGTCCTCCTTTGAGTGTGTACTCACCAGCATGTGTCCTCCTGTGAGTGTGTACTCACCAGCATGTGTCCTCCTGTGAGTGTGTACTCACCAGCATGTGTCCTCCTGTGAGTGTGTACTCACCAGCATGTGTCCTCCTGTGAGTGTGTACTCACCAGCATGTGTACTCCGGTGAGTGTGTACTCACCAGCATGTACTCACCTATATGTACTCACCTATATGTGTCTGCAGGATCGAGCATTGACTCTTGGATCCCGCCTTTCGAGCATCAGTTGTTTACAGCAATGACTCCTATCCCATTTCCCTATCATACCTGGTTTTAAAATTATGAATAGTATTGGCTTCCACAACCTGTTCCTTAAGTGCATTCCATTTTCCCACTACTCTCACGCTAAAAGAAAACTTCCTAACATCTCTGTGACTCATCTGAGTTTCTAACTTCCATCCATGTCCCCTCGTTCTGTTACTATTCCGTGTGAACATTTCGTCTATGTCCACTCTGTCAATCCCTCTGAGTATTTTATACGTTCCTATCATGTCCCCCCTCTCCCTTCTTCTTTCTAGTGTCGTAAGGCATAGTTCCCCCAGGCGCTCCTCATACCCCATCCCTCGTAGCTCTGGGACGAGTCTCGTTGCAAACCTCTGAACCTTTTCCAGTTTCATTATGTGTTTCTTTAGATGGGGACTCCATGATGAGGCGGCATACTCTAAGACTGGCCTCACGTAGGCAGTGTAAAGAGCCCTAAATGCCTCCTTACTTAGGTTTCTGAATGATGTTCTAACTTTTGCCAGTGTAGAGTACGCTGCTGTCGTTATCCTATTTATATGTGCCTCAGGAGATAGATTAGGTGTTACGTCCACACCCAGGTCTCTTTCGCGCGTCGTCACAGGTAGGCTGTTCCCCTTCATTGTGTACTGTCCCTTTGGTCTCCTATCTCCTAGTCCCATTTCCATAACTTTACATTTGCTCGTGTTGAATTCCAGTAGCCATTTCTCTGACCATCTCTGCAACCTGTTCAGGTCCTCTTGGAGGATCCTGCAATCCTCATCTGTCACAACTCTTCTCATCAACTTTGCGTCATCCGCAAACATCGACATGTAGGACTCTACACCCGTAAACATGTCGTTAACATATACAAGAAATAGAATTGGTCCCAGCACCGATCCTTGTGGTACTCCACTTGTTACTGTTCGCCAGTCCGACTTCTCGCCCCTTACCGTAACTCTTTGGCTCCTTCCTGTTAGGTAGTTCCTTATCCATGCTAGGACCTTTCCCCCTACCCCCGCCTGCCTCTCGAGTTTGAATAGCAGTCTCATGTGCGGTACTGTATCAAAGGCTTTTTGGCAGTCCAGAAATATGCAGTCTGCCCAACCATCTCTGTCCTGTCTTATCCTCGTTATTTTATCATAGAATTCCAGAAGGTTTGTTAGGCACGATTTCCCTGTCCAGAACCCATGTTAATGCTTGTTCACAAACCTAATGTTCCCCAGGTGTGCAACCAGTCGTAGCCTAATTATTCTTTCCAGTATTTTACAGGGATGCTTGTCAGTGATACAGGTCTATAGTTAAGTGCCTCCTCCCTATCGCCTTTCTTGAAGATCGGCACGACATTTGCCTTCTTGCAGCAACTAGGCAATTCTCCCGACATAAGTGACTCATTAAAGATCATTGCCAGAGGCACGCTGAGGGCCTGCGCTGCTTCTTTTAGTATCCACGGTGATACTTTGTCTGGTCCTACTGCTTTAGATGCATCTAGAGTTGTCAACTGTTTCATTACCTCCTCTACTGTCACCTCTATATCTGATAGTCTTTCATCTAGGGTTACCCCTTCCAACAATGGGAGCTGCTCGGGCTCGGTAGTGAATACTCCATGGAAACTGGCATTCAGTGCCTCACAGATTTCCTTGTCACTTTCAGTATATGTCCCCTCTGCCTTCCTTAGTCTTGTCACTTGGTCGTTCACCGACATTTTTCTTCTTATATGACTGTGTAGTAGCTTAGGTTGTTTTTTCGCTTTGATTGCAATATCGTTCTCATAGTCCCTTTCCGATGTCCGTCTGATGTTAATGTAATCGTTCCTAGCTCTGTTGCATCTGATCCTGTTGTCCTCTGTCCTTTGTCTTCTGTATTTCCTCCACTCCCGCCTGCTGGCCATTGTGAGTCCTTGCATGTGTCCTCCTGTGAGTGTGTACTCACCAGCATGTGTCCTCCTGTGAGTGTGTACTCACCAGCATGTGTCCTCCTGTGAGTGTGTACTCACCAGCATGTGTCCTCCTGTAAGTGTGTACTCACCAGCATGTGTCCTCCTGTGAGTGTGTACTCACCAGCATGTGTAGCTGAAAGAGGCATTTGAGCGGAATTCTGTGTTACGTTTCACTTACGAGATGGAGAAGGATGGGAAGCTGCCCTTTCTAGATGTAACGGTCATGGAAAGGAGCGGAGGTTTCCACACTGCAGTCTACACTAAGGATACAAACATAGGAATGTGCCTCAATGCCAACAGTGACTGCACAGACAGGTACAAGAGGAGTGTTGTTAACGCTTATGTCGACCGTGCTCTCAGCCACAGCTCAGGATGGAAGCAAGTCGATGAAGAACTCTGTAGGGTAAGGCAGGTCCTAGTCAACAACGGCTTTTCCAATGGTTTCGTTGAAGACATCACAAGAAGGAAGGTGAAACGCCATGCAACCTCTGAAGAGACAACTAACACAACACCTTTACCCCCTATTAGACTATTTTACAGGAACTTCTTTTCCACAGCTCATAAAACGGAGGAAAGGGTCCTGGAAGATATTGTTGATAAGAACGTTATCCCTACAGACAAAAATCAGAAGATACAATTGACGATTTACTATAAAACCAAAAAAACGGCCAACCTACTCATGAGAAACTCTCCAGACACAAAGCAGAACGATTTAAATGAGACCAACGTCGTCTATGCCTTCAAATGCCCACTTGGGGACTGTAAGCCTCAAAGAACTCAGTATATAGGCAAGACAACAACATCTCTTTCTAGGCGATTAACGATGCATAAGCAACAGGGCTCCGTTAAGGAACATATAATCTCTTCCCACAACCAGACCATCACCAGAGAAATCTTAACAAACAACACAGAAATCATCGATAGATACAGTGATAGCAGGCGGCTTGACATCTGCGAGGCACTACACACCAAGAAGTCAACACCAGCAATCAACAGCCAATTAATGCACAACTATATTCTACCCACTTCAAGACTCCGCACCAATATAGAAACACCAAGAAATATGGGCCAATAGGCCCTTTGCAGTTACTTCCATCCTTCCCTTTAATATACCCAATTTATACCCATTGTTTCGTGTTCTGTCTTGTGTTGAAAGTTTGCTCTATCTCGTGCTAAAAGTTTTGTTCACCTCATCCAGAACTGTTGTAACATATCACCTCACCCAAATACCCAAATACGGGTATTTGGGTGAGGATACAGGTTGTGTATCTTAATGTATAAGAGAAGGTGTTGCAATTTCCGTAACCATTTCAATATAATGGTAATGGAGGATCTATCTGAGGATAACATAACAAACTTTCACATAACATTTGTTTCCCTTATATGTCTTAACATTAATAGGGACCTTTCTGAAAGCTATCTCTATTGATAGTTTATTGGTTAATAATAACATGTTAACTGTCGATAAATTATATCTAACAATAACATCTTGGAAATAGAGAAAATAAACCAAGCGGTTCGAGTCGTTGACCACCTTGCAGAGCTGTGTTAGTCTCAAGAGTAATCGTGTCAATATCGCACCATCTCCACTCTCAAACATGTCAACAGGCAGTTAACGCCATACTACCAACACCGACCTTTGTGAGGGTGTATATTGCTCAACGACCAACAACAGCCTGGAGCTTGAGAATTGAAGTTGTTTCACTAACGCTCAGAATTAATGGAAATACACGGACTGAGATTTTTTGCTACTGCAGAGGAAGTCCAGAGAAATATATTGCTGAAGCTGGAATTGTTAAGAAAAAGAAAAGAGTTGGCACCAAGACTCCCGATGAAATTTAAATGAATTCTTAATGATGCTGAATATTTAAGATGGGTATACAGATACATGGAAAAATGACAGACAGACAGAGATTAACAGACACATTCACGTCCCAAAAAAATGACAGAAAAAGGTAAAACCTTACAGCATTGCCCAATATGCCATATCTTCTCTATCTTCCTTTCTCATCTCTTTCTTGTCCAATCCTCTTCTCCATCAGCAAAACGTCTTCCGATCTTCGACACCATCTTGGGAACTACCTGCACCTCTCATGTCACCGAGAAACATTTCTAGCAATGAATATGGGAAGGAGGAACGTGTTTGAACCCGCGTCTCTCAGCACCATCCTCATCCACTGTATCCTCACAACCACTTTTTTGTCTTTTTAATACCTGTCCCTTCTTCCTTCCACACTTCTGCCCCTCTCTCTTTCTCTTCCCTCCAGACATATCTCCCATTCCCTTACATTCCCAGAACGCCCATCCCTTTGTTTCCACTTCACTCTTACCCATTTTCTTCTCAGTTTCATGATAACCAAACTACTCATCAGAAGATGGAGAAACGCCGAGTTTCGGTCCATCCTAGATAATTATTAAGTCGTGCTCACACAAGAATTGACTATATTATATATCCTTATATGATAGTTATCATATAAGGATATATTTTTAAATGTGATAAATATAACAAGTGAAACTAGCGATTTAAATTACCTTCTGATTGTCTAAATGGTGAGGTCTAAGAGCAGATGTTCGAGCCTCCAAGTATTTGCAGAGTACTACATACTGGTGAGCACACACATGTGTGTGTGTACTCACCAGTATATGTACTCCAATGAGTGTGTGCTCACCAGTATGTGTACTCCAATGAGTGTGTGCTCACCAGTATGTGTACTCCAATGAGTGTGTGCTCACCAGTATGTGTACTCCAATGAGTGTGTGCTCACGAGTATGTGTACTCAATGAGTGTGTACTCACCAGTATGTGTACTCCAATGAGTGTGTGCTCACCAGTATGTGCTTACCTAGTTGTGCTTGCGGGGATTGAGCTCTGGCTCTTTGGTTCCGCCTCTCAACTGTCAATCAACTGATGTTCAGGTTCCTGAGCCTACTGGGCTCTATTATATCTACACTTGAAACTGTGTATTGCGTCAGCCTCCACCACATCACTTCCTAATGCATTCCACTTCTTAACTCTAACAACAACAAAAAATCTTTCTAATATCTCTATGTATTCACCTAGTTGTGCTTGTGGGGGTTGAGCTCTGCTCTTTCGACCCGCCTGTCAACTGTCAATTAATTTTTTCTCCACGCACACACATCCAGGAAGCATCCCATAACAGCTGTCTAACTCCCAGGTACCTATTTACTGCTAGGTGAACAAGCGCATCAGGGTGAAAGAAACTCTGCCCATTTATTTTCCGCCATCTGCGACGATCGAACCTGGACCCTATGATTACGAGTCCCAAGCGCTGTCCATTTAGCCACAGGCCCCACTGTGTATGTGTCCTCCTGTGAGCATGTACTCACCAGCATGTGTACTCCTGTGAGTGTGTACTCACCAGCATGTGTACTCCTGTGAGTGTGTACTCACCAGCATGTGTCCTCCTGTGAGTGTGTACTCACCAGCATGTGTACTCCTGTGAGTGTGTACTCACCAGCATGTGTACTCCTGTGAGTGTGTACTCACCAGCATGTGTCCTCCTGTGAGTGTGTACTTACCAGCATGTGTACTCCTGTGAGTGTGTACTCACCAGCATGTGTCCTCCTGTGAGTGTGTACTTACCAGCATGTGTACTCCTGTGAGTGTGTACTCACCAGCATGTGTCCTCCTGTGAGTGTGTACTCACCAGCATGTGTACTCCTGTGAGTGTGTACTCACCAGCATGTGTACTCCTGTGAGTGTGTACTCACCAGCATGTGTACTCCTGTGAGTGTGTACTCACCAGCATGTGTCCTCCTTTGAGTGTGTACTCACCAGCATGTGTCCTCCTGTGAGTGTGTACTCACCAGCATGTGTCCTCCTGTGAGTGTGTACTCACCAGCATGTGTCCTCCTGTGAGTGTGTACTCACCAGCATGTGTACTCCTGTGAGTGTGTACTCACCAGCATATGTCCTCCTGTGAGTGTGTACTCACCAGCATGTGTCCTCCTGTGAGTGTGTACTCACCAGCATGTGTCCTCCTGTAAGTGTGTACTCACCAGCATGTGTCCTCCTGTGAGTGTGTACTCACCAGCATGTGTAGCTGAAAGAGGCATTTGAGCGGAATTCTGTGTTACGTTTCACTTACGAGATGGAGAAGGATGGGAAGCTGCCCTTTCTAGATGTAACGGTCATGGAAAGGAGCGGAGGTTTCCACACTGCAGTCTACACTAAAGATACAAACATAGGAATGTGCCTCAATGCCAACAGTGACTGCACAGACAGGTACAAGAGGAGTGTTGTTAACGCTTATGTCGACCGTGCTCTCAGCCACAGCTCAGGATGGAAGCAAGTCGATGAAGAACTCTGTAGGGTAAGGCAGGTCCTAGTCAACAACGGCTTTTCCAATGGTTTCGTTGAAGACATCACAAGAAGGAAGGTGAAACGCCATGCAACCTCTGAAGAGACAACTAACACAACACCTTTACCCCCTATTAGACTATTTTACAGGAACTTCTTTTCCACAGCTCATAAAACGGAGGAAAGGGTCCTGGAAGATATTGTTGATAAGAACGTTATCCCTACAGACAAAAATCAGAAGATACAATTGACGATTTACTATAAAACCAAAAAAACGGCCAACCTTCTCATGAGAAACTCTCCAGACACAAAGTAGAACGATTTAAATGAGACCAACGTCGTCTATGCCTTCAAATGCCCACTTGGGGACTGTAAGCCTCAAAGAACTCAGTATATAGGCAAGACAACAACATCTCTTTCCAGGCGATTAACGATGCATAAGCAACAGGGCTCCGTTAAGGAACATTTAATCTCTTCCCACAACCAGACCATCACCAGAGAAATCTTAACAAACAACACAGAAATCATCGATAGATACAGTGATAGCAGGCGGCTTGACATCTGCGAGGCACTACACACCAAGAAGTCAACACCTGCAATCAACAGCCAATTAATGCACAACTATATTCTACCCACTTCAAGACTCCGCACCAATATAGAAACACCAAGAAATATGGGCCAATAGGCCCTTTGCAGTTACTTCCATCCTTCCCTTTAATATACCCAATTTATACCCATTGTTTCGTGTTCTGTCTTGTGTTGAAAGTTTGCTCTATCTCGTGTTAAAAGTTTTGTTCACCTCATCCAAAACTGTTGTAACATATCACCTCACCCAAATACCCAAATACGGGTATTTGGGTGAGGATACAGGTTGTGTATCTTAATGTATAAGAGAAGGTGTTGCAATTTCCGTAACCATTTCAATATAATGGTAATGGAGGATCTGAGGATAACATAACAAACTTTCACATAACATTTGTTTCCCTTATATGTCTTAACATTAATAGGGACCTTTCTGAAAGCTATCTCTATTGATAGTTTATTGGTTAATAATAACATGTTAACTGTCGATAAATTATATCTAGCAATAACATCTTGGAAATAGAGAAAATAAACCAAGCGGTTCGAGTCGTTGACCACCTTGCAGATCTGTGTTAGTCTCAAGAGTAATCGTGTCAATATCGCACCATCTCCACTCTCAAACATGTCAACAGGCAGTTAACGCCATACTACCAACACCGACCTTTGTGAGGGTGTATATTGCTCAACGACCAACAACAGCCTGGAGCTTGAGAATTGAAGTTGTTTCACTAACGCTCAGAATTAATGGAAATACACGGACTGAGATTTTTTGCTACTGCAGAGGAAGTCCAGAGAAATATATTGCTGAAGCTGGAATTGTTAAGAAAAAGAAAAGAGTTGGCACCAAGACTCCCGATGAAATTTAAATGAATTCTTAATGATGCTGAATATTTAAGATGGGTATACAGATACATGGAAAAATGACAGACAGACAGAGATTAACATACACATTCACGTCCCAAAAAATGACAGAAAAAGGTAAAACTTTACAGCATTGCCCAATATGCCACATCTTCTCTATCTTCCTTTCTCATCTCTTTCTTGTCCAATCCTCTTCTCCATCAGCAAAACGTCTTCCGATCTTCGACACCATCTTGGGAACTACCTGCACCTCTCCTGTCACCGAGAAACATTTCTAGCAATGAATATGGGAAGGAGGAACGTGTTTGAACCCGCGTCTCTCAGTACCATCCTCATCCACTGTATCCTCACAACCACTTTTTGTCTTTTTAATACCTGTCCCTTCTTCCTTCCACACTTCTGCCCCTCTCTCTTTCTCTTCCCTCCAGACATATCTCCCATTCCATTACATTCCCAGAACGCCCATCCCTTTGTTTCCACTTCACTCTTACCCATTTTCTTCTCAGTTTCATGATAACCAAACTACTCATCAGAAGATGGAGAAACGCCGAGTTTCGGTCCATCCTAGATAATTATTAAGTCGTGCTCACACAAGAATTGACTATATTATATATATATATATATATATATATATATATATATATATATATATATATATATATATATATATATATAATTGTGTGTGTAATGTGGGTATCTAATGTGGTACCCTCTTCTATCTGTCTGTGGCCACTCCATGATAATGGTCAAGGACGCAAACGTCGTTGTCTCTTCATCTGACGTGTAGTTTGGTCATCATATCTTCAGCCACGTTATTGTGACTCATCGTCTTCTCAGTGTCGTAACGCTTCTGTTTTCAGTTACTTCTCCACCAGCTTCACCTTCATTTCACTCTCCTTTTTTTTTTCCATCTTGTTATCCCTACTTGATCCCCATCCTCACCAGTCCTCAACAGTTCTACACCATCCCCTCCCGTTCTATTCTCACCGATAACCTCTCTTCACCCCCTCCTCTCCACCACGCCACCCCTCTTCTCCACCACGCAACCCCTCTTCTCCACCACGCAACCCCTCTTCTCCACCACGTCACCCCCTCTTCTCCACCACGCAACCCCTCTTCTCCCCACGCCACCCCTCTTCTCCACCACGCACCCCTCTTCTCCACCACGCCACCCCTCTTCTATCCCTCCTCAGCCAACACAATAGTGCCCTGTCGGTCCAATTAATAACTTCCAGCTGGTGATCTCGCCTAGGTAACCTTCATGCAGCCTCACACCGCGCCTTCCCCTCCAGAGGCCAATCTCCCTATGACTTCTCTGGGTTCCCACACCTTCCTGGGCCCCCCGTGCTTCTGTGTCTTCCCTGGGCCCCCGTGACTCCTGTGTCTTCCCTGGGCCCCCGTGACTCCTGTGTCTTCCCTGGGCCCCCGTGACTCCTGTGGCACTCCGTGGATACCCACAGCTCTCGCGTCTACTCAGGAGTCCTCGTTTCTAATCTGGGTAACCATGTCTACCGTGGCCCCTATGTATACCCTGGGCCCGCGTGTTTGTCCTGCATCTCCGTGTCTAACCTACACCCCAGTGTCTACCCTGGGCCCCCCATATATACCTTGGATTTCCGTGTCTGCACTACGATATATATCTATCCTGGTCCCCTTCGGTCTGCCTTGGGCCATAATGTACCTTGACTCCTTGTGTTAACATAGGGGTGTACCATGCATATTGGGCCCCGTGTCTCCCCTGGTCCCCTCGTCACTTCCCTGCACCATCGCGTACCTTCTTGGCTTACTGGTCTCTACGCCCCTCCTTTGTCTCTTTACATTACCACTATCCCTCCACCTCTCCTGTGTCCATCTGTCCCTCTGCCTTCACTGTGTCCCTCTGCCTCCCCTTGTTTCCCTCCACCTCCCAATGTGTGCCTCTGTCTCCCCTGTGTCCCTCAGCCTCCCTTGGGACCCCTTGCGTTCCCTGTGAGATTTTGAAGCATGATAATCGTTCCATGAAAAGGAGATAAAAAGTTGCGCCAAAACATGAAGCTTTAGAGAGTTTGAAGAAGTGTTCTCAAGATGATAGGGGACTCAGACGTCGACACAAGCATACCCCAACATCATGAAGAATTTAAAGCATTTAAACCTCTTGGTCAAGATGTACTGCATATAANATATATATATATATATATATATATATTATATATATATTGAGGCATCTATCCACCAATATATCTATGCATCTATACAATCATCTCTCTATCTAATCACACATCCATCTATCTGTGTGTCAGTGTATCATCCACGTATCCAGCTCTCTCTCAATGTGCCCATCTATCGATCTTTCTGTCTATCCATATGTCCATGTATACAGCAATCTGTCTTTTTATTCTTCCTGTTGTGCGTTCATCTATCTATTCATATTACCATCTATCTTTTTGACTTTCTATTCATCCATCTATTCAATAATGTATCTATCCTTCTATACATTATTATATCTATCCATCTATATAGCAAAAATATATATCCATCAAATCATAATCTATCCATTTATATATTAATCTGTCTCTCCATCTCTCAGTCGACGAATTGGTGGAAAAATACATGGACAGATGGATGAATGAATAGATGAATGGATAGATGGGTAGACAGATGGATCGATATATAAATGGATAGATGGATTACAGACAGACCAGTGTAATGCTGGGTCTGTCTGGGTATCCCATCTATCCCTCACAATCAACATTCACAATCATTGATTCTCCGAACAATAGCATCTCACAATCATTGCCTTTCAGACCAATTACTTCTCACGATGTTTGCTACTCAGAACAATAACTATTCACAATCATACTAACTCAAAACAGTAGATTTTCACAATCACTGCAATAAGAAACCGCTGATCAAATTCGCTGATAATTAGTACAATAGCTCCTCACAATCACTGCTAATCACTGCCCAAAAATCACTATCTATCATAACAAGAGACACACTCAGCCACTACACCTCTGAACAACAGCTGCTGGCAATCACTACTGCCCAGAATATTAGCCGTTAATAAAAGTAAAAAACGAGTCAGTGCAGCCCTTGGTGGAGGCGTGGCAACAGCATGGCAACAGCATGGCAACAGTACGGCAACAGTATGGCAACAGCAGGGCAACAGTACGGCAACAGTACGGCAACAGTATGGCAACAGTACGGCAACAGTATGGCAACAGTATGGCAACAGTACGGCAACAGTATGGCAACAGTACGGCAACAGTATGGCAACAGTATGGCAACAGCACGGTAAGAGCACGGCAACAGCATTCAACAGTACGGCAACAGTATGGCAACAGTACGGCAACAGTACGGCAACAGCATGGCAACAGCAGGGCAACAGTACGGCAACAGTACAGCAACGGTATGGCAACAGTATGGCAACAGTATGGCAACAGCACAGTAAGAGCACGGCAACAGCATGGCAACAGCAGGACAACAGTATGGCAACAGTATGGCAACAGCATGGCAACAGCATGGCAACAGCAGGGCAACAGTACGGCAACAGTACAGCAACAGTATGGCAACAGTATGGCAACAGTATGGCAACAGCACAGTAAGAGCACGGCAACAGCATGGCAACAGCAGGACAACAGTATGGCAACAGTATGGCAACAGTGTGGCAACAGCATGGCAACAGCATGGCAACAGTACGGCAACAGTACGGCAACAGTATGGCAACAGCAGGGCAACAGCACGGCAACAGTGCCGGGACAAATATGCTTATAACCTTCGTATTGTAAGAATGTTTTCGGCTGATGACACAACAGTGAAAGTTATTTTCAATTTATGAGAGAAACACTGGGCGCTCCCGGCACGGACGTGTGCTGCTCTACCACACCAGGCCTTGTTGGGGAGGAGAGGGGGAGGAGATGGGGAGGACATGGGGAGGAGTTAGGGTAAAGATGGGGAGGAGTTAGGGTAAGGATGGGGAAGGGATGGGGAGGAGTTAGGGTAAAGATGGGGAGAGGATGGGGAAGAAAAACATGCTGGAATCTTGCTTCACGCTGCCTGAAATCTTCAGTCAATTTCGTTTTAACCTGGAAACTCTTGTTCAGTTTCCCAAGTGGCTATGTCTCAAGTGGCTATGTCTCAAGTGGCTATGTCTCAAGTGGCTATGCCTCAAGAGGCTATGTCTCAAGTGGCTATGTCTCAAGTGGCTATGTCTCAAGTGGCTATGTCTCAAGTGACTATGTCTCAAGTGGCTATGTCTCAAGTGGCTATGTCTCAAGTGGCTATGTCTCAAGAGGCTATGTCTCAAGAGGCTATATCTCAAGTGGCTATGTCTCAAGTGGCTGTGTCTCAAGTGGCTATGTCTCAATAGGCTATGTCTCAAGTGACTATGTCTCAAGAGGCTATGTCTCAAGTGGCTATGTCTCAAGTGGCTATGTCTCAAGTGGGTATGCCTCAAGTGGCTATGTCTCAAGTGGCTATGTCTCAAGTGGCTATGTCTCAAGTGGCGATGCCTCAAGTGGCTATGTCTCAAGTGTCTATGTCTCAAGTGGCTATGTCTCAAGAGGCTATGTCTCAAGTGGCTATGTCTCAAGTGGCTATGTCTCAAGTGACTATGTCTCAAGTGGCTATGTCTCAAGTGACTATGTCTCAATTGGCTATGTTGCATCTTACTATTGGCGCTCTTATGTTCAAGCAGTTCTCTTTTTCTGAGTTGTATCTTCAAGCCCGAGTCTCCTTTCCCTGTTGACGTAAGTTGTCTGTTCTCTATCCATGCCTTTTTGGTCATGTATTTCATCATAAGTTTAGTCTTCACTTCTCTCCGACTTCCTTTTTGAGGGAGATAAACTTTTCACAATGTTTGTCTTCTCTCCAAGTTAGTTTACTCCTGGGAAACTCTGCACGAAGTCTCTCTCCTTCTTGTTGTTTCCTTTGTAATCTCGTAACCTTTTGATACCTTCCCTGTAATCTCTTGCCCCTCCTGCAGTCTCAGCTGTATTCTCTTGCCCTCCTGCAGTCTCAGCTGTATTCTCTTGCTCTCATGTAGTCTCAGCTGTATTCTCTTGCCCTCCTGTAGTCTCAGCTGTAATCTCTTGCCCTCCTGTAATCTCAGCTGTAATCTCTTGCCCTCCTGTAGTCTCAGCTGTAATCTCTTGCCCCTGTAGTCTCAGCTGTAATCTCTTGCCCTCCTGTAGTCTCAGCTGTAATCTCTTGCCCTCCTGTAGTCTCAGCTGTAATCTCTTGCCCTCCTGTAGTCTCAGCTGTAATCTCTTGCCCTCCTGTAGTCTCAGCTGTAATCTCTTGCCCTCCTGTAGTCTCAGCTGTAATCTCTTGCCCTCCTGTAATCTCAGCTGTAATCTCTTGCCCTACTTGAGGTGACAAGCATCCACGGGACTCACGAACCAGTGATGGACGTCAAGGGCCGCGCAATTAAAACTTTGCAAGTGATTAAGGCGCCGGGAACATCCAGCTGCAGTTGACGGAGATGTTAATCACCAGGATTATTTCTTTCCCCGAGATAACATGCAGGCCAGGGAAGAGAAAGTGAAATGACGCTGTTTGAGGAGTCGACGCACACTTTAGTCTAGTCACATAGTTGGATGATTCTGGAAAAATTACTTTTATTATACAGATTTTAAAACTGCTACTTAATCACACACACACACACACACACACACACACACACACACACACACACACACACACACACACACACACACACACACACACTGTAATTTCACACTGTTATCTAAAAAAAAGGTAGTTAGTAACAGTTGATTGACAGTTGAGAGGTGGGCCGAAAAAGCAGAGCTCAACCCTCGCAAGTAACACCAAGGTGAATACAACTAGGTGAATACATACAAATACACACACACACACATTAGAACTTCATTCAGAAACCTAAGTGAGGAGGCTTTTAGGGCGCTTTACACTGCCTACGTGAGACCAGTCTTAGAGTATGCCGCGCCATCATGGAGTCCCCACCTGAAGAAACGCATAAGGAAACTGGAGAAGGTTCAGATGTTTGCGACGTGGCATGTCCTAGAGTTACGAGGGATGGGATATGAAGAACGTCTGAAGGAATTGAACCTTATGACACTAGAGAAAAGAAGGGAGAGAGGAGATGTGATAGGGACATATAAAATACTCAGGGGAATTGACAAAGTGGAAATAGATGAAATGTTCACACGTAATAATAACAGAACGAGGAGACGGGTGGAAACTGGAAACTCAGATGAGTCACAGAGATGTTAGGAAGTTTTCTTTTAGCGTGAGAGTAATGGAAAAATGGAATGCACTTGGGGAACAGGTTGTGGAAGCAAATACTATTCATACTTTTAAAACTAGGCATGATTGGGAAATGGGACAGGAGTCATTGCTGTAAACAACCGATGGCTGGAAAGGCGGGATCCAAGAGTCAATGCTCGATCCTGCAAACACAAATAGGTGAGTACAAATAGGTGAGTACACACACAACTCCATTCGCAGCTATATATGTAGATAGGACAAAGCCGCAATAGACTCTAGAATCAGCACACTACTCGACTGAAGGTTAAGAGGCGGGCCCAAGAGGCGAGGATCATACCCACAGATACAAGTAGGGAAGAACAACTAGGAAAACACACACACAAAACTCGTTACCTCATGGGAATGAACTGCAAATAACGACTGAGGACAAATTATTGAAGAACAAAAGGAATAGGTGAGATATGATAAAGACGTAGAAAATAGTCCAGAGAAGTGACTCCGTGGACAGAAACAATGTTCAAAGCGAGCAACAGTAAAATAAGGAACATAAAGTAGACTATAAGATACAAGTAAGTCACAGAGATGTCAGAAGAAACTTCTTTATTGTAAATATTGTTGATAAATAAAAAGGATTAATTGATAACGTTACTGATAGTTATCATATAAGGATATATTTTTAAATGTGATAAATATAACAAGTGAAACTAGTGATTTAAATACTTTCTGATTGTCTAAATGGTGAGGTCTAAGAGCAGATGCTCAAGCCTCCAAGTACTTACTTGCAGAGTACTACATACTGTTGAGGAAAGACACACACATGTGTGTGTGTACTCACCAGTATGTGTACTCCAATGAGTGTGTGCTCACCAGTATGTGTACTCCAATGAGTGTGTGCTCACCAGTATGTACTTACCTAGTTGTGCTTGCGGGGATTGAGCTCTGGCTCTTTGGTTCCGCCTCTCAACTGTCAATCAACTGATGTTCAGGTTCCTGAGCCTACTGGGCTCTATTATATCTACACCTGAAACTGTGTATTGCGTCAGCCTCCACCACATCACTTCCTAATGCATTCCACTTCTTAACTCTAACAACAACAAAAAATCTTTCTAATATCTCTATGTATTCACCTAGTTGTGCTTGTGGGGGTTGAGCTCTGCTCTTTCGACCCGCCTGTCAACTGTCAATTAATTTTTCCTCCACGCACACACATCCAGGAAGCATCCCATAACAGCTGTCTAACTCCCAGGTACCTATTTACTGCTAGGTGAACAAGTGCATCAGGGTGAAAGAAACTCTGCCCATTTATTTTCCGCCATCTGCGACGATCGAACCTGGACCCTATGATTACGAGTCCCAAGCGCTGTCCATTTAGCCACAGGCCCCACTGTGTATGTGTCCTCCTGTGAGCATGTACTCACCAGCATGTGTACTCCTGTGAGTGTGTACTCACCAGCATGTGTACTCCTGTGAGTGTGTACTCACCAGCATGTGTCCTCCTGTGAGTGTGTACTCACCAGCATGTGTACTCCTGTGAGTGTGTACTCACCAGCATGTGTACTCCTGTGAGTGTGTACTCACCAGCATGTGTCCTCCTGTGAGTGTGTACTTACCAGCATGTGTACTCCTGTGAGTGTGTACTCACCAGCATGTGTCCTCCTGTGAGTGTGTACTTACCAGCATGTGTACTCCTGTGAGTGTGTACTCACCAGCATGTGTCCTCCTGTGAGTGTGTACTCACCAGCATGTGTACTCCTGTGAGTGTGTACTCACCAGCATGTGTACTCCTGTGAGTGTGTACTCACCAGCATGTGTACTCCTGTGAGTGTGTACTCACCAGCATGTGTCCTCCTTTGAGTGTGTACTCACCAGCATGTGTCCTCCTGTGAGTGTGTACTCACCAGCATGTGTCCTCCTGTGAGTGTGTACTCACCAGCATGTGTCCTCCTGTGAGTGTGTACTCACCAGCATGTGTACTCCTGTGAGTGTGTACTCACCAGCATATGTCCTCCTGTGAGTGTGTACTCACCAGCATGTGTCCTCCTGTGAGTGTGTACTCACCAGCATGTGTCCTCCTGTAAGTGTGTACTCACCAGCATGTGTCCTCCTGTGAGTGTGTACTCACCAGCATGTGTAGCTGAAAGAGGCATTTGAGCGGAATTCTGTGTTACGTTTCACTTACGAGATGGAGAAGGATGGGAAGCTGCCCTTTCTAGATGTAACGGTCATGGAAAGGAGCGGAGGTTTCCACACTGCAGTCTACACTAAAGATACAAACATAGGAATGTGCCTCAATGCCAACAGTGACTGCACAGACAGGTACAAGAGGAGTGTTGTTAACGCTTATGTCGACCGTGCTCTCAGCCACAGCTCAGGATGGAAGCAAGTCGATGAAGAACTCTGTAGGGTAAGGCAGGTCCTAGTCAACAACGGCTTTTCCAATGGTTTCGTTGAAGACATCACAAGAAGGAAGGTGAAACGCCATGCAACCTCTGAAGAGACAACTAACACAACACCTTTACCCCCTATTAGACTATTTTACAGGAACTTCTTTTCCACAGCTCATAAAACGGAGGAAAGGGTCCTGGAAGATATTGTTGATAAGAACGTTATCCCTACAGACAAAAATCAGAAGATACAATTGACGATTTACTATAAAACCAAAAAAACGGCCAACCTTCTCATGAGAAACTCTCCAGACACAAAGTAGAACGATTTAAATGAGACCAACGTCGTCTATGCCTTCAAATGCCCACTTGGGGACTGTAAGCCTCAAAGAACTCAGTATATAGGCAAGACAACAACATCTCTTTCCAGGCGATTAACGATGCATAAGCAACAGGGCTCCGTTAAGGAACATTATATCTCTTCCCACAACCAGACCATCACCAGAGAAATCTTAACAAACAACACAGAAATCATCGATAGATACAGTGATAGCAGGCGGCTTGACATCTGCGAGGCACTACACACCAAGAAGTCAACACCTGCAATCAACAGCCAATTAATGCACAACTATATTCTACCCACTTCAAGACTCCGCACCAATATAGAAACACCAAGAAATATGGGCCAATAGGCCCTTTGCAGTTACTTCCATCCTTCCCTTTAATATACCCAATTTATACCCATTGTTTCGTGTTCTGTCTTGTGTTGAAAGTTTGCTCTATCTCGTGTTAAAAGTTTTGTTCACCTCATCCAAACTGTTGTAACATATCACCTCACCCAAATACCCAAATACGGGTATTTGGGTGAGGATACAGGTTGTGTATCTTAATGTATAAGAGAAGGTGTTGCAATTTCCGTAACCATTTCAATATAATGGTAATGGAGGATCTGAGGATAACATAACAAACTTTCACATAACATTGTTTCCCTTATATGTCTTAACATTAATAGGGACCTTTCTGAAAGCTATCTCTATTGATAGTTTATTGGTTAATAATAACATGTTAACTGTCGATAAATTATATCTAGCAATAACATCTTGGAAATAGAGAAAATAAACCAAGCGGTTCGAGTCGTTGACCACCTTGCAGATCTGTGTTAGTCTCAAGAGTAATCGTGTCAATATCGCACCATCTCCACTCTCAAACATGTCAACAGGCAGTTAACGCCATACGACCAACACCGACCTTTGTGAGGGCGTATATTGCTCAACGACCAACAACAGCCTGGAGCTTGAGAATTGAAGTTGTTTCACTAACGCTCAGAATTAATGGAAATACACGGACTGAGATTTTTTGCTACTGCAGAGGAAGTCCAGAGAAATATATTGCTGAAGCTGGAATTGTTAAGAAAAAGAAAAGAGTTGGCACCAAGACTCCCGATGAAATTTAAATGAATTCTTAATGATGCTGAATATTTAAGATGGGTATACAGATACATGGAAAAATGACAGACAGACAGAGATTAACATACACATTCACGTCCCAAAAAAATGACAGAAAAAGGTAAAACCTTACAGCATTGCCCAATATGCCACATCTTCTCTATCTTCCTTTCTCATCTCTTTCTTGTCCAATCCTCTTCTCCGTCAGCAAAACGTCTTCCGATCTTCGACACCATCTTCGGAACTACCTGCACCTCTCCTGTCACCGAGAAACATTTCTAGCAATGAATATGGAAGGAGGTGTTTAACCCGCGTCTCTGAACCCAGCTCTCACTTACCCACCACTCATCACTTATCCTCACAACCACTTTTTTGTCTTTTTAATACCTGTCCCTTCTTCCTTCCATACTTCTGCCCCTCTCTCTTTCTCTTCCCTCCAGACATATCTCCCATTCCCTTACATTCCCAGAACGCCCATCCCTTTGTTTCCACTTCACTCTTTCCCATTTTCTTCCAGTTTCATGATAACCAAACTACTCATCAGAAGATGGAGAAACGCCGAGTTTCGGTCCATCCTGGATAATTATTAAGTCGTGCTCACACAAGAATTGACTATATATATATAATATATATATATATATATATATATATATATATATATATATATATATATATATATATATATATAATGTGTGTGTAATATGGGTATCTAATGTGGTACCCTCTTCTATCTGTCTGTGGCCACTCCATGATAATGGTCAAGGACGCAAACGTCGTTGTCTCTTCATCTGACGTGTAGTTTGGTCATCATATCTTCAGCCACGTTATTGTGACTCATCGTCTTCTCAGTGTCGTAACGCTTCTGTTTTCAGTTACTTCTCCACCAGCTTCACCTTCATTTCACTCTCCTTTTTTTTTTCCATCTTGTTATCCCTACTTGATCCCCATCCTCACCAGTCCTCAACAGTTCTACACCATCCCCTCCCGTTCTATTCTCACCGATAACCTCTCTTCACCCCCTCCTCTCCACCACGCCACCCCTCTTCTCCACCACGCAACCCCTCTTCTCCACCACGCAACCCCTCTTCTCCACCACGCAACCCCTCTTCTCCACCACGCCACCCCTCTTCTCCACCACGCCACCCCTCTTCTCCACCACGCCACCCCTCTTCTCCACCACGCAACCCCTCTTCTCCACCACGCCACCCCTCTTCTCCACCACGCCACCCCTCTTCTATCCCTCCTCAGCCAACACAATAGTGCCCTGTCGGTCCAATTAATAACTTCCAGCTGGTGATCTCGCCTAGGTAACCTTCATGCAGCCTCACACCGCGCCTTCCCCTCCAGAGGCCAATCTCCCTATGACTTCTCTGGGTTCCCACACCTTCCCTGGGCCCCCGTGCTTCTGTGTCTTCCTTGGGCCCCCGTGCTCTGTGTCTTCCCTGGGCCCCCGTGACTCCTGTGTCTTCCTTGGGCCCCCGTGCTTCTGTGTCTTCCCTGGGCCCCCGTGACTCCTGTGTCTTCCCTGGGCCCCGTGACTCCTGTGTCTTCCTTGGGCCCCCGTGCTTCTGTGTCTTCCCTGGCCCCCGTGACTCCTGTGGCACTCCGTGGATACCCACGGCTCTCGCGTCTACTCAGGAGTCCTCGTTTCTAATCTGGGTACCATGTCTACCGTGGCCCCTATGTATACCCTGGGCCCGCGTGTTTGTCCTGCATCTCCGTGTCTAACCTACACCCCAGTGTCTACCCATGGGCCCCCCATATATACCTTGGATTTCCGTGTCTGCACTACGATATATATCTATCCTGGTCCCCTTCGGTCTGCCTTGGGCCATATTGTACCTTGACTCCTTGTGTTAACATAGGGGTGTACCATGCATATTGGGGCCCCGTGTCTCCCCTGGTCCCCTCGTCACTTCCCTGCACCATCGCGTACCTTCTTGGCTTACTGGTCTATACGCCCCTCCTTTGTCCCTTTACATTACCACTATCCCTCCACCTCTCCTGTGTCCATCTGTCCCTCTGCCTTCACTGTGTCCCTCTGCCTCCCCTTGTTTCCCTCCACCTCCCAATGTGTGCCTCTGTCTCCCCTGTGTCCCTCAGCCGCCTTGGGACCCCTTGCGTTCCCTGTGAGATTTTGAAGCATGATAATCGTTCCATGAAAAAGGAGATAAAAAGTTGCGCCAAAACATGAAAGCTTTAGAGAGTTTGAAGAAGTGTTCTCAAGATGATAGGGGACTCAGACGTCGACACAAGCATACACCCAACACATGAAGAATTTAAAGCATTTAACCTCTTGGTCAAGATGTACTGCATATAAGCAAATTCCATATAATTAGTCATATACAACAAAATAAATCTTTTCATTTTCATTATACTTGTTTAGTGAAACTGTTCAGTTTCACTAAGTAATATCCAAGAAC
Source organism: Procambarus virginalis (assembly GCA_020271785.1). NCBI lineage: Eukaryota > Metazoa > Arthropoda > Malacostraca > Decapoda > Cambaridae > Procambarus > Procambarus virginalis. The sequence continues at coordinate 3,181,547 of WNGS01169217.1, forward strand.
ATATTTAATATCTAAGCCACATGTAATGATATCCAAGTAATATCATTACATGTTGCTTTATTATGTTTCTCACAAACCCATTATTAATTAATCATATTACAGCTCCCTCAGCTGTAATTCTTTTTCGAAATTAGACCTGCTCTCTCTGAGACGAAGTCCAATCTGGCTTTTCGAACTAGACTTTCAATCAGCATTTGAATATATCAGACCACGTTGTGTTTGTATGGTCAAACATCACAGATAGTTCTGCACAAAATTCTAACATTATCTGACTTGAGAGTTCTGCCACAATTTCTAACATTATCTGACTTGATAATGACTTNATGAAACGTAAAAAACAAAAGACGAAGAAAAAAATATTTTTACCGAAAAATATTTACGTCAGCAACGCCTAACTATATTCCTTTCTCACATATTACATTAAACGATAAAAAATCCCGTTGATTGACATAGAGAGAGCGTAGGCTGAAGTTAATAGAGAGAAAGTCTCTGGAAGAGGAACATTATCTCTCGGATTTCTGGGAAAAACATCTTGACCTTCAAAATATCCGCTCACAAATATTGACCTGTGGACCGCGGGTGGAATTGTCCCCCAAGTGCAGTGTGAGGTTCGGGTCCGCATTGGTGGCTCACCAACACGTGATTGATGAGGAGGAAGAGATGTGGAAGGCGAGAGATGGAGGCACAGCAACGGGGGAGGAGAAGAGGTTGATAAAGAAGAAGCAAAATATTTTTCGTTCAAATGATTCAACAGCTTCATGAATTATACATCATTAAAGCTACCCCCATGGGTCACAAAGGTACCACCATGGGTCACAAAGGTACCACCATGGGCCACAAAGGTACCACCATGGCCACAAAGGTACCACCATGGGCCACAAAGCTACCACCATGGGCACAAAGCTACCACTATGGGCCACAAAGCTACAACCATGGGCCACAAAGGTACCACCATGGGCCACAAAGGTACCACCATGGGCCACAAAGGTACCACCATGGGCCACAAAGCTCCCACCATGGGCCACAAAGCTCCCACCATGGGCCACAAAGGTACCACCATGGGCCACAAAGCTCCCACCATGGGCCACAAAGCTCCCACCATGGGCCACAAAGCTCCCACCATGGGCCCCAAAGGTACCACCATGGCCACAAAGCTCCACCATGGGCCACAAAGCTCCCACCATGGGCCACAAAGGTACCACCATGGGCCACAAAGCTCCCACCATGGGCCACAAAGCTCCCACCATGGGCCACAAAGCTCCCACCATGGGCCACAAAGGTACCACCATGGGCCACAAGCTACCACCATGGGCCACAAAGCTACCACTATGGGCCACAAAGCTACAACCATGGGCCACAAAGCTCCCACCATGGGCCACAAAGCTACCACCATGGGCCACAAAGCTACCACCATGGGCCACAAAGCTCCAGGTAGGGTACAGGAGGGTACAGAGTAACGGGTGCCATGTTGCAGGAGGGTACAGAGTGATGGATGTGGTGTAGGTGGGTACAGAGTGATGGATGTGGTGTAGGTGGGTACAGAGTGATGGATGTGGTGCAGGTGGGTACAGAGTGATGGATGTGGAGGACGGGAAAGTGGATCCCTAATGATGGAGGTAGTGAAGGAGAGAACAAAGTGATGGAGGAGATGCAGGATAATATAGAGGATGCAAGTGGGTAGAGAATGAAGGAGGTGGCGTGGCGTCAGTGTTGGCTGGCTGATGGAAGTGGTGATGGATGAGTGTTGTTCTATCCTCAGTAATTTCCTGCTGCAGGTCCATGGTGGAGGTAGTCAGGCTCTCTCTCTCTCTCTCTCTCTCTCTCTCTCTCTCTCTCTCTCTCTCTCTCTCTCTCTCTCTCTGTTTGTCAGATTGTAATCCCTCATAGGTGTGACCCATGACAATATATGAATATATATATATATATATATATTATATATATATATATATATATATATATATATATATATTGAGGCATCTATCCACCAATATATCTAGCATCTATACAATCATCTCTCTATCTAATCACACATCCATCTATCTGTGTGTCAGTGTATCATCCACGTATCCAGCTCTCTCTCAATGTGCCCATCTATTGATCTTTCTGTCTATCCATATGTCCATGTATACAGCAATCTGTCTTTTTATTCTTCCTGTTGTGCGTTCATCTATCTATTCATATTACCATCTATCTTTTTGACTTTCTATTCATCCATCTATTCAATAATGTATATATCCTTCTATACATTATTATATCTATCCATCTATATAGCAAAAATATATATCCATCAAATCATTAATCTATCCATTTATACATTAATCTGTCTCTCCATCTCTCAGTCGACGAATTGGTGAAAAATACATGGACAGATGGATGAATGAATAGATGAATGGATAGATGGGTAGACAGATGGATCGATATATAAATGGATAGATGGATTACAGACAGACCAGTGTAACGCTGGGTCTGTCTGTATCCCATCTATCCCTCACAATCAACATTCACAATCATTGATTCTCCGAACAATAGCATCTCACAATCATTGCCTTTCAGACCAATTACTTCTCACGATGTTTGCTACTCAGAACAATAACTATTCACAATCATACTAACTCAAAACAGTAGATTTTCACAATCACTGCAACAAGAAACCGCTGATCAAATTCGCTGATAATTAGTACAATAGCTCCTCACAATCACTGCTAATCACTGCCCAAAAATCACTATCTATCATAACAAGAGACACTCTCAGCCACTACACCTCTGAACAACAGCTGCTGGCAATCACTACTGCCCAGAATATTAGCCGTTAATAAAAGTAAAAAACGAGTCAGTGCAGCCCTTGGTGGAGGCGTGGCAACAGCATGGCAACAGCATGGCAACAGTACGGCAACAGTACGGCAACAGCACGGCAACAGTACGGCAACAGTATGGCAACAGTACGGCAACAGTATGGCAACAGTATGGCAACAGTACGGCAACAGTATGGCAACAGTACGGCAACAGTATGGCAACAGTATGGCAACAGCACGGTAAGAGCACGGCAACAGCATGGCAACAGTACGGCAACAGTATGGCAACAGTACGGCAACAGTATGGCAACAGTACGGCAACAGTATGGCAACAGCATGGCAACAGTACGGCAACAGTATGGCAACAGTACGGCAACAGTATGGCAACAGTACGGCAACAGTATGGCAACAGCAGGGCAACAGATGGCAACAGTATGGCAACAGTTTGGCAACAGTATGGCAACAGTATGGCAACAGCACAGTAAGAGCACGGCAACAGCATGGCAACAGCAGGACAACAGTATGGCAACAGTATGGCAACAGTATGGCAACAGTATGGCAACAGCACAGTAAGAGCACGCAACAGCAGGACAACAGTATGGCAACAGTACGCAACAGTACGACAACAGCATGGCA
>WNGS01169217.1:3184999-3199289 GCA_020271785.1 Procambarus virginalis
ACCATTAACCATCAATAACCATTAGCTGTCGAGAATTATGTGTTTGGTGGCGGTGGTGAACGCCCCTCTGGGATTTATGGTAAAGTAAACGAGCGTTAAAGGGATATCTGCTTCTCAATGGATTATTATTAGCCATTGTCATGCATATAAACGCTGAGGACATTATTGTCCAGCGTTATCTTCGGCACAGTTGTCCGGGACTCATCTCCAGAGTTTTCATTTGCGTTATGGCCGGCGGTAAGTGACGTGTCATTGTCATATGGGGTCTCGTTGGTAATATTATTTGTGAGCACGATCGCTTTGATATATAATATATTTTTTTTTTTCAAAGACTTTTAGTTTTCACACACAACTATAACCTGAAAGCACTAAACAGTTCTTTACTATGCTATGATTTAAACAGCTTCATCTTTCATTTTATACCCGCTTTTGGGTGAGGTGATATGTTACAACAGTTTTTAATGAGGTGAACAAATCATGTCAACAAAGGACAGATCACGAAAACAATGGATATTAAGTGGATATTAACTGAGGTAAATTGAAGGTATGAATGAAAGTAGCTGCGGAAGGGCCTATTGGCCCATATTTCTTGATGCTTCTATATTGGAGCGGGGTCTTGAAGTGGGTAGAATATAGTTGTGCATTAATTGCCTGTTGATTGCTGGTGTTGACTTCTTGATGTGTAGTGCCTCGCAGTTATATAGCCACCTGCTATCGCTGTACCTATCGATGATTTCTGTGTTATTTGTTAAGATTTCCTCTATTGATGGTTTGGTTGTGGGAAGAGAGTATATGTTCCTTAATGGAGCCCTGTTTGCTTATGCATCGTTAAACGCCTGAGAAGATGATGTTGTTAGCCATTGCCTATACTGAGTTTTTTGGGCTACAGTCCCCAAGTGGCCAGTTTAAAGGCATGACGACGTTTGTCTCTTTAGGGCGTTCTGCTCCGTGTCTGGAGAGTTTTTCATTAGTAGGCTGGCTGTTTTTTTGGTTTTATAGTAAATCGTTAGTTGTATCTTCTAATTTTTGTCTGTAGGGATAACAACATTTCTATTAACAATATCTTTCAGGACCCTTTCCTCCGTTTTATGAGCGGTGGAGAAGAAGTTCCTGTAAAATAGTCTAATAGGGGGTATAGGTGTTGTATTAGTTGTTTACTTCAGAGGTTGCATGGCGTTTTACTTTCATTCTTATGATGTCTTCAATGATTCCATTGGAGAAGCCGTTGTTGACTAGGACCACCTGCCTTACCCTACAGAGTTCTTCGTCGACTTGCTTCCATTCTGAGCTGTGGCTGAGAGCACGGTCGACATAAGCGTTAACAACACTCCTCTTGTACCTATCTGGGCAGTCACTGTTGGCATTTAGGCACATTCCTATGTTTGTTTCCTTAGTGTAGACTGCAGTGTGGAAACCTCCGCTCCTTTCCCCCCCCCCCTTTATTTGGTGATGGGGTCATGCCTCACCCTTTCTCTAATACTTCCCCCCCCCCTTCTCTCGCTCCTCTCCCTTTCATTCCTCTTGATCTCTTCCAGCCCACTACTCTTCTCTTGTTTCATTTTATCCATATTGTCCGTCTTTCCTCCTGCTCTTGTTTCACTTTATCCTTCATGCTCTCTGTCTGTCTTTTGTCTGTCTGTCTGCTTGTTCTCCCTCTCTCTCTCCCTCTCTCTCTCTCTCTCTCTCTCTCTCTCTCTCTCTCTCTCTCTCTCTCTCTCTCTCTCTCTCTCTCTCTCTCTCTCTCTCTCTCTCTCTTTTGTCTATTTATTTGTCTCTATTTTTCGCCACTCTCTCTTTGAAAAGGTCCATCCTATATATATTACAAATCTGAGGTATTACTTCATTATCATCGCTAAAAAGTGATACAAATGTATTTGGATCTTAACAATCCTCGTCTCATCCCCCTTCAATTTATACTTCTTCTTCCTCTCCGTTTCCCTAATCCTTCTCATCCTCTGTCCTTTTCTTTAATCCCTCCACCTCTGGTCACGCTCTTCCCCTCCGTGGAGCAGCAGGCAGTGAACGTCACGGTTATTGTCACAGCGATAACATTGTTTACCTCAGAGGTCATTACTGGATAAGCACGAGACGAGCCGGACACTCTGTATAGTGGGTGTGTTCGTCTGTACTTCCCCTCACGCGTCCTACTTCGTCACTCGTCCTTACTGGCTCCCCTCCTGACCCGAGGACCCTAGCTAACTTCGTCTATCTCCACCTAACATCGTCTCCTGTGTCCTATTCCTATCGGAGTGTTCCTCCGCTACTCCCCTCCCGTTTTCTTCCCTACACTCAGTCTTGCATAAAATTCCCTAACCCCTCGACTGTGTGCTACATATACTTTTCAAAATTGTCTAAAACACACGATATGTCTCTGCCCCCCTTGTATTTGCACTTCATTCTTTTCCTACATATTTGCTCCTACATTCCCTTTCCCCATGTCTCCACCACTAATTTCCCTTTCCCTTGTCTCCGCCCTTTTACTCCGTTTCCCATGTATGCGCCCCTACACGCTCCCTTCCATGTCTTATTACAAGAATATTTTGACAACGACTCTGCATGGCTGGTCAGTTACCCTTAAGCCTAGGCACCCACACTCTGATGCTGACAGATCTCAACTCAATGTCATTGGAAGAAATCTATCACTGTATGTTCGAGAAAGTGAAAACATGAGACTCGTGGGTAACAGATAGCCATTTTAGCAGGACGATTAGACTATGCATTTTTGATGATTGTCCAGGATAGGGATGTCATTATGCACATTGTACACAATATATACAGTGACAACCGGACACTACTTAACATCATCGACATAAAACTTTGAGACACCCAAATGCTTGAAGACATCGATAAACGTGTTGATGACCTCCGTAATCAAATATAGAGCTATCTGAGAGACCCGAGTCGCAAGATTGGACGAGGCAACTCTCAAAATGTGAACAAATTAAATGGTATGATAACTGACTACATAAAGATGCTCAGTACAGATACGCTGCGTATTAGTAGAAGGAACTAGATGCAACTCTCTGAACGGAACCAAGAGTTGTTTAAAACTGTCTGTCAAGTAGCCAGGGAAGGAAAGACTAAAGAGCGAGAAAGACAATTGCTTGACTTGAATAGTTCTATTGGATGAGAAACAATTCAAATCAATTGTGCACAAAAAGCAGGAAACGGAACTAGCTTGTTGCACAAACATCTCAAGGGTTGGACTGAACCACTAATATACAGGTGGAGTTATTCAGCATCATTCACCTCTCTCCCACTGAAGGAATATGTAGGCTACAGTTGCTGTGGTATAATAGAGAAAATCAGAATATCAACAGTGACAGCTAGTAAAGAAAACTGTGTCGAGGAGGACAGCGGACTATGAGGAAGGCAACACGTTTGTGTCTGGCGATGATGGGGTCACCCTTGACAGTGGGGCCATTCATGACAGTGGGTCACTCATGAAAATGGGGTCATCCATGAAAGTGGGATCATCCATGACAGTGATGACAGTGGGGTCACCCATGACAATGGGGTCATCCATGACAGTGGGATCACCCTTGACATGTCAATGGGTGATCCTTGACAATTGGTGATCCTTAACAATGTCAATGTTTGTGTATGGCGATGATGGGGTCACCCTTGACAGTGGGGTCATTCATGACAGTGGGTCACCCATAAAAATGGGGTCATCCATGTCAATGGGATTATCCATAACAGTGGGGTCATCCATGACAATGGGGTCATCCATGACAGTGGGGGGGTCACCCATGACAGTGGGGGGTCATCCATGACAGTGCACTGAGTGAAGCCTTGTATAATTCACTACTCCACTTTTTCAGTAAATAATACTCAACTGGTTATCCATGCAATGGAATCACAGAGAAATGGTACCAATACCGAGACTTAAAGATCTTGGTAATTACAGACTTTTTGTCTCGTATCGTGTACATACAAAATGCTTTAAGGGATTATCCTAAACAGACTGTCCTATAAAACAGGTAGCCAAGACGAAGAGGTTAACGGAGTTGCTAAAGGACGGAAACAGCCAAATTAATAATTATTTATTTAGCTAATGACATATAGGTAATTATTCTGCTTCTATAGAGATCAAAGGCTCTTTTGTTTGGTATAATGAATTACGATCCCATATGAATTTGCTTACATGAGTGTCAAGAGAACACTTACGAATTTAATTAAAGACTGTCACATGATGGAATTCTAAGGTCTGCTTTAACGAATCGGTTTTGCATGTAATGAATGTGGAACTCGGGACCCCTCAAGTTGTAGTGTAAAGTCCCACACTACTAAGAATGCTTATGAATGTCATCGTTAATGTCAAATTTCGGTAAGGAATATGCCAAGTGGGATATGCTAATGATGTTCTGATGCTAGTCCCACTTGTAGAATGATGAAAAAAAAGTTCCTTCTACTAATTTTAAGGAAAAGGACTGAGTTCGATTTCTATTTCTCCCAGAATAAGACGATAGTATACTCTTATCACAAAAGGAAAGACAACGATATCTTGCAAATTAATGCAGAAACTCTCGAATCGTTTGACGACTTTTGATACCTTGGGATTATTTTCCATTCATGGAAATGAAATAAAAAGTATCTTTGGCAATTCACAGAAACTTGTAAAAGTATTCTCAGGGCCCTGAGAGCCATAACCTGCAAAGGATCATGGAACATTCACTGTTGTACTTAAAATTATGTGCATAGTCGCAACCAGTTACATGGACGTACTCCTCAAGTGATATGAGATGGCTTTGTTGAATAAAAAGTGTGGCATGACAATCATTCATGCAGTCTCAAAGACTCACCGAAACATCAGACTTAACAATTCAGATTTCCAGACCATCACTGCTCTTGTTGGGCAAGATAAAAATAAAAGTTATGACAAAGTGAATGTTTAACATGTTTGCCACAACAAATGAGAAATAAGTATCTTGAGTAAGGTAAGTATATAAGAATACAAGAAACGGCAGAAGGTCTATTGGCCAACGCGAATCATCGTCTATTTAAACCCAACCAAACTCATTTATAAGTGTTTAACCTACTCTTCAAACACTGCAGTGATCCCACGTCTGTTATTTAACCACTTGTGCGTATCGTATATGAAAGAGAAACCAAGATTTCAAAGGGATTATAAAACCATGCTTGCTAATGGAGGGCGTGTTGCTTAGAAGTTGAAGAAAGTAAGCTTTTATTTTGAGTAAAGCAACTCACAGATTAAGTGATTGCTGAGCAAACTACAATTTATGATCATGTTTGCGAGAAAGTGTTCAAGTATACGGTGCAGTATACCAAATAAGGATTGTTTATATTTGCAGTACTGTTAATGGTAGTTTCTCAGTAACAAAAAGTGGTAATCTTTTGGATTGGTTTTAGACGGAAATAGAAGCATCTTATTAAAGTATTTTGTATTTATCTTGGCGAGGAAATTTAGCTGTGATTCTATATAAATATGCAGCTGAAGTGAATGCCTAACCTGTTTCTGTGATACGCGGAATTAAAAAGTATTGTTTTATCTCTGAATTAGTTATTCCTTTGTTTTCGTGTGTATTAATCTCATATTATATATCTTCAACTTTCCTAATATTCATTTCCACATAAACACGTAATAATCTAGGTGTTGGCAAAGACTGGTAAAAGAATGACAGAAGAACTCACATAAAGCCAGCCTAACACTGACGAGTTGCATATCACGTCACGTAATTCACTGACCCCAGAGCTCACGTAAAGATAGCTTAACACTGACGAGTTGCATATAATTATCGCGCATTATATGCTATTGGAATCATTTCGAGTTACTGTGTCCACTTAGTAAACCTGTGCAACTTTTCTCGATCATAGCGCCTTCGTCTTTATTCACTTAACACCTTTCGAGCTTGGGATCGCTGCGAGGTCGTACTCGACTCGAAGTTGTTGTTGATATAAACAACCTCGTTGCTTTTTCGAAGCTCATAAACCTTTGAATAAATGGAATAAATAAATACGCGAAAATTTAACACTTAATAAATCCTGGCATAGACATGTAAAAAAACAACAACATATAATTGAGACTAAATGTAATAGTTAAGTAAACGTAATATGAAGCAGTTCCAAACATTCCTGACTAAGCTTCTATGTACTCTGCCAATCCTGCGTGTGTCCGCATTTTAGTATACACAGTCCAAAAAATATAAAATTTTGTGTGAAGAAAGACAACAAACAAAAGTATTTCTTAATTAAAATACAAACAACATCTGGAAACATCTTTTTCTACAAACCTATGTATATTTTTATTTAATGAAAACAAATATAGAATGGCACGGGACATATTTAATTTGAGGGGAAAGCAGCAGATGGTATGAGAGAGAGGGGCCAGCCAGTGAGGGGCCAGCCAGTGAGGGGCCAGTCAGTGAGGGGCCAGCCAGTGAGGGGCCAGCCAGTGAGGGGTCAGCTAGTGAGAGACCAGCCAGTGAGGGGGTCAGCTAGTAAGAGGCCAGCCAATGGGGGGCCAGCCAGTGAGGGGCCAGCCAGTGAGGGGCCAGCCAGTGAGGGGCCAGCCAGTGAGGGGCCTTCTAGTAAGGGGACGGGCTTGGGCGACACAGTTGCTATTAAAAGGAAAGTCTTGCCAGGGGGACTTGGGTCGACGGGGAGCCGGCTTAGATGCTCAGCTCAATTTTTAACTAGTTTTGTGGCGGTGAGGGGAAGAAGGGTCGATGTACAGGTGAGGGGTATTGGAGAGGGTGTAATGGATAGTGAGGGGTTGGCCACTGAATAGGCTGAGAGTAGACAGAGTGGTAGTGGATAGGCTGGGAGTTCATAGTGGTAGTGGACGTAGAGGGAATGGATAAGGAAGTAGTGGATGGAGAGCAGTGGACCACCAAGTCGACCCGACTACACTCTAATCAGTGTGGGGCGTAAGAGTGTGAACACCAACACCGCAAGCCAGAGTGTGGTCGGGTTTGCTTTAAAACCCTGGTTGGGCTCTGGTCTGGGGCTTCCAGAACCTCCCAAAGAAATCACCAGAATTTCGGGTTTGTCAGCTTTTGTATCACCGTGCCCGAGCGGTTAAGGCGAGTGTCTGGGAATCACCCTATTGCCTCAAAATGATTTTCATTACTATAACACACCATTGTGATTATATATATATAATTTTTTTTATTAAATTAAGCAATGGTACAACCTCCCCTGGTACAGCAGGTTGTGTGTATTCGATTCCCTGCAATGATTGTGAGTCTGTGTACCTTCGATTCCCTGCAATGATTGTGAGTCTGCCCTAATTATTCAATGTCAAAATCTTCTCAATGTTAGTACTGGTATGTACAAACTTGACCCAGTTTTAAGTTACAATATTACACAACAGTTTAAGAAAAAACTCTGAAAGGGAAGCTTACAATGTCTCATTACAATTTTACATTCATTTATTGTGTGTTCATGAGACTTTTCTTTAATCTCTCATCATTATTCTCTGACCGCTTAATCCTCTTTGACCATTCTAAGCTAAGCTATTCCTGTTTCTGGTAATTCTTTCCCTAGAGATGGGTTGGTCAGGTTCCAGGTGCTGGCCTGTATCCTCTCTCTCTTTCTCTAGTCAGTCTGGTGTTGACAACGGCTTTAACAGGCCGAAACGTTCATTTCTCTTCCCCATTTCTTTGTGGTTTTCTGCATATAAATGATCAGTGTTTAGTAATCGTCAATTGCATATATATATATATATATATATATATATATATATATATATATATATATATATATATATATATATATATATATATATATATACATATATATATATATATATATATATATATATATATATATATGTATATATGTATATATTACATTAAACTCAATGTAATTTTCCTTAGTGAAGCTAACACCAAGTGATAGACTGGGAGTAGCACAATGCTCTCTAAACATTTTAGAAATGATCTGTTTCCTTGAAATTAGAGCGAGATAAAAATATATGCTGTTTTAATCGATACCCTCAGATATTGTTAAAAAAATGCTGAAGCAATTGTATTCGAAAAGCGACGTTATACAGACGTTCCCAAAGTAACGAAAACTATTCTTTCGTGAGCCTTCCTGCCCTCCTTTCATTCTTAACCTCCACGACGGAAAAAAGATCCCCTCGCCTCCGTATAAGCTCCTCCCACTTCCTGCTTCCCTTCCTCTCTCCCCTCTGCTCCCCTTTCCAAAAACCCACGTCCTCCCGTCTGAGTCAGCGCGCGCCTAATGTACTGGAACAGAAACGACCCGCGCGCCGGCCGGTACACGTCATTATCGCGTCTGAGGACCATCTCTGCCGAACTGATCCCCAGAGTTGACATGAGCCCCTGGGTCCGGTAGGTATGGCCCCCTCCCTACTTTGTGTAGGGACGGGGGTATGTGCGAGGGTGGAGGGGGAAGGGGCAATGGAAAAGAACGAAAGGGTGATGGATAAGGGAGAGAGTGGATCGGGGGCGGGGCTGGATAAAGAATGAGTTTGGGAGAATATGGAAGGGAAAGGATGATGAAAGAGAAAGATGCAATGAGGGAAGGATGTGCTCAATCAACCGTTTTGGGTAAGCTTACCAGCGGCTTTCTGAGGATAGTTTCTGCCTCCTGCACCAACACTCAAATTTATTTCTGCCATTCATCTCTTGAGACGTGCGGCGATATAAAGAGTTACTTGATGGTAGAGCGAGTGCAGAACTGGTTAACCTTGTAGGACTGATGATGGGTGGATGTGTGGAGCAGCGCAGAAAGGAAGTCTTTCGGGATAGTTTACGATCGAAGGGCTGTACATTCTGAGAAGAGAGTTCTTAGAGTGGAGGTCGACAAGTTGATGGTATATATGTGGTGGGGAGAGCCACTCACATATCACGTCAGGGGTCAGTGTTCCTTATGCCTCAGTGTCCCCACCCTCAACCCATCCACCCCGCACCCCACAATCTATTCCTGACGGTACAACGTGATGAACGAGCTTTTAATCCCCACTGTGAACACTGTCATACGATTCACCGTTGAGAATGCCTTCGAGTTTTTGCGTACATCAGTCATCATACTTATTTTTTACCTACAGGTTAATTCTTTTTATTTTCTGATTCTCGAACCCCGCACACGGCAGCATTAGGGAATAATGTCTCGCCTCGTATGATTTCTGAGTGATCCAACCCTCTCTTTACATCCAGACGATATCCGGGAAACTTTGGCTTGACTTGCTCTATAAGCCAGGCCCTCGGCACGTCGGCTCTATAACCCTGGCCGATGAGGAGACGACGAGATCGCCGAGATATGAATGAGAGGGAGATAACAAGAAAATGCAATAGGTTAGAGAGGTGAGAAGATGGCACGTTTGTAACTATGATTAAAGGAAGAGTGTGTGTATTTAGGTGAAAAGTTTAGGGTTGCCAGCAAAGCGGAAAGACCTTAATAGAGACGGGAGGAGCAAGTCTAGAACGGGAAGGGCTCCCCAGCGAACAGGTCCAGGGCGAACGTGAGCAGCGACGAAAGGATGAAGTCAGGTATGGGAGGAGAAGTCCTTAAGTAGGAGAACATACGAGGGACGGGAGTAACAGACTAGAGGACGAGATAAAACAGGCCAGTGACACGTGAATATAACAGGGAAGGGACAGGAATAGGAATATCAGGAAAATACAGAGAGAGAGAGAGAGAGAGAGAGAGAGAGAGAGGAGAGAGAGAGAGAGAGAGGAGAGGAGAGAGAGAGAGAGATGAGAGAGAGAGAGAGATTTCAACAATCTACTACAACCTCACTCTTGAAGCTGAAGCCTGTACTGAGGACATTGCACTCTACCCTTTACATACAGAAAGAAATCCCAACTGTTTCAAGACTCACCAATCACCAACTTTCTGCGAGTTCAACCTGGGAAAGGAGATGGCAAGTCACATTTACGGCTGACAAAACACATGCTATTATGATAACTAGACTGCACATTACAAATCGGGCAGGCTTGCAAATGGGAGCAAATACCTACAATTCCCAGATGAAATTGACATTTTGGTAAGAAAGTTTGAATTTTCAATGACAATGAAGAACCACGAGCCTAACCTAGACCAAAATGCAACCAGGAAACTTACAGCCCTTTGGCGCATTTCACGCATTGTTGACAGCAGGGGCTGCAAAATCTTATATGAATCACACGTTCGATCCCATCTAGAGTATGCACCCCTTTCCTGGATCGCCTGCCCCCCCATCATCCCTCAGACAGTTGAACAAAGTGGAGGGCCATACAAGAAGGCTCATCTCTAGTCGTGACTAAGTCTGGTGGGATCAGTCTGATCATCAGAGCCTCCAACACCATCCTGACGTTGGTGGTCTTACTGTCATGTACAAGGCTAACATTCTCATATTCCTCACTTGGCCCATTTCCGTGGACAACCGGTAGTTGGCACCCATAACACCAGGCTCTCAACCTTCAACAGTCTCATGCTGGAACTGCCTTTCTCAAGAACATCAGCGATCATTCATTCCATCAGCGATCATTCATTCCTAGGATGACTCGCATCTGGAATTTGTTCATTCAACAGGTTTGTTACGAATCTGTGTTTGATTCTAACATTCATCATGATAAATATGTATGTCCATTATTTCTTTTCCCCGCTAAATATAACATGGTATCCAGTGGTGTTCCAGTATAATTATGTTTGATTTAATTGTAGCATGCTGTAGTGTGCCTGTATTGAATATTGTGTTAGGCTATTTGCATGTTCATTCCTGTGGGGGGAGTCGGTGGCGGCTCACTGGGGGGAAGACCATATTTGGAATGTTCCAGTGGCGGGCCGTGTATCAAGCTAGCGTCAATGTTTCATCATTAAAATTATTCCTGTTAATGATTGTACTTAAATTCTTTACACCTTAGCAGTGTTATATACACAGAAGTTTAGTTATAATTATGTTCTTAAGTACTACTCTCTGATAGCGGAGTTTCATGAGATTTTCATGTGGGTTTTAGTTTGGTCCTTTTGGTAGACGGCAAGCCATGCATGCTGAAGGAACGCCAGTCGCGTGTGTAGAGCTGGCGGGTGGAGACATGTGTTGAGCTAAGTTTGTGGTATTTTGTGGACCAGACCACACACTAGATGGTGAATGGACGACAACGTTTCGGTCCGTCCTGGACCATTCTCAAGTCGATTGTGGACAAGACAATCGACTTGAGAATGGTCCAGGACAGACCGAAACGTTGTCGTCCCTTCACCTTCTAGTGTGTGGTCTGGTCAACATACTTTAGCCACGTTAGTGTGACTCATCGCCTGCGTTTGTGGTATTTTGTTTTATTGCTTAGTTTACAAAGCTGATTTCCTGGTTGGACTATTATGTGCATACCCATCTATTCATTTATGTTGTAAAGAAATGATCTGTGCTTATATTGTAAGATTAATTACTGGTGTATTAATATTTCTGGCTACCTGCATTTTTCCATTTATGTTATTTGTGTGTTCTTTGTTACCCTTACCTTAAGTATATTGCTTTGTTAAGTAAGCAGTTGCATTCATTTCACCCCTAGGCACTTATTGAGGCAAGGCCGTATGATATTATGTGTTACCAACTGCAACAGAGGAACCATACCCAGAGGTCAAGGGCCGTAACAAGGTTGATATAAGGAATATCAGGTCAATTGATCACATAAAGGTTCTGATACACAGTTAGCTATGGACTCAACCTCTTTCTTTTGCGATTGTTACGTAGAGTTAAATAAAGTTTATTCCTAATGATGCATATTAGCTCATAAAATAAATGAGTCTCTACGAACTGGCTTCAGGTGAGCTGAGGTGGGTTGTTGTTGTTGTTAAAGATTCGCTACCTGGAACAAGAAGTTAATAACAGTTCGTTTTTGGCAGTATCACTGGGTACTGCCATCGACAGCCTTAATGAACCATATTCTTAGTTAAAAAAAGAGAGAGGCACAGTAATAGAGGCACAGTAATAGAGAGAGAGTAATATCTTAAGGTTATCTTGAGATGATTTCGGGGCTTAGCGTCCCTGCGGCCCGGTCCTCGACCAGGTCCCTTTTTTGTTACACATTCCCAGGAAGCAGCCCGTAACAGCTGTGTAACTTCCAGGTAACTATTTTACTTCTAGGTAGCAGGGGCATCAAGGTGAAAGAAACTCTGCCTATTTGTTTCCTCCTCCACTGGGGATCGAATCCGGAACCTCAGGACTACGAATGCGAAGCGCTGTCCACTCAGCTGTCATAGCTCCTGACAGGCCCCTGTCAGGAGTTTAAGTAGGTTATTATAAATGCTGATAACGCTAACTGATGGACAACATGGACAGACTCCACTGTCATGATGCTGGGAGCAGCAACACGGGCAGCGAAACACAGTTCCGGAATGCTCTTTCAAATGCAGTGGCTGTCTGCGGTGGAGTATGGAAATTGTTGCGGGACGTGTTGTTCGCGGTGGTTTACATTATTAACTGATGCATGGTATTTGCGGTGTAGGTTCTTCGCGGAGTCATGTTGTTCACAGTGAAAGTGGCTGTATGAGGCGGCCCGATATTTGCGGTGGCTTGTAATGGCCGCAATGGCGTCTAGTTTGTGGTGGTTAATATGTTGCCAGAGTTTACATCACAAACAGCAGGCGACACAGGGGAGTATACCCCATGAGTACACCACCCAGGAGGCCGGCCAGGGGGCGAGCGGTTTGTTGCAGTGATCATTCACCTGTCAGGTGGAAGGGTTCTCTGTGAACCTGAACCCGTCAGGTGGAAGGGTTCTCTGTGAACCTGAACCCGTCAGGTGGAAGGGTTCACTGTGAACCTGAACCCGTCAGGTGGAAGGATATATAGCCAACGAGACACTTGATATATAGCCAAAACAAGACTTGATACTACATCAAAATACTCAAAATTAAAATAAATTTATATATTTTCCTAATAGTTTTAATATGAAACGTAAAAAACAAAAGACGAAGAAAAAAATATTTTTACCGAAAAATATTTACGTCAGCAACGCCTAACTATATTCCTTTCTCACATATTACATTAAACGATAAAAAATCCCGTTGATTGACATAGAGAGAGCGTAGGCTGAAGTTAATAGAGAGAAAGTCTCTGGAAGAGGAACATTAATCTCTCGGATTTCTGGGAAAAACATCTTGACCTTCAAATATCCGCTCACAAAATATTGACCTGTGGACCGCGGGTGGAATTGGTCCCCAAGTGCAGTGTGAGGTTCGGGTCCGCATTGGTGGCTCCACCAACACGTGATTGATGAGGAGGAAGAGATGTGGAAGGCGAGAGAGGAGGCACAGCAACTGGGGGAGGAGAAGAGGTTGATAAAGAAGAAGCAAAATATTTTTGGTTCAAATGATTCAACAGCTTTATGAATTATACATCATTAAAGCTACCACCATGGGTCACAAAGGTACCACCATGGGCCACAAAGGTACCACCATGGGCCACAAAGGTACCACCATGGGTCACAAGGTACCACCATGGGTCACAAAGGTACCACCATGGGTCACAAAGGTACCACCATGGGTCACAAAGGTACCACCATGGGTCACAAAGGTACCACCATGGGTCACAAAGGTACCACCATGGGCCACAAAGCT
The DNA here is from genome assembly GCA_020271785.1 of Procambarus virginalis. Lineage (NCBI taxonomy): Eukaryota > Metazoa > Arthropoda > Malacostraca > Decapoda > Cambaridae > Procambarus > Procambarus virginalis. The sequence continues at coordinate 3,198,530 of WNGS01169217.1, forward strand.
ACCACCATGGGCCACAAAGCTACCACCATGGGTCACAACGCTACCACCATGGGCCACAAAGCTACCACCATGGGTCACAACGTACCACCATGGGCACAAAGGTACCACCCATGGGCCACAAAAGGTACCACCATGGGCCACAAAGCTACCACCATGGGCCACAAAGGTACCACCATGGGTCACAAAGGTACCACCATGGGTAACAAAGCTACCACATGGGCCACAAGCTACCACCATGGGTCACAACGCTACCACCATGGGCCACAAAGGTACCACCATGGGCCACAAAGGTACCACCATGGGCCCAAAGCTACCACCATGGGCCACAAAGCTACCACATGGGCCACAAAGCTACCACCATGAGCCACAAAGGTACCACCAGGGGCCACAAAGGTACCACCATGGGCCACAGGTACCACCATGGGCCACACAAGCTACCACCATGGGTCACAACGCTACCACCATGGGCCACAAAGGTACCACCATGGGTCACAAAGGTACCACCATGGGCCAAAAGGTACCACCATGGGTCACAAAGGTACCACCATGGGTCACAAAAGGTACCACCATGGGCCACAAAGCTACCACCATGGCCCCAAAAGCTACCACCATGGGTCACAACGCTACCACCATGGGCCACAAAGGTACCACCATGGGCCACAAAGGTACCACCATGGGCCACCAAAGCTACCACCATGGGCCACAAAGCTACCACCATGGGCCACAAAGCTACCACCATGGGTCACAACGCTACCACCAG
>WNGS01169217.1:3256391-3273443 GCA_020271785.1 Procambarus virginalis
CCCTAACTAACCAGCTTCCATTCTCTAAGGTTAGGCTTAGCTGACAGCTTAGCTAAGCTTAGCTTAGCTAAGAGTTTAGGAGCTTTAGTAGCTTGGAGCTTAGCTGGGAGCTAACTCCCAGCTACCATTATCATCAACTCCTTCCCTGTTCCCTTCCTATAACCACCTCCCCCCCCCCGTCCCACCCCATCCGGAGCACTCCTTCCACCCCCTCCTAACTCGTTCCCTCCCATCATCTGTCCCTCGAGCACGACCATCACTCATCTGTGTTGTCGTTGAGGGCCCGAGGTCCCAGGCGGGCGTGGGGCTCGGCCCGTCACCAGCTTGACACCTAATTTGTATCTCATCTAAACGCTTGGCGGGAAATACGGGTGGGGAAAGTGTGCTGGGTGGATAAAGTGTGACAGGTGGGGAAAGTACGACGGATGGGGAAAGTATGATGGGTGGGGAAAACGTGACGGGTGGGGGGAAAGATGACAGGTGGGGAAAGTGTGATGGGTGGGGAAAGTGTGATGGGTTTGAACAGCATGATGGGTGGGGGAAAGTGTGATGAGTGAGGGAAAGTGTGATGGGCGGGGAAAGTATAACGGTTGGTGTTACGGTATCGACACCATCGTCTGTGTGTGGAGTGGCAATGTCTGCGCCATCTATGGGTCTGCACTCCAACTCCCCTAGTATTGCCCGATATGTAGACAACGCCATCTGTTGGTGGTGGCCTGGTATCAGCGAATGGCTCTGGTTTCCTGCCTCAATCAGAAAGAGAGGGCGATGTGGATGACCTCTGGTGGGTGGCATATCAAGATCAGCGCCATCTAGGTTGTGGCTACAAGTCACAATGTCAAGTCTCCAGTGAAGGAGTTTTATCCCAGGGTTACCTAGTGTACTGTCCATCTGGCTAATGACGTTTTTATGTCCACAGAAATGACCTATGGAGGCAATTGAGCTGTGGAGGGCAGTTTATCTTGGGCAGTCCACGAAACCTTATCTTGGTCGAAATCATCTTGGTATAAATCATCTCGTCAGCAGAGAAATCAAGATTTTCCCCATATGGATATTTGGAGTTATTAAGGAATTACTGTCACAAAGAAAGATGGCTTATTGACAAGCGCTTTAGATCCTATTGAATTCTGATGAATGCTATAGGGGATTCATCAGAATTGATGAATCCACGTCCTCCCTACCATTCCCTACCTCCCCCGTCTCCTCGTCCTTCCTACCATCCACCACTCCCCTGTCCCATTGTCCTCTGCGCCATTCTCCATTCCCCTGTCCCTCGTCCCCACAATCCCCAGCTCCCCCATCCCCTCGTCCTCCCAACCATTACCCCCCTCCCCTATCCCGTCGTCCTTTCCACCATCCCACTCCCATCTCTCGTCCTCCCCACTATTCCCCAATCCTTTGTCCGATGCATTCCCTAATGATCTGATGTTCCTATTAGAAAATTAGGAACATTAAATAATCTGATGTTCCCATCACTGATATATTAGAAAAACAGATATAAAACGAAATAAAAACAATGAAAAAATGTAAAAATAAACTAGACTCAAAATGAACGGTATGGTAGACAACACATCTCAATTCCAATGCAATGTCACACAAATAATTAAATAAAAATGAAATTAAATTGAAATCTATGAAATTCAATTCATTAATGCAATTGAAAACATTGAAATGGAATTGTAACATATTTAGTATCGCGTATATTGCTATTACGTGCAACAGATGGCGCTGTTTTTTACAAAAGCATGTTTTTACTCGTCACAGGTGTGGCATCTATATAGTAATATATAAAAAACACGTGTGCATTCGCATGGAACGTTGTGTCAAATTTTAAAGCAATCGGTGAGGATCTTGTGGAGATTACAACGCGCGTTGCTCTTACGTCCAACAGATGGCTCTGTTTAAAAAAATAAACATGTTTTTTCCTGTCACAGGTGAGGCATGTATACAGTAGGTATATAAAACACGCGCCTATTCGAATGCAACGTTGTGTCAAAATTTCAAAGCTATCGGGAAAGGGGTTTCGAAGATTTCCCTGACATGAAAAACACATAAAAAATACAGTTTAAAAAAAATTCTCGTCAAAGACGTGACATTCATATAATATGTATATAAAAAACCGCTCGGGTGCGAATGGAACTTTGTGTTAAAATTTCAAAGCAGTCGGTGAAGAACTTTCGGAGATTAGCGATTTTGAACTAACGAACATTTCCATTTTTATTAATATAAATTTAAAGAGTGAAAAGAATGAATGCATTGAACTATACTAATCCTAGAAGGGCATGTTTGCGCACACAGGGCTGACCTTGTAACACCTCTACAAGCACGTATCTTGGCTCCAACATTTAGCTGCCTACTTACACCCACATCAACACAATTTCTGTCCAAATCTGAAATTCACGTTCTTGTCCGCTGTACATAATGAAATACTTTTTAATTATCGATTTGTTTACGCTTCAGTTGGAAGGGCGAACACGTTCTCCCACTAACTTTTTCAAATATGCCCGCATCGTAAAATTTATTTACTTGTTGAAAAATCGGAAAGTATTTTAATAATTAATAGGATTACCAGGCGCGCTCATGCACTCATTACCAACAGTAAAACTAAATTTAAGTATTATCTATCCATCAACAAAATGGTAAAGTGCAGTAATTAGCTGAAGACAGTTTATCGAAATCTATCGGAATTTAATAGACTAATCACTGAAAATTGTACAATCTGGGCAACATGTAAATCCTCAATGAATTAAAGTAATTATTTTGAAAGAGAATGAGCAAGAGAGAGAGAGACATGGTGGTAGAGAGTGAGAAAGAGAGTGAGAAAGAGGGAGATAGGCAGACAGAAATATGGGAGCGACTCTTGTGATGCCAGCGCATGGCATGTAACCAGAGGAACCAGTGTTGCGTGTTCCTCCCCACCATCTCATCCTGCAATTCGTCACCAGCTCGTGCACTCTCCTCCTGTCACTCATTCAGGACATCTTACATTACTCTCCCACCACTAACACCCTCCTCATCCTTGATCTCCTACTCCCCCTCCTTCTCTCCCTTCTCCATCTTCAGCTGGCTTCTCCCTGACATAATCAAGGAGACGACGGCTCATCAGAGAGACGTGTTGACTCTCTGGGATTTGCAGTCTCCAGCCTCGTCAAGCACCTCGCCCTTGTGACGAGTAGAGACTCGCCTGGAGGATCACTCTGGCTCCAGACGGATCTGCTCCCTGCCGAGTGGCCAAAATTGCCGATCATGGCGACAGATTATTAGCTGGGGGGAGGGGGGTAGTGGAGAGTAGAAGAGAGGGTACAGGAGGGAATTGGAGGGGTAGTGGAGATTAGTAGAGGGGTGCAGGAGGGGAGTGGAGGGGTAGTGGAGACACTAGAAAAGGAGTACAGGAGGGAAGTGGAGACTAGAAGAGGGGTTCTGGAGGGGTGTGGAGTGGAGGTGTAGACGATTGGAAAGGAGTGAAGAGAAGGCGAGGGTGTGGAGTGGAAGTCGATGATTGCTCTCGGTACAAATACCATAATAAATATTGGCACTTCTTGAGTGCTTACGTGTTAGTCCATACTAATTACAGAGGTAAATTATATATTATATATATATATATATATATATATATATATATATATATATATATATATATATATATATATATATATATATATATATATATATAGCAGTCTTTCTTGTAAACATATGCTGTTAAATATGACCGAAAAGGTTAGATTAATAATTCTAACACGAATTTTCTCAATATTTCTTATGTTTCCTCTCACTGTTGATGGTAACTGAAAAATGAATTCTCCAAAATTCATTTTTATTTCTAGTCTGACGCGACGCCTGAACACGTTTCGTAATTACCTATTACATTTTCAAAGACTTTAGTTTACACACGCAACTGTAACCTGTAAACACGCCATTTGCTTCCATATTTATACTCGCATTTGGGTGAGGTGATATGGTACAACAGTTTGGGTGAGATGAACAAAACTCATGACAACACAACACAGAACACGAAACAATGGGTATTTGTTGGATAAGAGAACATAAAATTGATATAACTGCAGAGGGCCTATTGGCCCATATTTCCTCTTGATGCTTCTATATTGGTACGGAGTCTTGTAGTGGGTAGAATATAGTTGTGCATTCATTGGCTGTTGATTGCTGGTGTTGACTTCTTGATGTGTAGTGCCTCGCAGATGTCGAAACTCCTGCTATCGCTGTATATATCGATGATTTCTGTGTTGTTTGTTAAGACTTCACTGGTGATGGTCTGGTTGTGGGAAGATATTATATGTTCCTTAATGGAGCCCTGTTGCTTATGCATCGTTAATCGCCTGGAAAAGAGACGTTGTTGTCTTGCCTATATACTGAGTTCTTTGGGGCTTACAGTCCCCAAGTGGGCATTTGAAGGCATAGACGACGTTGTCTCCTTTAAGGCGTTCAGCTTTATGTCTGGAGAGTTCTTTCATGAGTAGGTTGGCCGTTTTTTTGGTTTTATAGTAAATCATCAATTGTATCTTCTGAATTTTATCTGTATGGATAATGTTCCTATTAACAATATCTTTCAGGACCCTTTCCTCCGTTTTATGGGCTGTCGAAAAGACGTTCCTGTAAAATAGTCTAATAGGGGGTACAGGTGTTGTGTTAGTTGACTCTTCAGAGGTTGCATGGCGTTTCACCTTTCTTTTTATGTTGTCTTCAACGAAACAATTGGAGAAGCCGTTGTTAACTAGGACCTCTAGTTAATATTGACAGGGTCAAAGAAATGCTCCTCTTAGCATCATGCAAAAATAAAACTGTAAAACTTTGGAGAGTAATTTCGAAAAGAGCAGGTTCGAAGTGATTCGAACCTGCACACTGGTTACGCCCAATCATACGCCCTTAACCACTCGGCCACGACATGGTAAAAAGCAATGCAACCTGGGACTCAACTGAAATCCCTAGGGGTCTTGAGATTTCCACTGAAGCCAATTCAGGGGTTTACACATTGCCCCCTCCCCCACCCCGTGCCCCTAGTCAAGGGGTTCATCCCCAGAGTTTCTCTGCAAATGCACAAAGGAAACACATTAATGTGATGTATCAATGACAAAATCAGTAGGAGACACTCATCTATTCATTTTTCTATTCAGATATCTATCCAACCATCAATTAATCTATCTATCCATCCTTCAATCTATACACCCATATTTCCATCCCCTTTCTATCCATCTATCTGTCCTTCTATCCATATATCATAAAATTAATTAAACTTTCCATCCATCAATCCATCCTGGAAGTAATAGTAGGAGAAGGGAGGGGAGAGTGGAAGAGAGCGGTGCCGGGAGATTTGGGGAGAGGGAGCAAAGAGAAGGAGAGAGGTAGAGAGAGGATGCAAAGAGAAGGAGAGAGGTAGAGAGTGGATGCAAAGAAAAGGAGAGAGGATGCAAACAGAATTAGAGAGGTAGAGAGAGGCTGCAAACAAGAGGAGAGACGGGAATGTTGGAGAGAATGATGCATAGGGAAGAGAGGGGAGGCAAGGGGGAGACAGAGAAAGGGGAAGTGAGAGAGGAGGAAAAAACAAGAGGTGAGCGGGAAAGAGTGTGGATAGTGGGAAAAAGGTGGAGAGGGAGAGATTGTGAGAGGGTTGAGAGGCGAAGTGAGAGGAAAGGAGCGGGGAGGAAGGTAGTGAACGTGCCTGAGGAGTCCAGAGATGCTGGTTTGATCTCATCATGCGGCTTCAGTGTGTTCTCAAGATGTGTGACTTGGGAACAGGATGATACCAGGGCACCTGTTACCACACATGCTACCAGGGCACCTGTTACCACACATGCTACCAGGGCACCTGTTACCACACATGCTACCAAGGCACCTGTTACCACACATGCTACCAGGGCACCTGTTACCACACATGCTACCAAGGCACCTGTTACCACACATGCTACCAAGGCACCTGTTACCACACATGCTACCAAGGCACCTGTTACCACACATGCTACCAAGGCACCTGTCACCCAGGGTCATGTAAGAATGGGTCAGAGTAGCGTAGAGCCACCAGCCCTCTCCTTCGTCCAGTGGTCCTGTGGTCCAGTGGTCCTGTGGTCCTGTGGTCCAGTGGTCCTGTGGTCCAGAGGTCAGAGGGGTTATGTTAACCTATTCCCTATTGTGGAATGTTGTTGCAGCAAACAAGAGGAGCACCAACGCGCATCTTGTCATCAACATTACTGCACTTAACAAGATGAACTTTCTCGACCATGAAAGAGACGATTATCTCGCTAATTACAAATATTACTCTGGGTAGTTTTACAGAGAGAATCACTAACCTTTAATTTTTAAGCAACACACGCATTGCCAAAATTTAATAAATTGTTCACAACAAACTGACAAACTGGAATACCGGCAAATCCCCGATTAATATATATATATATATAATATAATATATATATATATATATATATATATATACATATATATATATATATATATATATATATATATATATATATATATATATATATATTTTTTTATATTTATCTAACTTTATTTGAAAATGTCATTACACAAAAAAGTTACAGTATTGATTACATGCAGGGTACAAGCCTGCTTGTCACAAGTTGAAAAGCTCCTCCAGCTCCTCAGATGGCGGGCAGGAACCATGGATGCAGTGAGCATTTCCTCTCTGGATTGCCACACTGAGGCGCTGAAAAAGAAAACTGGCAGCTCTAGGGTCTCTAGTTGTTTCGATTAGCTTAGACCCCAACTCCTTCAAAAAGCTAGCAGCACTTTTACCCCAGGCACCAAGTGTCTCTGAGGCAATGGGGACAAAATTGTAGTGGTGCTCAAGGTCTCTGTATTTACGTGACTTGGCCGCTTCCCGGTGATTGGCAGCTCCTCCTGCTTGAGTAGCACTGAAGTCAACATAGGTATTGGCTAAAGTTGAGACGCAAGTGTAGTCCCACACCAACTGTCTACCATTCTTCCAGGGGTTCACCGTGATTCCATCTGGGCGACCGACAGGCTCATTAGAGTTGTGGGACATTAGGTACCGGGGCTCTCTCTCTGCTGGACAGCCGGCTGTGGTAAGGCTTCTCTTAATAATGTCATTGACCTCGCCGTGTCTTGCATGCCATCCTCCTGTCCTTTGGCAGAGAAGGCCATGCCGTCCGTACCTGTCGGCCTCTGCCTCGCCGCAAATACACCTGTATTCGGTGTGGATTGGGGCAGCGAGACGGAGAGCCACGGCAATTCGGAGGGCCTGCGGTGTGAGACGAGTGCCGGTTGCTGACATTGGGATTGCTAATAGGAAATCACCTGCATGGGGAGCTGCTACTGCTCTAAGTCGGGCAGTGTCATGTGGTGTTGTCGCAGCTTCTAGCAAAGTCGCAGCTTCTTGGTCGGCAATGGGGCGATCCCAGCTGGATTGCTTATGGGCTTCAGAAGGCAGTGGTTGGGGTGCTGGTCCTGCGAGAGAGACCCATTTGGTTGTGCAGTCTGTGAAGCTGGGATCATGTACCCCTGCCTGTTGAACTAGGTGCTCAGGTAGGATTTCCTTCACCAAGTTGTCAGACCCCACTGAAGAGGACAGGAACGCTGGTACAGCAATTTGTGTTGCTGTGCGCACGCCAAGGCCCCCGAGTCTGACAGGAAGGGAGGCCTGTTTCCACTGCGAGTTGCTGAGGGAAAGATTGAGGGCTTTTTCTAGTGTTGATTTCAGCAAGCTGTCGTACTCTTCTAATTTAATATTGTTGAAAGATGGCGAACATCTTAGAAAGTAGGTCAGCCTGGGGAGGGACAAGCATCTGGTGATGAGGTAAAGTGCATCATGAGCATCGATGTCTTCAATCCTCTCGTTCATTCTCTTCAGGTCAGTGATCTTCTTACCAAGGACCTCGTCGATGGCATTCCTTCCAAGAGGAGCACCTAGGAGTGTGCTGTCCTCAGGGTTGGTTGTATGAATGTCAGGCAAAACAACCTTTATTTGCTCTATTATGTGCTGGTTGGTGGAGGTTATTTCGCACTTGGAAGGGTTCAGGGTGAGTCCTAGACTTGCTCCTTGCTCCTGAATTATTCTTATGTCGTCCAAGAGTGCGTCTGGGGAGCCGGCTAGAGTACCATCGTCTAAGAACCAAATGTTGAGCTCACTGGACAGGTTATCGGTGACTTCCTTGATGACTAGGCAGAAAAGAAAAGGAGCAAGGGGGTCACCCTGTTGGACACCTTCTTGTGATTCGATTTCATGTTCCCCAAAGAGCAGAGTTAGATTCTTGCTGTAGCATGAGTTTACAAACGGGTAGAGGGAAGGAAAAAGGCGATGAACCGCATTGAGTACTGCATCCCTTCTAACCAGATTGAAAGCATTTTTGAAGTCCAGCTTTATCAGAGCTTTTTCATCCGTAATGTTGGCAATGTAAGCTCTAGCTGCATGAGCCGCTGCCTCACACCCTTGGGGAATGCCAAACCCAAGCTGTTTTGGCTTCAGCATGTNGGTCCAGGACTCCCGTCGTCGTCTCCCATCTTCTGGTGTGTGGTTTGGTCATCATTTTCCCTCTATTTTCATTTTGTAAATTGTTGTGATTATCTCTATTCTGAATTCGTCGCTTGAGTCTCTCTAAAACGTTTAGTAGTTGATAATGGTCGAGGGCGGACTGAGACGTTGTGATTCCCTCTGTTTTCAGTATGTGGGTTTGGTGACTAATTTTCTGCCATTGTATTTTGACTTAGTGTCTGTGAACACGGAATGTGTCTTGCGGGAGCCACATGTGTCAGTGTGCGTGTCAACAGTGTTGATGGGTACGCACCGTCATGTCTACTGCTGTAGAGGTCCGAGGGGGCCACTCCTCTCCCACGCTTGCAACGACTGTCATTGTCTTTTTCTAGCTCTTGCCTCTTGATCATTTTATCTTCTCTTGTGCCTCAGGTTTCCTTGGTACGTTTGCTATTAAGTGCCATTGTTTATTGTTTTGAGTATTTCTGACGTTTGGACGTGCAGGAAAAAAAAAGTCCTTTAACGTCGCCGTCGATTCAGAGAGAATAATGAAGTAAATATTCCACAAGTTTATGTTTATTCAATGTCTTCTTTGACGGACAGACGACGCTTCTGGATCAATATATATATGAGGCTTGGCGTCATGAAGGAGGCGGCAGCTGTCACTACATGAACTTACAAAAGGATCTTCGACAACCTTCCTCAGGAGCGACAGACTTGTGTTCCTCCAATATAAGAACTGCCAGCTGGCTCACCCAGGAATGAATGTGCAGGTTATTCTGATTAATTAATACTGGAAATATCTTTCTCTTGTGATCTAACGTCCCGGAACTGAAATAGTAAATGGCTTTTAATTTTATTTACCGACAGTTCGCTGGACGTTTATGTGTAATATTTATAGCTAGATTGGGTACCCAGCTGTGCCCGGTCTCTCTACATGAACCCTTCTCCTCCTCTTCCCCCCCTTCTTACTCTTTTACAATCCCGCTCGTCTCCTCTCCATCCTGTCTTCGCCATCTTTCTCAGCTCTCGTTTCTTATAATTATCTTCTCTCTTCCACCTCTTACCCTCTTTCCCTTTTACCATTATTTTTCTCACTTCACATCTCCTTCCATTCCATCCTCTCTCTCAATCTTCCTTTCCATCCTCAACTCCCTCCCAATCTACTCTACTCTACTCTCTCCCCCATGTCTCCCCTCTTTTACACTGTTCTTCAATCTTCCACTTTTCACATTTTTTCCATTTTCTTCCCTTCTTTTTTTCTTTCTCACTGCTCCAAAATACCCCCTTCTCTCTCTTCCGTCATCTCTCACTTCCCACCCCCCTCTCTTCCTCTAATAAATTCTCTAGGAAAAACGCATCCCATATTCCAGACCGAGAAAAATCACAGGGAGTCGCTACAGATGCGAATATTTACAAAAATGGCACTGGGTCTAACTGCGACAAGCCAAAGACATTCTCATGCCCCAATGTGGCATCTTGGTAAACTGAGTGAAGCTAGCCCTAAGCAACTAGCCCCTACTATGGACAGCCAGCCAAACAGACAGAAAGACAGAATACAATCACCATTATATTTTATAGATACGTATTGCTTATGTGTCATACACTGTTAATTATATTGAGTCAAACGTCAGAAAATATGTGTGGCATTTTGGTAGCACGGCAAGAACCTTGTATGGCGGGGAACTAGGACATGACAGGCCATTGTATGTCAATAACCTCGCATGGTAAGGAGTTCTTATATTTCAATTCCTCACACATATTCTTATTCCTGGAGGTGAACAAATCCGTCACAAATCAGAGATTAACAGCCTCCTGGAACCTTCAGAGATTTGCTTTCCTGCCATTGAAAATGTTTTAGGGGACGGAGAGAGAGAGAGAGAGAGAGAGAGAGAGAGAGAGAGAGAGATCTAGAGAGAGAGAGAGAGAGAGAGAGAGCGAGAGAGAGAGCAACACTAAGACATCACAAACAGTGTGAAGGAGACGAGTGTGGTATTGTGACCGCGTGTTCATCATGTAGGAGTGGTGTCCTCCATGAGCGGCGTCACTACCCTCCTCTTCATGACCTACACCACTGTCGTTTCACGAGCCTACGAGGGCCTAAACGGGCCTACACGGAACACTCCCTTCGCTAATGATTTTGTCCACCTCATTCGTCTCCAAGGTGTTTGGTTGCGGACGTCGCTCCTGCGTCTGGCAATGGACTGGCCTGTGTTTCCCTGCAGGTTGTGTCCGTGTGGCTGACGGGCCGACGACCCCGTCGCCTGGAACCCAGAGTAGTAATAAGGTGGTTTTAACTTCACGCACGCGAGTCCCCACTCCGTCATGTGGCTAACACTAGGGGGCCTGCACGCCTTCACAGCTCCCTCACCCACCTCGGTGAGGTGAGGGAGGGAGCTCACTCACCTCGCTGTGAGCTCCTTCACCCAACTCACTTCGATAGGATCTACATCTGCCGTAACACCCCTCTCCCCCTTCCCCACAGGTTTATCAGGTTGGCCAACATAAAACCGGCCTTTTGAAACTTGTACAAGGACTCATTCAGAACCATGTATACCACATATGTCAGACCAATCCTCGAGTATGCAGCTCCAGCATGGAGTCCATGTCTCGTCAAGCACAAGATTAAATTAGAGAAGGTTCAGCCATCAGACACTAGTACCTGAACTGAGGGGTATGAGCTTCGAGAAGAGACTACGGGAACTAAACCCTCACGTCGCTTGAAGGCAGCAGAGTTAGGGAATACATGATCACCACATACAAGATTCTCAGAGGAATTGATAGGGTAGATAAAGACAGTTTATTTAACACAGGGGAACACACACACTAGGGGACACAGGTGAAAATTGCGTACCCAATTAAGCCATAGAGACATTAAAAAGAACATTTTTAGTGTCAGAGTATTTAACAAACGGAATGCACTAGGAAGTAATGTGGTGGAGGCTGACTCCATACACAGTTTCAAGTGTAGATATGACAGAGCCCAGTAGACTCAGGAAACAGCACATCAGTTGTTTGACAGTTGAGCAGCGAGACCAGAGAGCCGAAGCTCAATCCATGCAATCACAAATAGGTGAGTACATAGGGCTTCAGGGCCGATTGGAGAGCGCTCGGGGGTCCTAGTCACAAGGACCTGGGTTAGATTTCCGTCTGAGGCAGAACAAATGGTCAGCGTTTCTTTCAGCTGATGCATCCGTTCGCCTAGTAGTAATTAGGTATCTTAAATATAGACAGCTGTTATGGGCTGCATACTGGAGATGTGTTTGAGTATGTGAGTGTGTGTGTGTGTTCACCTAGTTGTGTTTTGCGGGGGTTGAGTTTTGCTCGCTCGGCCCGCCTCTCAACTGTTTACTAACTACTGTTTTTTCCACACCACACACACACACACACACACACCAGGAAGCAGCCGTGACAGCTGACTAACTCCCAGGTACCTATTTACTGCTAGGTAACAGGGCATTCAGGGTGAAAGAAACTTTGTCCATTTGTTTCTGCCTCGTGCGGGAATCGAACCCGCGCCACAGAATTACGAGCCCTGCGCGCTATCCACCAGGCTACGAGGCCCCTCTGTGTGTGTGTGTGTGTGTGTGTGTGTGTGTGTGTGTGTGTGTGTGTGTGTTGTGTGTGTGTGTGTGTGTGTGTGTGTGTGTGTGTGTGTGTGTGTACTCACCTAGTTGTACTCACCTAGTTGTGCTTTGCGGGGGTTGAGCTTTGGCTCTTTGGTCCCGCCTCTCAACAGTCAATCAACTGGTGTATAGATTCCTCAGCCTACTGGGCTGAATCATGTCTTTTTTTGAAACTGAGTATGGAGTCAGCCTCCACCACATCACTGCCTAATGCATTCCATTTGTTAACTACTCTGACACTGAAAACGTTCTTTCTAACGTCCCTGTGGCTCATGTAGGTACTCAGTTTCAACCTGTGATCCCTTGTTCGCGTACCACCCGTGTTAAACAGTTTACCTTTATCTACCCTGTCAATTCCTCTGAGAATTTTGTAGGCAGTCATCATGTCTCCTCGAGCTCTTCTGTCTTCCAGCGACCTGAGGTGCAGTTCACGCAGCCTTTCCTTGTAACTCACGCTTCTTAGTTCTGGGACTAACCTAGAGGTATACCTCGGAACTTTTTACAGCTTCGTCTTGTGGGTGACAAGGTGCGGGCTCCATGCTGGGGCCGCATACTCCAGAACTGGTTTTGGCGATGTTGGGTTGAGGTTGGCGATGTGTGTATGTGTGTGTGTGTGTGTGTACTCACTTTGTTGTGTTTGCGCGGTGACTACGCACACAGTGTGTGTGTGTGTGTGTTCTTCATGCAGGTCAGCGTTCAATCCCCGACCGTCTAAGTGGTTGAACACCATTCTTTTCCTCCCGTCCCATCTCAAATCCTTCTCCTTTCCAAGTGCTATATAGTTATATTGGCTTGGCACTTTCTCCTGATAATTCCTTCCCTACCTCCATCTATCCCACCTTGTCTCTTCTCTGGTTCAACGTCCCCACCCGTTCCTTCTGTGCTCTTTACCAGGGAATTGTCTACCTTCTTCGACTCCTCCATTATTCATTACCTCCTGTTTTGCCCTTCTTGTTCCCTCGTCTTCCCCTCAGCCAAGCGTTCCCTCTCCCCTCGTCCCCTCTCTGCCCCCTCCCTACCCCCCTCCCCCTCTGCCCCCCTTCCACCCCAGTATGGAGCACATTGCCGCAGTCTGGGAAAGAACCAGTTTGTCACACCGTCATAGCGACCATCCAATACAATCTCGTCTCTCTCTCCCCTTCCATACCCCTCCTTCCCTTCCCCCTCCCTCCTTCCCCACCTCTCCTTCCCTTCACCCCCTCCCTTCTTCCCTTCCCCTTCCCCCTCCCCCTCCCCCCAACCCCTTACACCGTACTCGCGGGAACTATTTATCCCATAAAGCAGGCCGAGGAATACCAGATTATCCTATTCAGAGGCTTTGACTTAGGCCTCACACCACTCACCCTGAGACAACAGCCTAGCTGAGGAGGTAGGCTGAGGAGGCTGGCCAGAGTTGATGTGTCGTCGTTACCTTCCACGACTCGTGTTCTTTGTCACGTTATCAGTAAAGTAAAGATCTTAACCATCATGTCCTCGGCCTCCACCTCCAAGTTAAGTAATTGTTGCCACTTGTCTCTGTTGTGAAGTTCACGTTCGTGAGTCTGTCGTCGCTGAGGGTCTGGCGTTCGTGAGTCTGTCGTCGCTGAGGGTCTGGCGTTCGTGAGTCTGTCGTCGCTGAGGGTCTGGCATTCGTGAGTCTGTCGTCGCTGAGGGTCTGGCGTTCATGAGTTTGTCGTCGCTGAGGGTCTGGCGTTCATGAGTCTGTCGTCGCTGAGGGTCAGGCGTTCGTGAGTCTGTCGTCGCTGAGGGTCTGGCGTTCGTGAGTCTGTCGTCGCTGAGGGTCAGGCGTTCGTGAGTCTGTCGTCGCTGAGGGTCAGGCGTTCGTGAGTCTGTCGTCGCTGAGGGTCAGACGTTCGTGAGTCTGTCGTCGCTGAGGGTCAGACGTTCGTGAGTCTGTTGTCGCTGAGGGTCAGACGTTCGTGAGTCTGTTGTCGCTGAGGGTCAGGCGTTCGTGAGTCTGTCGTCGCTGAGGGTCAGACGTTCGTGAGTCTGTCGTCGCTGAGGGTCAGAGTAAACGAAATACCGAAACGTTTCCAGTTTGCTGCTCACGAACATTTTTATGTTCTTCGTGTCCTTGCTTCTTGACACTTTCCTTGTTTTCAATTTTGTATCTTTCTCTGCTTCCACATTTTCTCACCCTCGCTTTCCATCTCATTTGTTCTAATATATTTGTTCATCATACCATGCTCCTTCAAGGTTTCTATCTCTTTCTCTCCGTCTACTTATCCCCCTCTCTGCTGCCCCCCCCCCTGCGCCCTCCGGCCCTCCCCACAAGTAATAAGCTAGAGTGTGTGTGGGGGGGGGGGAGCCAACTCCCAACCACTCTCTTTCCCTCCTCTCTCATGATACAACATGCTAAATTAATCACTACAAGCAAACTCAGTTTTATTTTTGCTGCAGATGTTGACGTCTTAAGCGTGTGACTGACGTTTTCTGCCACACATTTAGCGTCTTTAATGTGACATTTTGCCTCGTCATTAACGTTCCCACCACCAATTGTTACTTCTATTGTTTTGCTTTTTCGCTATCACATTGTTCGTTATATCTTTACTGCTCGATGTTCGCTATTTTCTGACACATGCAGCTGTACATCTTTCTCTGTGTCTCTCTCTCTGTACTTATTTTTTTTAACTAAGACTAGTGTGTCATAAGGGGTATCAAATGACGTAGCTGTGAAAATGCAAGCAAGAGCTGCTGTCTAACCTCAGCTCATCTGAAGAGAGAGGCTCTCTCTCTCTCTCTCATCCTCCTTCCCCCTGTACACGTCTCACTAGACACCAGATCGGGAGCCAATTACACTGGGTGTAACATATTTCAACTGTGTGTGCAACATGTTATGAATGTGTCCCTAGGGTGTGTGGCCAGCAGGAGCGGGGCGTTGTGACAGATAAAGCCCCGGGCACGTTAGGTCCTGGCTGGGAACATTGGCTGGCCAGGTTGTTGTCCCAGGCATGGGGCAGGAAGGGAAGGGGTGCTGTCAGGAAGATGGGGGTTGTGGGTGAAGAGGAGGGGGTGTGAGGAGGTTGGGGAAGGGTGGGCAGTGGTGGTGGAGAGAGGGTAGGGAACGGGGATTGAGAATGAAACAAAGGGGGTGGGAGAAGAAGGAATAGGAAAGTGGGAAAGCTAGATGGATGAAAGGGAGAGGGAAGACGAATGGAGTGAGATGGGAATAAGTCGAGTGGTGAAGTCAGAGGGAGCGTGGGGTCGGGGGGAGGGGGGTTGGTGGTAGGGGGATCTTGAGGTTAGATTAAATGATTTGATCTTACATCGAGCGCCTCGTCCCTCTACCCCACATCCCTTAATCCGTCTCATAATTTATGACTGTCGGCTTATATCACGACAACGACTACCCTGGTTCCTTCCCCTGCCCCCTTACCCTGTTCCCCTCCCTTACCCCTTCCCTGTGTTACCCCTCCTCACTCCGGTTACCTCCTCCCTCACCCTTCCCTGTGTACCTCCCCTTCCTGGACCCTTCACTTCCGTACCTTCCACCTTCTGTTATACCCCTCACCTTCCCTACCCTCCCACCCTCCCGTTACTCCCTCCCTCACCCTTCCCTGTGTTACCTTACCTCCCTCACCCCCTTCCCGTGACCCCCCCCTGGTACTCCCCTCCCCTTACCCTTACCACTTCTTCCTCTCCCCTACCTTGTGTTACCCCTCTATCTACCTCACGCTTGCTGGCCCTACCCATCACAAATGCTGGCTCACCCATCACACAAGAATATTAGCTAATCTCAATAAAACATGTAAGTATGTGGCTAAAGAGTGTCTGTCTCCTGTCTCCATATCCGTCTCCTGAAGCCCACATAAAAGAATAACATCTGCGGTGTATGCGAGGCTGGCTAACATCAGAACTTCCTTCAGGAACCTGTTTAAGGAATAATATCTGAAGCCTTGTATACCACATATGTAAAGCCAGTCCTGGAGTTGCGGTCCCACATTGAGCCCAGTACCATTGTCAGCACAGACGAAGCTGGAAAAAGTTAAAGGTATGCTACTGAACTAGTTCCAGAATTAAGCGGCAAGAGTTACGAGGAAAGGCTGCGTGAAATGCCCCTCACGACACTGGAAGACAGAAGAGTGGAGACATGATCACTACCACAACAATTCTGAGAGGAATTGAAAGGGTAGATAAGGATAAACTGTTTAACACGGGGGGTACTCAAACAAGGGGAACAGGTGGAAACTGAGTACCCACATGAGCCACAGGACCGTTAGATAAGAACTTTTTCAGTGTCAGAGTAGTTAACAAGGTGGAATGCATTAGGCAGTGATGTGGTTGGAGGCTGACCCATACACAGTTTCAAATGTAGATATGATAGAGCCCAATAGGCTCAACTAATCTGTCCACCAGCAATCAACCCAGTTGATTGAAAGTTGAGAGGCGGGACCAAAGAGCTTGGGGGGGAGGCATTGGGGGGTGGGGCGGAGAGAGGGTAGGCTTGGAGGGGGTAAGAGAAGAGGAAGGGCTTGGGGGGGGAGAAGGGAGGGCTTGGGGGGGGGATATGAGGGGGAGGTATGGGGGGGAGAAGAGGTGGGAGGACTTGAGGAGGGTGGGGGAGAATGCCTCCCTAAGAAGGCTTAGGGAGGGGAGAGAATGGACGGGCTTAGGGATGGTGTGTAGAGAACAACAGGGCTTCAGGGTGGGGGGGAGAAGGGATGACATGGGGGGAGAAGGGGGGTGCTTGTGGGGGGAGAATTTGTCGAACGGAGGGCAACTGTGTCCGGTGGATAGTGGGGAAGAAGGGAGGGTCCTGGGGGAGAGGAGGAGTTGTCCTAGGTGGCACGTAGTGAGAGGCTGGCAAGGGTTTTGCATGTTAGTTTTCTTTAAAGGTGTTAGTGGTAGCTTGGGGGATACTCTAAATGCGATCGAACTAGAGCCTTATATAGGTGTATCTGTATGTTTAGTACCAAGGCTTCGGAATCTCCACAGTTTTCCTACAGCTGCCTTTGGCTTTGTTTC
>WNGS01169217.1:3293179-3305139 GCA_020271785.1 Procambarus virginalis
CGATGGTCCTAGAGTGTCGCCGATTTGTTATGGTGGGATCCTCTTTTGAACATAATTTTATTACCACTAAATTTGTAAAAGGAAAATGAGGGTTGAATATTATGTGATTGTGAACCGACACAAGAGGCTTTGTCACACAGCTTAGTGTTTGTGAGGGGACGTTATGTATCTCGCATACCTAGGAGTGTGGGAAACATTATGTATCCTGTACATATAGTTGACTACATAGCTTGTCCGGCTGTGTCCGGGTCTCCCTCTCCCAACTCCCCCATTTACCCATACCCTCTCCGCGTCCCTTCACCTTCTGACTAAAAATTTGTCTACCTCTCATTGTTTTTCCCTTATCCCCGCCTATCCCAGGCTGTATAATCTCCGCCATATCGTTGTCCACGGTTATGGTGCACGGCTGGAAATACCCAACACTGGTCGATTCTTCGCATTGCTTCAGTGGAGTTACCGCTGATATATCACATTAGGGGTGTCCTTGTGTGTGGCATGTACTTAGTACGAGTGAAAGAAAGGGGGTACTTTGAGTACCCCCTTTACTTAGAGTACCCCCCTTCTTAGAGTAATTCAACGGCATCGGATGGTACATCTTGGACATAGCATTTTACCAAATCACCTCATTTTTTGGGGCAACACGTGAGAACACAATGCGAACAAGCCTGAATGGTCCCCAGGACTATATGCATGAAAACTCACACCCCAGAAGTGACTCGAACTCATTATCATAAATGTTCATAAACAGCAATTTAATTAACCAAGTAACAAGTCCTGTTGTGGACTCTGGCTACAGCGAGGTGTGGAGAGCCGCTCCGGAGCCCCCGGACCCAGGCCCCTCCCACCTCCAGCTGTGGTCTACACTCAACAACACCCGTATTGAATTCACCATTCACATATAAGCTTGTGTAAGTGTGGAAAAGTACAGAATACCTTTATGTAGAAGTACAGTAAGAAATGTACTGATGTTCTGGACATCTGATTAGAGTGAACCAAACTCATTTCACGGCGAAAATGTCCAGCAAAAATTCGCTTTGCTTGCGTTTACGAAAAAAAATCATTATAATAAAACTGATCAGTCCCCGTCGGCTACTTACTGAAAAAGACTTCACCTGTTGAGGGCGCCAAAGGCATGAAACCAGGGAGTTGGTTAGCCAAAATGGTCCCTACAGCACGTGTTCGAAAGGTCGTGGATGCAATGTGTGTTGCTGAAATGGCAGCACTTTCACGTGACTGCTCCCTGCCAACAAGAACACTGCCATTACCCGTTAACGACGCTATCTGGGAGCCAGCAACGGAAGTAGAGTGGGGGCAGAGGGGGGCAAGGAGAGAGTAAGTAGTGTCTTGAGGAGGAATCACGATGGGGGGTGAAGGGAGGGCGCAAGTGGAAGGAAAGAAAGGAGGGAGGGGAAGTAATGACCAAGAGGGGCCTGGGGAGCAGGTAAAGGGAAAGGATGTGTCTGTGAGGCAAGAAGATAGTATCATAATCACTTTAGTTTCCCGAGGCAAAATATCCATCTTGATCGATATCTCAAGTATGGCATCAAGTAACCCGCTCCTCCGCCACTGAAACCTCGAAACAAGAACACATACGTGACAATCATCCATCTGACCACAAATGTAATATCATTAATGCAAACAATCAAACGTCAAGGCCATCAGGTACTTATTAACTGGGTGCCAAGTCATGTGGGAATAATAGGAAATAACATTGCAGACGAAGCTGCAAAACTTGCAACTAAGAAGAAATGTAGATATTTACATACCACTGAGTCTATGACAGATTAAGAAAGTAATTAGAAATAGAGCAATGCAAAAGATGTATAGTGATCACAACACAGCAGTTGCAACATCAGGATCTGCGAGTTGGTACAAGAATTCAACCAACTACGAACAACTTAGTTTGATGAAAGGGAGCAGTAGGACAACAGAACACGTTTACATCGCATCAGGCTTGGATACCCATGTGCATGGGAAATAGGCTTACTGGTTCCAGAAGATGAGAGGAAATGTCAGCACTGTAGAGAAATGCCCGACAGACCGCTGGAACATTATCTAACACAGTGCAGTTACAAACCCATTAAGATTTCAACTTAGATTCAACAGAGCAGAAGTTGTTGTTAAACACATGGGACAAAATCTTACTGAAGCGACCATACGAGTCATAAATACTCATTCTCCGCCCAAGTAAAACAGAAACAAGTAACACTTAGTGGGCCAGCTAGAGGCTTAGGGCCCACGCAGGAATATCCCCCAAAAAGTAATCCGTTCTCTCTATTATTTTTCCGTTATAAATGATCGGTTTTACCTAACCTGAAACGTCAGAACCCAGGCAACCCCCAACCCGACTGGGACGATAATTCATTAGTCCCGGGAAGCATCTTTACTGCGTTGATTTTTAATATCTCTAACCCATACAAAGTTTTACGTTTGGATCAATAGCATAAATATGTTGTGTGTTCAGTAAGAAGATAGACTCGTTCATGCTGTATGGCGATAAATATCGATAAAAAATAAATAGATGGCGAAATGTATGGTGATGTGGAGATAAATATCTCCACATCTCAGGCACATCATACCTTCCTACCCATCTCAGGCACATCATACCTTCCTACCCATCTCAGGTACATCATACCTTCCTACCCATCTCAGGTACATCATACCTTCCTACCCATCTCAGGCATATCATACCTTCCTACCCATCTCAGGCATATCATACCTTCCTACCCATCTCAGGTACATCATACCTTCCTACCCATCTCAGGTACATCATACCTTCCTACCCATCTCAGGCACATCATACCTTCCTACCCATCTCAGGCACATCATACCTTCCTACCCATCTCAGGCACATCATACCTTCCTACCCATCTCAGACACATCATACCTTCCTACCCATCTCAGGCACATCATACCTTCCTACCCATCTCAGGAACATCATACCTTCCTACCCATCTCAGGTACATCATACCTTCCTACCCATCTCAGGTACATCATACCTCCTACCCATCTCAGACACATCATACCTTCCTACCCATCTCAGGCACATCATACCTTCCTACCCATCTCAGGTACATCATACCTTCCTACCATCTCAGGCACATCATACCTTCCTACCCATCTCAGGTACATCATACCTTCCTACCCATCTCAGACACATCATACCTTCCTACCCATCTCAGGCACATCATACCTTCCTACCCATCTCAGGCACATCATACCTTCCTACCCATCTCAGGTTCAATATCCCAGCATCATTTATCAAAACGGAAAGGATTCACTCCCACAAGAGCACAAGTTCCCTTCCTCACTACCCTACATCTAGCACGGCATCCATCATGACGATCACCGCCTCAGACATTGCATCCTTTCCACGCCAGGCAAAACACCTCTCTATCCATGTTTTATCTCAAAGTAACATCCATCCCTACATATTTTTGATGGCTTGGCCCGTTTTCCTGACAGTTCCGCTGCCCTTCCCTATATATTTCGTACACACTTTCCCTTCCTTTCTATCTCTTTCTATATCCGTGGGTGTTTCCCTCCCTGGTTCTCTCCATGAACACCTTTACTAAGCTGCTTGTTCTGCTTCCTGACTCACCATGGATGCACCAACATTAAGCTTTCCGTCCCTGGTTCTCCCTCTAAACAGTGGCACTAAGCTGGTGATGGTTCCCTCTGTGCTCTTCACTCCTCATGGGAATATCCTCATTTTTTCCACTTCTGTCGCTTTTCATCCTTACTTTTTCTCCTCTCCTCTTGCATCTGTCATATTACAATGGCGCCTTTGACACATAACACGCACACCCCGTAGCACATGCGTCTCTCACATAATATGAGTGAGCAGGACATTTCCTTATTTCCTGCATTGTATCATTAAGCAATTTAGAGAAAACTTACAATGTTGAGTTTTCTCGCCCCATAATCGTGTTATGTTATGCCTCAGGTCTTCATAAAAGTTCCTGCTTCCTGTTTGTTAACTTGTGGAATAGGGAGGTGGGTGATGGGAGAGAAAGACTGTCCCGGGTACGGCCGGGACTCGTAAATAATGCCGAACTCGTAAATAATGCTGAACTCGTAAATAATGCTGAACTCGTAAATAATGCCGAACTCGTAAATAACGCTGAACTCGTAAATAATGCTGAACTAAATACTCATGCACGAACTCAGTTCTTGTATCTTATCTTTACAAGTTTCATCCATACGGTTACTCAAGTTTGTATATTTAAATGTCTCTGAAGCTCTGTTGTTCTCTTTCAGTTTCAAATAAAATGGAAGTTCATGACATTGAAGAATGAATGCTAATGCTCGACAGTGATTTCCAGTAAGAAAAAAAAAACAAATACAATAAGAGGACATTATTGTATTATTATTGAGGACTGTATTCCAAGAGGTAATGTAAATCTTTCTATCTGACTGATCAAAGTTGGAGGCCATACACTTGGGGCTAGGGTTACCTAAGTTGGCAGAGGGACTGGTCTGGGGTACGGGATAAACATAGGCTGGTTGGTGTCGCCAGAATTTAAAATGAAACAGCGTGCCAGTGCCACAATCATTTCCCCAAGACGATTTTTGGCACTGTCCGCCAGCTATACAGCTCAATATTTTAGAAGCTAACTTTTCCAACATATTTTTCCATGTAGTAAATAGGCACCATTTTTCACTAATCTCTTGACAATTAACACAAAATTCCTGCAAATAATTTGATGGTACTAGCATAAAATGGACGATTCTACCTCAGCTTCGAAGGTTTCTCAAGCTACAAATATTCATCAGAGTAAGGGCTAAGTATTCTTTTTTTAAATTTCAAGCCACACATCTCGTCTCACTGGCGATCACCAACACATTACACAATTATATTTTCAAATGATAGAGACAGGAAAATGGACAGAGACAGTGACAAAGACAGAGAAAGACAGGGGAAACAGAGACAGAGACAGAAGTAGAGACAGACAGTATATAGATAGATGGATAGATAGATGGATAGATAGATGTATAGATGGATGGACAGATGGACGGATAGATGGACACATCGATAGAGGTATATGTAGACAGATGAGTAGAAGGATATATAGATGGATAGATTGAAAGAATAGTAGGTGGAGGGATAGATGGATTGAATGATGAATAAGTGGATTTAAAGATGGATAGATGAAAAGATAATTTGAATAATGAGTAGGTGGTTTTATAGATGGATAGATAAATGGATCGATTGATTTATAAATGGATGAATGGATAGATGGATAGATGGGTGGATGGCTAGATTGATAGACAGATGAACAGATAGATAGCCAGATGGATGAATTATTCATAAAATATACATAAGAACATATTACAGTTGTTTATTACTAGTTAGAGAGATTTTACATTAAATAAGGCCATTAATACGGAGAGCTTTCTCTTAAGCATACGACTCCTGTCACTGCTCTCTCTCTCTCTCTCTCTCTCTCTCTCTCTCTCACTCTCATCTCTCTCTCTCTCTCTCACTCTCTCTCTCTCTCTCTCACTGCCCTTGATCTCGTCCTTTCAGCAGTGGACATTTAATCCCGCGTCCCTCAAGCTTTTATCTCAAGAGCATCTATCACTCTCCCCTCGGCGTTTCACACGACTCGCTTTTCATGTTACTCAGCCCGTGTGGTGTGTTTTGTCAACCGGTGCCGCGATGGATGTGTTTGTGTGTGTGTATTTACCATTTATGCCTGCAGGATCGAGATGTTAGCTCTTGGACTCCGCCTTTCTGGCCATCGGATGTTAATGTACTGATTCCCGACCTAATTTTCTTCTTCTATCTACGTACTTCCCACACACACACACACTTCAACAAGGATGCAGCCCGTAGCAGTTGCCTAATTCCCAGATACATTTTTGCTGCTTGGTGAACAGGCGCATTATATCTTCCTCTAACTTCTCGATGCTTGTTTACTGCTAAGTGAATAGTGGCATTACCTGAAAGGAAACTTGCCATCCATTTCTGTTCCGCTCGAGAATCGAACCCAGGATCCACGATTGAGAGTCGAGAACGAAGTGAGTTTTGTGGCTAGTACATATGCCATGTTTAATGTAAACATGTACTCAAAATGCTCATCAACACCAAATATCCATGACACCAAAGCTGGCTAAAATCGCATAGTTTCACATGTATAATTACTGACTACAATGGTCTGGGGCCAGATTCACGAAGCAGTTACGCAAGCACTTACGAACGTGTACACATTTTCTCAGTCTTTGGGGGCTTTTGTTTAAAATTATTTAACGGTTAATGAGCTCAGAAGCACCAGGAGGCTGTTTATAACAATAACAACATTTGATTGTGAAATTTTCATGTTTGTAAACTGTTTAATAAGTGTAACCAAAGCCGTCAAAGATTGAGGAAACATGTACACGTTCGTAAGTGCTTGCGTAACTGCTTCGTGAATCTAGCCCCTGTTTGACAAAGTTAAAAAGTTAGTTTTAACGATAGTAAAAGTTTCAAATGACAACATTAAGCAGACTGGCTTAAGTGGTCAATCGTCGTCAAGTGATTAATTACTTAATTATTCAGTACTTACATATGCTCTCTCTCTGCAATAATTATAGTAAACATCGCCACTTATGGTATATATCTGAATATTTGACCCAGTTGCCTCGTCTAACACAATTCAATTTACTCACTACTCTGAGGCTAAATATATGTAGATTAGTCCATACTGCCTGGTGGGCGACAACAGTCACAATATTTAAGAAGAGGAACATATCCTTACTTCAAACTATCATTCGATTAGCTCGGCGTCGATAGTGTAAGAGTTCCCTGAGGCTATAATTGTGACTACAATAAGGAAGCACCTGGACACATGTGCCCCGATAACGGACTCCTAACATGGTACTGAAAGGATGATCTTTTATCACAAATCTGTTATTCTTCTACTCGAACGAATGTTCTCTATTTTGATCATGTTAAGGCCTTAAACACTATACTATACGAGAGGCTGATCATAAATGTTGAGGCCCATGCCATGGGAGGGAACGTTCTCAGTAGGAACAGCCTAATTGGTAGATGGGAAGGAGAGTCAGCATCAACATGATGATGTCAGTGCAGAGTAATGTCAGACTCGCTGTGCTCCAAAGGTTTGTTTTAGGGACCGTCATAATTTATGTCATCGACGTCGATACTACATTGATCAGTAATATCAACAAGTTTGCAGTTAAAACTAAAGTAGGGCGAATGGGCATGTTTTTATCATGGTGCTAAACTGGACACAAAAGTGACAGATTAATTTCAATGTTTATAAATCCTAAAGTTGGGAAATACCAATGACACTGTCTACTGTTGAGTGAACCGAGTTAGGAAAGAGACTTGGGGCTCATGACTGGCAGTGACCTGAGATCTAGTCAGCACTGAATCAACACGCATAACAAAGCAAGTAAAATATTTGAGTTTATAACCATAAGCATCAGCAATAAATGCACAAACATCGTCCTTCAATAATATTTGGCCATGGTACAGCCTCACCTACACTACGCTGTCCAAGTTTGGTCCCGTATTACGGTGTGGACATTGATTTCTTTCGAAACGATCAGGAAGATCAGACTGATTCGTGGTATTCGAGAGTTTCCGTACGAGGAGACGTCAAGGGAAAATCTTTTTCATTTAATAAAATTTAATAATTTAATAATTTTAATAATTAATAAAAATAAAATTGAATAAATGATTTAATAAAAATCAAGGGAAAGGCAAATCTTTCAAGGACTGAAAAGGACTGAAAACAAGAACAAACAATAAAGTACAGTTCATAAATGGCCTCCTCACGGAGTCAAATGCAGTATTTGGAGCTTTCACAGAAACCCATGCAGGGGAATTGTTGGACAGTGAGATCTGGATTCCAGGATATAACCTATACAGGTGTGATAGGAAAATTAGGTCACATGGAGGAGTGGGTCTGTATATTAGGGAAGACCTTGTGTGCTCGGAGCTCCTAAACGTTACAAATGAGGTGATAGAGGTACTGGGATTAAAAATAGAGAAAATAAATTTAGTGATTATTCTAATATACAAACCGCCAGATGCAACTGCTGAGGAATTCACAGAACAGATAAACAAAATAGAGAATAGCCTTGATAATTTGGAGAACCCAATACCTGATATTATCTTCCTAGGTGACTTCAACTTGCCTAGTCTCAGGTGGAGAATAGCAAACAATAATATTATACCAGGGAATCTATCAGGACCTAACCAACCACAGATTAGAGAACTACTTAGATTCTGTGACAAATTTTCACTCACTCAGCAGATATCGGAGCCAACGAGAAATGGAAATATTCTAGATCTGGTCTTTACGAACAATGAAGACATTATCAGAGACATTACGATATCAGATACCACATATTCAGATCACAAGCTCATTGAAGTGCAAACTACCATCAATACTCAGAATAGACCTAAAACGTTGATAAAGCGAGAGGGGCTATTCAGTAAATTCAATTTTAATAATAAAAGGATAGACTGGGAGATAATAAACAGGGAACTTACAAACATTCCATGGGAAACTGTTTTAAGTAATAAAAGTCCTACAGAAGGAATAGAAAAACTGACTTCGGAAGCGTATCAAGTCTGTCTGAAACATGTTCCTTTGAGGAAAGCCAGAAAGAGATCCAACGTAGATAGAGAACGCAGACGACACTATAAACGCAGGAAAAGAATAACGGAACTGCTTATGCAGACACGAATTTCCCGTCAAAGAAGGAATAATTTAAATAGGGAGATTGAAGAAATCGAGCGGAAATTGAAACACTCATATGAAACTGAAGAAAGGCAGTTAGAACAGAAAGCAATTCAGGAAATAAAGAAAAATCCAAAATACTTCTTCACATATGCGAAATCAAAAGCAAAAACTACTGCCAGTATTGGACCTATTCGTACAAGTGAAGGTTCATACACGGAGGATGACAAAGAAATTAGTGAAATCCTAAAAAAGCAGTATGAGGACATGTTTAGCACTCCAATAAACAACATGAAAGTAGAAGATCCAGACAATTTCTTTATGCGGGATATCCAAACCCCTGTAAATATAACTGATATCAACACGAGCGCACTAAATTTTGAAAGAGAAATTGAAAACATGCCCATGCACTCGGCCCCAGGTCCAGACTCATGGAATTCAATATTTATAAAGAAATGCAAAGTGCCGGTAGCACAGGCACTCAGTATAGTGTGGAGGAAGAGCTTGGACACGGGGGAGATACCAGATGCACTTAAAGTAGCAGACATAGCCCCTCTACACAAGGGAGGGAGCAAAGCATTGGCAAAGAATTATAGACCAGTTGCACTAACATCGCACATAATAAAAGTATTTGAGAGAGTGATTAGGAGTCAGGTCACCAATTTCATGGAGACCAATGACCTTCACAACCCAGGCCAACATGGATTTCGAGCGGGAAGATCGTGCCTCTCACAGCTACTTGAGCACTACGATAAAGTCACTGAGGCATTAGAAGAAAAACAGAATGCTGATGTGATATACACGGACTTCGCAAAGGCTTTCGATAAATGTGACCATGGCGTGATAGCACACAAAATGAAGTCAATGGGAATAACCGGTAAAGTAGGACGCTGGATACTCAGTTTTCTGTCAAACAGGACTCAGCGAGTAACGGTCAACCATATAAATCTAGTCCAAGTGCAGTTAAAAGCTCTGTACCTCAGGGTACAGTCCTTGCACCGCTGCTTTTCCTTATTCTCATATCAGATATAGACAAAAATACAAGTCACAGCTTCGTATCATCCTTTGCAGACGACACAAAAATCAGTATGAAAATTACCTCGGCTGAAGACATTGAAAACTTCAAGCTGATATTAATAAAGTTTTCGACTGGGCATCAGAAAATAATATGATGTTTAACAGTGATAAATTCCAGGTACTCAGGTACGGTAAAAATGAGGACCTTAAACATAATACAGGGTACAAAACACAATCAAATGTGCCCATAGTAGGAAAACAGCATGTAAAGGATTTGGGAATAATGATGTCTGACGACCTAACGTTTAGGGAGCATAACCAAGCAAATATTGCGACAGCCAGAAAAATGATAGGATGGATTACGAGAACTTTCAAATCCAGGGATCCCATCACAATGCTTGTACTCTTCAAGTCACTTGTGCTGTCCCGTCTTGAGTACTGTTCAGTACTCACTTCCCCCTTCAGAGCAGGAGAGATTGCTGAAATAGAGGGAATACAGAGAACATATACAGCACGTATAGACGCGATAAAGCACCTAAATTATTGGGATCGTCTCAAAGCTCTCCAAATGTACTCACTAGAAAGAAGACGAGAGAGATATCAAATAATATACACCTGGAAGATACTGGAGGGCCAGGTCCCAAATCTACACAGTAAAATAACAACGTACTGGAGTGAACGATATGGAAGAAAATGCAGAATAGAACCAGTGAAGAGCAGGGGTGCCATAGGCACAATCAGAGAACACTGTATAAACATCAGAGGTCCGCGGTTGTTCAACGTC
Source organism: Procambarus virginalis (assembly GCA_020271785.1). Lineage (NCBI taxonomy): Eukaryota > Metazoa > Arthropoda > Malacostraca > Decapoda > Cambaridae > Procambarus > Procambarus virginalis. The sequence goes on from WNGS01169217.1 coordinate 3,303,677, forward strand.
CTCCCAGCAAGCATAAGAAATATTGCCGGAACAACCGTGGACATCTTCAAGAGGAAACTAGATTTATTCCTCCAAGGAGTTCCGGACCAGCCGGGCTGTGGTGGGTATGTGGGCCTGCGGGCCGCTCCAAGCAACAGCCTAGTGGACCAAACTCTCACAAGTCAAGCCTGGCCTCGGGCGGGCTTGGGGAGTAGAAGAACTCCCAGAACCCCATCAACCAGGTATCAACCAGGTAGGGGTGATGGTGGTGGTAGTGGTGGTGGTGGTGATGATGGTGGTGGTAGTGGTGGTGATGGTGGTGGTGGTGGTGATGGTGGTGGTAGTGATGGTGGTGGTGGTGGTGGTGGTGGTGGTGATGATGATGGTGGTGGTAGTGGTGGTGATGGTGGTGGTGGTAGTGGTGGTGGTGGTGATGGTGGTGGTAGTGATGGTGGTGGTAGTGATGGTGGTGGTGGTGGTGGTGGTAGTAGTAGTAGTGGTGGTGGTGGTGGGGGTGGTGGTGATGGTGGTGGTAGTGATGGTGGTGGTAGTGATGGTGGTGGTGGTGGTGGTGGTGGTGGTGGTGGTGGTGGTAGTGATGGTGGTGGTAGTGATGGTGGTGGTAGTGATGGTGGTGGTGGTGGTGGTGGTGGTGGTGGTGGTGGTGGTGATAATGGTAGGTGGTAGTGGTCGTGGTGGTGGTGGTGGTGGTGATGGTGGTGGTAGTGATGGTGGTGGTAGTGATGGTGGTGGTGGTGGTAGTGGTGGTAGTGGTAGAGGTGGTTGTGGTGGTGATGGTGGTGGTGGTGGTAGTGATGGTGGTGATAGTGATGGTGGTGGTAGTGATGGTGGTGGTGGTGGTAGTGGTGGTAGTGGTAGTGATGGTGGTGGTGGTAGCTGCTGTGATGGTAGTAGTGGTGGTGGTAGTGGTGGTGGTGGTAGTTGTTAGTGGTGGTGGTGGTGGTGATGGTATTGGTTGTTAGTGGTGGTGGTGGTTGTGGTGGTGGTGGTGGTGATGGTGGTGGTTATGGTGATGGTGGTGGTGGCTGCTGTGATGGTAGTGGTGGTGGTGTCGTTGTTGGTTGTATGGTAGTGGTGGTGGTAACTGCTGTCGTGGTTGTCATGGTGTGGTGGCTGATGTGGTAGTGGTGGCGTTTGTAATGATGGTGGTAGTGGTAGTAGTTGTTGTGGTAGTTGTGGGGGTGGATGTGGTGGGGATGTGTGTGTGATGGTGGTGGTGGTGGATGGGTATGGTGGTGTGGGTACTGGTTGGTGGAAATGGTGGTGGTAGTTGTAATAGTGGTTGTGGTGTTGGTAGTAACTGTGGTGGAAGTGATGGTTATGATGATAGTGGTTGTTGTGGTGGTGGTGGGTAGTGGTGGTAGTAGTGGTGGTGGTAGTTGTTAGTGGTGGTTGGTGGTGGTGATGGTTTGGTGGTGGTGGTAGTGGTGGTGTTGGTGTGGTTGTAGTAGTGGTGGTGGTAG
>WNGS01169217.1:3310029-3341171 GCA_020271785.1 Procambarus virginalis
TTGTTAGTAGTGGTGGTGGTTATGATGGCAGTGGTGGTGGTGGTGGTGGTGGTGGTGGTGGTGATGGTAGTTGGTGGTAGTAGTGGTAGTGGTGATTGTGCTTACTGGCTGTACTGATGTTTTTTCGGGGGATAGTCCTGCTCGGGCCCTGAACCTCTGGCTGGCCTACTAAGTGTTTACTTGTTATTTTTTGTCTTACTTAGGCGGTGTGTGAGTAATTATGACTCATGTTCGCTTCATTAAGATTATGCCATATGTGTTTAACAACTTCTACTGTTCGGTTGTATCTTATGTGAAATCATATTTGGTTTGTAACTTATTTGGCTTGTAATATCAACATCATTCTGTGATGTAGGTGTTACAGAGTGATGTAGGTGTTACAGAGTGATGTAGGTGTTACAGAGTGTTGTAGGTGTTACAGAGTGTTGTAGGTGTTACAGAGTGATGTAGGTGTTACAGAGTGATGTAGGTGTTACAGAGTGATGTAGGTGTTACAGAGTGTATATAGGTGTTACAGAGTGTATATAGGTGTTACAGAGTGTATATCGGTGTTACAGAGTGTATATAGGTGTTACAGAGTGTATATAGGTGTTACCGAGTGATGTAGGTGTTACAGAGTGTATATAGGTGTTACAGAGTGTATATAGGTGTTACAGAGTGTATATAGGTGTTACAGAGTGATGTAGGGGTTACAGAGTGTTGTAGGTGTTACAGAGTGTTGTAGGTGTTACAGAGTGTTGTAGGTGTTACAGAGTGATGTAGGTGTACAGAGTGATGTAGGTGTTACAGAGTGTTGTAGGTGTTACAGAGTGATGTAGGTGTTACAGAGTGATGTAGGTGTTACAGAGTGATGTAGGTGTTACAGAGTGATGTAGGTGTTACAGAGTGTTGTAGGTGTTACAGAGTGATGTAGGTGTTACAGAGTGATGTAGGTGTTACAGAGTGATGTAGGTGTTACAGAGTGATGTAGGTGTTACAGAGTGATGTAGGTGTTACAGAGTGATGTAGGTGTTACAGAGTGATGTAGGTGTTACAGAGTGTTGTAGGTGTTACAGAGTGATGTAGGTGTTACAGAGTGATGTAGGTGTTACAGAGTGATATAGGTGTTACAGAGTGTTATAGGTGTTACAGAGTGTTGTAGGTGTTACAGAGTGTATGTAGGTGTTACAGAGTGTATATAGGTGTTACAGAGTGATGTAGGTGTTACAGAGTGATGTAGGTGTTACAGAGTGATGTAGGTGTTACAGAGTGTATGTAGGTGTTACAGAGTGATGTAGGTGTTACAGAGTGTTGTAGGTGTTACAGAGTGATGTAGGTGTTACAAAGTGTTGTAGGTGTTACAGAGTGTTGTAGGTGTTACAGAGTGATGTAGGTGTTACAGAGTGTTGTAGGTGTTACAGAGTGTTGTAGGTGTTACAGAGTGATGTAGGTGTTACAGAGTGATGTAGGTGTTACAGAGTGTTGTAGGTGTTACAGAGTGATGTAGGTGTTACAGAGTGATGTAGGTGTTACAGAGTGTTGTAGGTGTTACAGAGTGATGTAGGTGTTACAGAGTGTTGTAGGTGTTACAGAGTGTATATAGGTGTTACAGAGTGTATATAGGTGTTACAGAGTGTATATAGGTGTTACAGAGTGATGTAGGTGTTACAGAGTGATGTAGGTGTTGCAGAGTGTATATAGGTGTTACAGAGTGTATATAGGTGTTACAGAGTGATGTAGGTGTTAGAGAGTGTTGTAGGTGTTACAGAGTGATGTAGGTGTTACAGAGTGTATATAGGTGTTACAGAGTGATATAGGTGTTACAGAGTGTATATAGGTGTTACAGAGTGTATATAGGTGTTACAGAGTGATGCAGGTGTTACAGAGTGATGTAGGTGTTAGAGAGTGATGCAGGTGTTACAGAGTATTGTAGATGTAACAGAGTGATGTAACATTTTTGCTACAATTTACGGCATCTATTTCACTTATTTAAAAAAAATCAAAATATCATGTCGATTTATGTTTGAAAATTTATTTAGCTTAATATCATCCTCACTTGATTATCTCTATTATTTATTCCCATTGTTATACAAACATACTCAAGCGATCGACCAATTATCATTGAACGTTTGACTTGCCTTTACTAGTCCATTGTTATGTCTCGTTACCAGGCAAACAGCGAAACCTCTGAACCAATACCTCAACTAATACACTGTCACATCTACCGTTAGAGCACATTGATGGCACTGGTGGAGTATGAACAACCATTCCACAGCTCGTCCTGCTGGTACAGCCATTAACATCACCATTAGCCTCAGTTTCCTCCGTCATCACTACCCCGGCAATCATCTCTCCTAGCTAGGTCCCATTCCCCCCCCTCCCATCCACCCTCCACCTAGATAGGTCCCAACTCCCTCCGCCCCACCTAGCTAGTTCCCAGCCCCATGCATCCCTCCCTAGCACCACCCCCGCTCCTCCCTCACTATCATTGTGGGCCATTAGCAGAAGCCCTCGGCGCGGCGTCCATCCAGGTCCATTACAGCACCCTGCCCTTGTTTGTACAGCTTCCTGTGCTCCCAGAGGCCCTCGTTGCCCTTCTCTTCCTCCTCTTCCTTCTCCTACGCATTCCTCCTTATCTCACTCTCCTCGGTTGCAAGTTCTAACCTTCTACGTGGGATGGTGTACGGGCGTGATCTGCCGTGAATGAAGTTCTCTGTTTGGGATGGTCTACATGGGCGCTCTGTCTAGGGAGTTCTGTGTTGTGTTTTTCGTATTGGGAGCACCATGTTAGTATACTGTGTTGTGTGGTGTACCTAGGGTACTCTATGTGATGTGTCCTTGTGTGCGGTGCTGTACGGAGGTGTTCTACTCTGGGGGGGGGGGGCGGCACTATGTAGGTTGCTCACCATAGTCTGTCTTATGTAGGGACCTCTATGCGCATGTAGAGTGTCCACCGTACGATCCTCCACATGTGGTCTCCAACATGGTCTATGGTTGATAAATTAATGATATTGTGTTTGATTGTTTAAGCTCCAGTGTGTGTTTTGAGTGTGTGTGTGTGTGTGTGTGTGTGTGTGTGTGTGTGTGTGTGTGTGTGTGTGTGTGTGTGTGTGTGTGTGTGTGTGTGTGTGTGTATTCACCTAGTTGTATTCACTTAGTTGTGTTTGCGGGGGTTGAGCTTTGCTCTTTCGGCCCGCCTCTCAACTGTCAATCAACTGTTTGCTAACTACTTTTTTTTTCCACACCACACACGCAACCCCCCCCCCCAGGAAGCAGCCCGTAACAGCTGACTAACTCCCAGGTACCTATTTACTGCTAGGTAACAGGGGCATTCAGGGTGAAAGAAACTTTGCCCATTTCTTTCTGCCTCGTGCGGGAATCGAACCCGCGCCACAGAATTACGAGTCCTGCGCACTATCCACCAGGCTACAAGACCCCTGCGTGTGTGTGCGTGTGTGTGCGCGCGCGCGAAAACGCATTTATGTTATGTGTCAAAACACATGTTATGTATAATCAGAAATCCAGCCACTGTAAAATCGTATAAATCCTGATTTTTAAATATATTCACGAGAGACAAGAGAACAGAACTGTTACTACTTGTAAAGAATAACAAGCTTATATATGTTTTTAAAATATCTAATTTTGTGATTTACTTTTTAAGGCAAATAACAGAGGCCAGTTGCTATCAAAGTTCGAACCCTGGCTTTTATGACGTCATCTGCTCGAGGGAGGGACGCACAGATCCTTTGACTCTTTATTCTCTTTGTACTTCCCCAACGGCCCCCCTTCGTCAAGGTTTATTTTTCACTGCCTCTTTCCTGCTGTAGCCGTGATCCAATCTCTTCCATGCATGTTCCAGTCACTTGCAGAGCTTGAAGCCCGTGTTCCAGTCTTTTCAAGAGCACGACTAGGGGTCAGAATGACCCTTCTGACCCCTCTCCCAGTCGTGCTCTCGTCCCTTTGACCGTGTTCGAGTTTCTTGCTCCACCACGTTGTGAAGGCTGAGACGCCCGACGCTCACAGTCTTGAAGCAGCTTGATGGTCGCATCACCATCAGGGGCAGTTATGGGTATGTGGGAAAAGTTGTTCAATGTCAACCAATATTATTTAACTAGTTGTATATGAAAAGTGCTGAAATTGTCCCAAGTTTCAGTACTGCAGCGTAAATAGAAAGAGAGATTTTTTTTCAACGTTTTTTACACATTTTCAAGTCTACACTTCAGAACACACGTTTCAGATATAATTATTCTGTGACACTTTTCTGACACATTAGCATATAATAAACGATTGTGTGTTTTAGAATTTCCAAAACATCTTTAGTTTTCCTAATACAAATGTTCAAAGTTCCCCCCAAAAATTATGCAAATATGGCATGTTTATTGCTATTATAAAATCAATAAATGAACTTAGAGAAAAATGAAAACCTGCAAATGTAGAGACATGCCCTCCACATATACTGTGTAAGTTTCATGTAAATTGAATAAAAAATTAATCAGTTTTGTAAACATTTGTGTCAATTGAAAAAAAACAGAAATTAATAAAGTCTAAGGTTCTAAAATCTGTGGCTGAGGTTGACATCAACCAATTTTCTCCAAAATTGGCATCCTTACAGATAGGCTTACGTACAGTAAGGTGTGTAAGTTTGATGCAAATCGACCGAAAAAAAATGACAAAAAAAATTTTGAAAAAAAAAAAATTCCTTTTTTTTTCTTAAATTTTTTTCCAATTAAACTAATTATAATATTTGTTTAATATATGCTATTGTGATAGCAAAGAGTCATAGCTATGATTTCAGTTGACACTTTTGATTCATAATCGATTTTGACCATTTTGGCATAATTTTCACAACTACTTCAATATTTTTTTTCTCCCTTCCTATTTATGCTACGATGCTGAAACTTGGACCAGATGAAACACTTTTCATATAAAACTTGCCAAAAAAGTTTGATTGAAATCGAACGAGTTTTCATTTTTGCATTTTTGGAACCAAACAAAACCCTAATGCCCCCTTAAGAGACAGTCACGTTTTTACTTCCTTCGGGGAGTTTATTCCCCGTTTGTCGGTGACTTTATCAGTGAGCTCCAGGTTTGTGTTGAGAGCTCCAGGTGTGTGACGAGAGCTCCAGGTGTTAGTTGAGAGCTCCAGGTGTGTGACGAGAGCTCCAGGTGTGTGTCGAGAGCTCCAGGTGTTTGTCGAGAGCTCCAGGTGTTAGTTGAGAGCTCCAGGTGTGTCGAGAGCTCCAGGTGTGTGTCGAGAGCTCCAGGTGTGTGTCGAGAGCTCCAGGTGTTAGTTGAGAGCTCCAGGTGTGTGTCGAGAGCTCCAGGTGTGTGTCGAGAGCTCCAGGTGTGTGACGAGAGCTCCAGGTGTGTGTCGAGAGCTCCAGGTGTTAGTTGAGAGCTCCAGGTGTTTGTCGAGAGCTACAGGTGTGTGTCGAGAGCTCCAGGTGTTAGTTGAGAGCTCCAGGTGTGTGACGAGAGGCTCCAGGTGTGTGGCGAGAGGCTCCAAGAGTGGGTAGCAAGTGTTCAGATGTGTGCCTCAAAGTTGCTAGTGAGAGTTGCACGACTAAAATAGTGCGTTGCGAGGCTCCAGGTTAGTGTGTTGAGGCTCAAATATCATGTAGAAGTGTCTAGGAAGGGTCTAGGAAGGTGTTCTGTAGCTTCAGGTATGCGTTGCCCAACCATTTGGGCTGGACGGTAGAGCGACGGTCTCGCTTCATGCAGGTCGGCGTTCAATCCCCGACCGTCCAAGCTGTTGGACACTATTCCTTTCCCCCGTCCCATTCCAAATTATTATCCTGATCCCTTCCAAGTGCTATATAGTCGTAATGGCTAGCCGCTTGCCCCTAATAACTCCCTCCCCTCCAGGTATGCGTGCCGGTGGTCTGGTAAAGACACTCTGGTGGTCCTAGAATGCGTTCAGAGTCTTCAAATGGGCGCCTGAGTGTAGGATGTGACAATCCTCGTCCTCTAACACCCATAACCTAATTAAACCTAACCAGAACAGAGTTAATCAAATTAAAACCTCGTTAGAGCTAGACTGTTTTTTATGTTACTCCAAAATTTGCACTGGCTGTCAGTTCCCTTCGTGGGTTGTGGTGAAGGAGGGAGGGAGGGAGTCATTGAGAGAGGGAGACAGGGTGGGAGGGAGACATTGACAGTGAGGGAGACAGGGTAGGAGGGAGTCATTGAGAGAGAGGGAGACAGGGTGGGAGGGAGACATTGAGAGAGAGGGAGACAGGGTAGGAGGGAGTCATTGAGAGAGAGGGAGACAGGGTAGGAGGGAGTCATTGAGAGAGAGGGAGACAGGGTAGGAGGGAGTCATTGAGAGAGAGGGAGACAGGGTAGGAGGGAGTCATTGAGAGAGAGGGAGACAGGGTGGGAGGGAGTCATTGAGAGAGAGGGAGACAGGGTGGGAGGGAGACATTGAGAGAGAGGGAGACAGGGTAGGAGGGAGTCATTGAGAGAGAGGGAGACAGGGTGGGAGGGAGTCATTGAGAGAGAGGGAGACAGGGTGGGAGGGAGACATTGAGAGAGAGGGAGACAGGGTAGGAGGGAGTCATTGAGAGAGAGGGAGACAGGGTGGGAGGGAGACAGGGTAGGAGGGAGAAAGGAAAAGAGGAAGATAAAATGGGAGGAAGGCAAAATCGCAGGAGGAATCCCCTCTTGTCAAGGAAAGAAGATAGATTGATACCATTTGTTGCAGAGTCTTACTGTCTCTGTTGCACATGTTGCTCTACGTGCCGTGGGGAGGGGGGGGGGGGGGTAAGAAGGACATTTTGGGAGCACTGACAATGTTCCAAGAGTCTCAGGTGATATAGCTAACGCTTACGAGTTTTTGAATGCAATGTGGTGAGTTTTAACGATAGATCAAGACTAAAACAAATCTTTAATGAATTTAACATAAAATAATCGCTACAAATCCACGTCCTTAAACCCTTAAGGGCCAATTCCAATTGCTCAATAACCCTGACACAAGAAGGTCATCTGACCTTTGAAGTATCTGAGATATATATCCGTTCAAATTTTTGCGTTGTCCCGCTAATGCTCCGATTGTACATGAAATAAACAAACAATAGGCTCTTGACATAATTATGTTAACGTCATCCTGCAATACGTCACTGATGACGATCAAGCACAAATAGGTGAGTAATACATACATACATACATACATACATACATACATACATACATACATACATACATACATATATATATATATATATATATATATATATATATATATATATATACATATATATATATATATATATATATATATATATATATATATATATATATATATATATATATATATATATGACACATGACTGGCTAACTGGTTCGTAGCCAGCTTTACGGAAATCATTTGTTCCTTAATTTAAAATTGTCTCCCCTCTACTGCCCTCAAATATTCTCAAGTCACATATTACAATAAGAAAGTGAGAAACGGCAGATAAGGACAATTTTGGATAAATAAGAACCTTGTTAACCCACTATTTGAATTCAACTTTAGATCCCCATTTACCAACATTTTGAAACTGATTTTAGACCCCCATTAACATGCAATTTGAATTAGAATTTGAGGCTCCGATGTTGGTGCCCCACGAGATGCTCTCCACCTCACCTGAGCGGAGACAGAAGCGTTGCCCCATCGTCTCTACCTGCGACATTTACAAAGACATATCCCCAGATATATATGTGTCTGTAAAATAAAAAAATAAAGTTTTCGCATGTTATTAATGAGGGGAAGCTATTCCTTGCGCGGGTTCGTCGCTAATGAAAAAGTTGGCCACGATCGTTTACCAAATTAATAGCTGTTAATTAAGCCTCGGGAATGCAATCCCATTATCCGAATCTGGCCGGTCCTGACAGTCTTCTTGTTTACTTCCCCATCAGCCCAGGCCAAGGCTGTGGAGGGGAGGGGGGTAGGGCCGGAGCGTGGAGGGGTGGTAAGCTTAGGAAGGGATACGGAGGGTGGAGTGGAGGAGGGGTCAGAAGTTTGAGAAGGGTTGATGAGGAGTGAAGAGGGGGTTGGCGGTGGTGGTGTTTTGGATTGGAAGAACATTTCAATCAGCCTTTTCCCTTGATTTGCCACAATGTACAAAATAAGGGATACTAAAACTCACACGAACGTGATGCATGTAGGACGAGGAGAAAGAAGAGGAGGAGTGTCGATGACATATAGTACGGAATGAGGGGTTACTGCTTACCTAGTAAGGACTACAGGAAAGTGAGGCCCAGATTTTTAGGTCCTGCCTACCAGCTTTTTAGTACAGCAGTGAAGCGCGTCAATGACTGGGCAAGTGAAACTCAAACCCAACTTGAAGGTATATACCTTGCCACTGAATTTGTAAAAGACAAAGGCAGTGGACTTGTATACTGTCACTCACAGAGTGCACTCCTGGCATTGAACGCACATAGTAGTAACACCCAGAAAATAGTCAGTTATATTCGAATGAATGTTTTAGCTGCTAAAGAAAACAAGTCAGAATAAAAGAGACAAATGTATGTGTGTGTATAAATATGTATGTATGTATATAAGACACATCGAACACTTTATGTAGCATATATAAATCTGTGTATCTATGTATTTACGTATGTAGCTTAGCCTAGCATTTTAAAAGCACTACAGTCACCTTCTGTGGTTGATTGTTCAATAAATCCCTGAACTGTATGTGTGACAAATCTCTCACCCTGTCCATGGAGGACAGAAGAAAATGTATATATGCTGGTTAGCATTGTAAATGGGTGGCCACGTCTGTGGTAGAAAAATAATAATAATAATAATAAAAAAAATAACTGTTGCGCTTATTTAACTGTATTGACGTTTGAAATCATTGTCGAATTTGAGTTAAGTGTTATGAATGGAGGTGACTTCCAGAACTTGTTCTTACTCTGCATTCCACTTGTTGACCATCTGTTCAGAAATCGAGTTTTCCTTATATTTCTTGAATACATTTGTATTTCCAATGTCTACTATCACGTTCCTTTTAATATGAGGGATGAAGGAAACTAACTATTGTTGGAGGGCCAACACCTGAATGTTTCCTTTAAGTGCCCCAGTCTCTAAGGCGTCTGGGTTCTCAGCAACACACACCCCTACCCTCAGTTACTAATTTTCAGCCACCCCGAGTATTCTTGGAACTCCACGCAACTAACAACGGACGTCGACTTCTCTTGTATCTGCAATTCGGAATATGTAGCCTTTGCCTGAACGTGGGAAATTACTGTCATCGCAGCCCATTGTTTACTGCGTGCTGGTACAAACCAGCAGACCACAGCCTTCCGTGTAATGGCGACCTCTATTCAACGTATTCATATCAGTTCCCCTCTAGAGTATATTAGGCTAGGCAACAAGTTTGTTAGAATTTGTTGTGATTTTGACCACAGGTCTCAAGACAGGAGTAAAAATTTCATTTGATTTTAACATGAGTTTACTGGAATCAGTAATGGGTACACTTCTCCACCAAACACGAATCACGAGATCATCAATAATCGTGGCCACTACTAACGTCGTTGTCTTCAGGTATAACGTTTTGCAATAGTGTATCCTGGTATATGGCCACGCCACGAAACTATTTTCATTTCACACAATTCAAATTTTGTTACAAGATCATCTTCTGTCCACTTTAATGTTAATGCACCTTAACATAAATTCAGAATCGTTATCACTCAATAAATCACTACTCATGAGAAATGTCTAAAATCCTTAATTCAGTCGTTCACCTCTTATCTTCCTTATTTTACAATTCAGATAATGCTCAGCACAAATTTACAATTGTGTGACGTAATAAAATCACTGTTTCAGATAGAGCAAATGAAAACGATTTCACAATTTACCGTCCAACATCCAGAGAACTCCACAGTAATAATGACATCTCTGACTCAAAGGCTCTACCTCAGTGTTTATCTCGTCCCCCCCCCCCTCCTTGTGCGAATATCGTTGAAACCACTTTTACAAGGCGAACACTACTTGATCCTCATTTTGTCACCCAAGATATTTTGAGTCTCATCATAAGAATATTATTACAGCTATGACAATACACTTTCAGTTCAATAAATGGACAAGCCACACACGTGTAGTAAATCACACACCCTGACCTCACCCCACCATCAGACACACTGACCTCACCCCACCATCACACACCTGACCTCACCCCACCATCAGACACACTGACCTCCCCCACCATCACACAGTCTGACCTCACCCCACCATCAGACACACTGACCTCACCCCACCATCACACACTCTGACCTCACCCCACCATCACACACACTGACCTCACCCCACCATCACACCACTGACCTCACCCCACCATCACACACTCTGACCTCACCCCACCATCACACACCCTGACCTCACCCCACCATCAGACACACTGACCTCACCCCACCATCAGACACACTGACCTCACCCCACCATCAGACACACTGACCTCACCCCACCATCAGACACACTGACCTCACCCCACCATCACACCCCTGACCTCACCCCACCATCAGACACACTGACCTCACCCCACCATCACACACCCTGACCTCACCCCACCATCAGACACCCTGACCTCACCCCACCATCACACACTCTGACCTCACCCCACCATCACACACTCTGACCTCACCCCCACCACACACACACTGACCTCACCCACCATCACACACCCTGACCTCACCCCACCATCACACCCCACCATCACACACTCTGACCTCACCCCACCATCAGACACACTGACCTCACCCCACCATCAGACACTCTGACCTCACCCCACCATCAAACACCCTGACCTCACCCCACCATCACACACACTGACCTCACCCCACCATCAGACACTCTGACCTCACCCCACCATCACACACTCTGACCTCACCCCACCATCACACACACTGACCTCACCCACCATCACACACCCTGACCTCACCCCCCATCACACCCCACCATCACACACTCTGACCTCACCCCACCATCAGACACACTGATCTCCACAGCCACAGCTCCACAGCCTGCTCCACAGCCACATCAGGAGGAAAACAGCAGTGAAAGAACAAGTGATGAAGCTGCGAAAAGCGGAGAACAGATACACAGAGAATGACAAGGAGGTGTGTGAAGAACTCAACAAGAGATTCCAGGAGGTCTTCACAATAGAACAAGGAGAAGCCCCTGCACTAAATGAGGAGGTGGCAAACCAAGCAACCTTGGAGGAATTTGACCTCACCAGTGATGAGGTCAAAAGGTGTCTGCTGGAGCTGGATGTGACAAAGGCTGTTGGGCCTGACAGAATCTCACCATGGATACTAAAGGAAGGTGCAGAAGCACTAAGTGTGCCACTCTCTATGGTGTATAACAGGTCACTGGAAACAGGAGACTTACCAGAAAGTTGGAAGACAGCTAACGTGGTCCAATATACAAGAAGGGTGACAGGCAAGAGGCACTGAATTACAGGCCAGTTTCCTTAACTTGTATACCATGCAAGGTAATGGAGAAGATCGTGAGGAAAAGGCTCGTAGAGCATCTAGAGGGAAATAACTTTGTAACGCACCACCAACATGGGTTCAGGGATGGTAAATCGTGCCTCACAGGTTTAATAGAATTTTATGACCAAGCAACAAAAATTAGGCAGGAAAGAGAAGGGTGGGCCGACTGCATTTTCCTGGATTGCCAAAAAGCCTTTGACACAGTACCGCACAAAAGGCTGTTAAAAAGTTGGAGCAACAGGCAGGAGTAAAGGGAAGGTGCTCCAGTGGATAAGGGAGTACTTAAGCAACAGGAAACAGCGAGTAACGGTGAGGGGGGAGACATCAGAGTGGCGAGATGTCACCAGCGGAGTCCCACAGGGCTCAGTACTTGGACCCATCCTGTTTCTAATATATGTGAACGATCTTCCGGAGGGTATAGACTCATTCCTCTCAATGTTTGCTGATGATGCAAAATTATGAGAAGAATCAAGACGGATGAAGATAGACAGAGACTACAGGATGACCTGGATAAACTGGAGGAATGGTCTAGAAAATGGCTGCTAAAGTTCAACTCGGAAAGTGTAAGGTGATGAAATTAGGAGAAGGGAGCAGGAGGCTGAACACAAGGTATCATTTGGGAGGGGAAATCCTACAAGAGTCAAATAGAGAGAAAGATCTGGGGGTTGATATCACACCGAACCTGTCCCCAGAAGCCCACATCAAAAGAATATCATCAGCGGCATATGCTAGACTGGCCAACATAAGAACTGCCTTTAGAAATTTGTGTAAGGAATCTTTCAGAACCCTGTATACCACTTATGTAAGACCAATCCTGGAGTATGCAGCTCCAGCCTGGAGTCCATACCTAGTTAAACACAAGACAAAGTTAGAGAAGATTCAGCGGTATGCCACCAGGCTCGTCCCGGAACTGAGAGGATTGAGCTACGAGGAAAGGCTAAAGGAGCTGAACCTCACATCCCTGGAAAACAGAAGAGTAAGGGGAGACATGATACCACCTACAAAATTCTCAGGGAATTGACAGGGCGGACAAAGAGAAACTCTTCACCACGGGTGGGACACGAACAAGGGGACACAGGTGGAAACTTAGTACCCAGATGAGCCACAGAGACGTTAGAAAGAATTTTTTCAGTGTCAGAGTAGTTAATAAATGGAATGCACTAGGAAGTGATGTGGTGGAGGCTGACTCCATACACAGTTTCAAGTGTAGATATGATAGAGCCCAGTAGGCTCAGGAATCTGTACACCTGTTGATTGACAGTTGAGAGGCGGGACAAAGAGCCAAAGCTCAACCCCCGCAAGCACAATTAGGTGAGTACAATTAGGTGAGTACTGACCTCACCCCACCATCAGACACTCTGACCTCACCCCCCCATCAAACACCCTGACCTCACCCCACCATCAGACACACTGACCTCACCCCACCATCACACACTCTGACCTCACCCCACCATCAGACACACTGACCTCACCCCACCATCAGACACACTGACCTCACCCCACCATCAGACACACTGACCTCACCCCACCATCAGACACACTGACCTCACCCCACATCAACACACTGACCTCACCCCACCATCACACACCCTGACCTCACCCCACCATCAGACACACTGACCTCACCCCACCATCAGACACTCTGACCTCACCCCACCATCAGACACACTGACCTCACCCCACCATCAGACACACTGACCTCACCCCACCATCAGACACACTGACCTCACCCCACCATCAGACACACTGACCTCACCCCACCATCAGACACACTGACCTCACCCCACCATCAGACACACTGACCTCACCCCACCATCAGACACACTGACCTCACCCCACCATCACACACCCTGACCTCACCCACCACCATCAGCACACTGACCCTCACCCCACCATCACACCTCTGACCTCACCCCACCATCAGACCACTGACCTCACCCCACCATCAGACACACTGACCTCACCCCACCATCAGACACACTGACCTCCCCCCACCATCAGACACACTGACCTCACCCCACCATCAGACACACTGACCTCACCCCACCATCAGCACACTGACCTCACCCCCCATCAGACACCCTGACCTCACCCCACCATCACACACTCGACCTCACCCCACCCCACCATCACACACACTGACCTCACCCTCACCCCACCATCAGACACCCTGACTCACCCCACCATCAGACCCTGACCTCACCCCACCATCAGACACTCTGACCTCACCCCACCATCACACACCCTTGACCTCACCCCACCATCACACACTCTGACCTCACCCACCATCACACACCCCTGACCTTGCCCCACCATCACACACCCTGACCTCACCCCACCATCACACACCCTGACCTTGCCCCACCATCACACACCCTGACCTTGCCCCACCATCACACACCCTGACCTCACCCCACCATCACAACCCCACCATCACACACCCTGACCTCACCCCACCATCACACCCCCCACCATCACACACCCTGACCCCACCCCACCATCACACACCCTGACCTCACCCCACCATCACACCCCACCATCACACACCCTGACCTCACCCCACCATCACCCTGCCCCACCCCACCATCACACACCCGTATTCAGTTAAGGTGAAGTCATTCACCCTAACATACATTTAAACTGGAATAATGCTGAATAAATTATTAATTTCAAATAACTTAAAGAATGCTTCTTCAGTTTAAGTCATAATACTTTATGGAATAATATAAATGTTGTTTAAGTACAAACTCTTCATGGAATAATAAGTAAACTATGCCAGATGGTGGAACTTAACATCTCTTTGAGAGGGAGCATATTAAGCTTATGAAGTAGAGTTNACTTGTGCAAGACGAAGCAGAATACAAATTGGTTAATCACTTGGTTAGCGACCATTATATTATTTCTGCTTCCTGTACATTAATGGTCTAGGGCGTTTGCTTAGGAGTACCCAGAGCATAGGTTCAAATCCTTTACATTGGTTCCTACTTGTTTTCTAATTAATATTATATTTAATTTTTAGGTGTAGTTAGGCACAGGTGGGCCCTGACAGCTGGGTAGACAGCGCTCGGATTCATAGTCCTGAGGTTCCGGGTTCGATCCCCGGAGGAGGCGGAGACAAATGGGGAAAATGTTTCTTTCACCCTGATTCATCTGTTACCTAGCAGTAAATAGGTACCTGGGAGTTAGACAGCTGCTACGGGCTGCTTCCTGGGAAAGGGGGGGGGGGGGGTACACAAAGGAGCCTGGTCGAGGACCGGGTCGTGGGCACGCTAAGCCCCGAATCATCTCAAGACAACCTCAAGATAGGTTAGGTGTTTAGGGTCTGTTGGCAATTATATCTATTTGTAGTACGTGGGTGATGCTTTCAAAGTGTTGTTTCGAACCACCCCGTCCTCGCAAATTCGTATAGTCAATATTGACTTATTAAATACGTGCATAGGTGATATACTAAACATAATAGTTTACCTTGAAAAAGCTTCATAGAAAACACCGACCTTACCTAACCTTGTTAGTATGTTAAGATAAGCATCTTATTGCTTCGTAATTACAATTATTACTTAACCTATACCTATAATAAGTTAAGTAACAGTTGTATTTACGAAGCTATAAGATGCTTATCTTAACATACTAACAAGGTTAGGTAAGGTCGGTGTTTTCTATGAAGCTTTTCAAGGTAAACTATTATGTATAGTATTCACCTATGCACTTATTTAATAAGTCATATTGACTATACGAATTTACGAGGACGGGTTGTTCGAACAGAGGTCGCCAGCGAAGCATTGTTCGATGAATGTTCGAACGCCATCAGTTATGAGTCGTCCAGCCCGTCCTCCGAACAAAGATCCAAAAGTGATTCCATGCACCCGCCAAACCCCTGTTTATGAATGAAAAGCGGTTTACACACGACTCACAACTGCTGGCGTTCGAACATATCCGGAACAAGTGCTTCACTGACGAATTTTGTTCGAATCACAACGCTATAAATGCTTCACCCACGTACTACAAATACAAATAATCGCCAGCAAAACCTAAACACCTGACCTAACCTAACCTATGCCTATTTATACACAATATGCTAATATATTATAATATTAATTTATACTTGAGAAATTCCCGTTTTGAATAAACAGCATGTTAAAATTTATGAATGCGTCTGTGGGGTTGACCGCTGAATGTAATGGACTTGAGTCGAGGATGGGTTGGAGTCGTCAGCCGTATTCAAAAACAAAGATCAAATGCTCGTTTATCCAGCTGCCAAACTCCCTGTTTATGAATGAAGACGGATAACACACGACTCTCAACTGATGACGTTCGAACATTCCAACCCGTCCTCGACTCAAGTCCATTACATTCAGCGGTCGACCCCACAGACGCATTCATACATTTTAACATGCTGTTCATTCAAAACGGGAATTTTCTCAAGTATAATAAATATTATAATTATTGGCATATTGTGTATATATAGGCATAGGATAGGTTAGGTCAGGTGTTTAGGTTCTGTTGGCGATTATTTGTATTTGTAGTACGTGGGTGAAGCATTTATAGCGTTGTGATTCGAACAAAATTCGTCAGTGAAGCACTTGTTCCGGATATGTTCGAACGTCAGCAGTTGTAGTCGTGTGTAAACCTTTTCATTCATAAACAGGGGGTTTGGCGGGTGCATGGAATCACTTTTGGATCTTTGTTTGGAGGACGGGCTGGAACATTCATCAAACAATGCTTCGCTGACGACCTTTGTTCGAAGTGCAACCCTATTAATGTTTCACCCACGTCAGGCCGTCCTTATAAACAAAAGCCAAAGTCCACTCCATGCACCCGCACACCGCCTGTTTATGAATGAAAAACTGTTTACACACGACTCACAATTGAAGAAGTTCGAACACTTCTCGACAAATGCTTCGCTGACGATTTTTGTTCGTAAACTGTAAATGCTTCATCCTCGTACTACAAATACAAATAATCGCCAACAGAAACACCCAACCTAACCTAACCAGTGCCTAAATATGCACAGTATGCTAATATGTATATAACAATATTAATTATATACAGTATGGGGAAATTCCTCTTATGAATGAACAGTATCCATACCTTCTTGTTCTATTGGAATTCTTTGTGATCATTTCCTCTTTTTCTACTCTGTTAATCCACCTAAATATTTCAGATTTCTGTCATGTCTGTTCATTTTCTCCCTCTTTTCTAGCTATTTAAAGTCTGGCTCTTTCAGTATTTCTTCATAGATTATTGATACCCTCCATCAATAATGTCCTGATAAAAATTATTGATAGAAACCTGGCGCCTACTGCCATCAACCAGAAGACCGAGTTGACTGTCTATTACAAGAGCAAGGAGAAAACCAACTTGCTCATGAAGTTGAGCTTGAAAAACAAATGAGTCATAGAAATGTAACGTTTCTTTCAGATTAATACTTTTAGGAAACTGGAATGTGCTAAATGTTCAGGATTTAAAAGCGAACTCCATTCGTGGTTTCAAAAGTAGATATGGATAGAAAATAGGTCAGGAGTTTGTTATTAGATAAGTAGGGTCCAACCTAAAGGTTACCTTGGGATGATTTCGGAGCTTAGCGTCCCTGCGGCCCTGTCCTCGACCAGGCCTCCTCGTTGCTGGTCTGGTCAACCAGGCTGTTGGACGCATATGAGTCACAGCCTGGTTGATCAGGTATCCTTTGGAGGTCCTTATGAAGTTAAACCTTGAACACTGTGAGGGTTTAGCCAGTTATACCTCCTTAAGTGTAGTGGAAGCGTGTTGAACAGTCTCGGGCCTCTGATGTTCATAGAGTTCTCTCTCGGTATACAATAGAGTTCTTTCTCAGAGTACCTATTGTACCTCTGCTTTGCAACGGGGATATTCTGCACATCCTGTCATGCCTTCTGGTCTCATGTGGTGATATTTCTCTGTGCAGATTTGGTACCAACCCCTCTACTATTTTCCTCGTGTAAATTATTATGTATCTCACCCTCCTGCGAGAGAATACAGATATAGTCATTTTAGTCGGTCCCAATAGTTTAGATGTTTTACTGAGTGGATTCTAGCAGTAAAGGATCTCTGCACGCTCTCCAGGTCAGCAATTTCTCCAGTTTTGAAAGGGGCTGTCATTGTGCAGCAGTATTCCACTCTAAAGAGCACCAGCGTGTTGAAAAGTATCATGATTGGAATAGCATCTTTAGTTTGAAAGGTTCTTGTTATCCAACCTGTCATTTTTCTTGCAGATGTGACGGCTACTTTATTGTTAAAGGTAAGGTCTTCCGACATGAGTACACTCAAATCCTTTACATTGCCTTTTAGTTCTATGTTATGAGTTTGACTGCGTTTTGTATGAGATTTCCGTTTTTATATTTTCATTTTTACCGTTGTGCATGAGCTGGAACTTACCTACGTTAAACACTATATTATTTTCTGTAGCCGATAGAAAGACCCGATTTACATCTGATTGGAGATTTGTCGTGTCCTCTATGTTGCCTACTCTCATACGAATCCTAGTGTAATCTGCAAAGGAAGATACATTACTATAGATTGTGTCCTTGTCTATGTCCGATATGAGGATCAGAAAAGTACTGGAGCAAGCACAATACCCTGGGGGACTGAGCTCTTCACGGTTGATGGACTGGAATTTATTTTGTTGACTATTACTCATTGGGTTCGGTTAGTGAGGAAATTGTAGATCCATCTGCCTATATTTCCGGTAATTCCTTTTGAACGCATTTTATATGCAATAATACCATGGTCACATTTGTCAAAGGCTTTTGCGAAATTTGTAAGTTACATCAGCGTTTTGCTTGTCTTCCATGGCATCTAATGCCTTGTCATAGTGGTCCAGCAACTGTGATAGGCAAGAGCGCCCTGTTCTGAAACCATGTTGTCCAGGACTATGGATATGCTGTGATTCCATGTATTTTGTGATCTTACTTCTTAGCGCTCTTTCAAAGATTTTCATGATTGTTAGTGCTATCGGTCTGTAATTTTTTGCCTCTGCCTTATTTCCTCCTTTATGGACTGGTGCTATATCTGCTATTTTTAGTATATCAGGATAACGTCAGTATGAAGGCTCTGTCTCCAAAGAATGTGAAGGCCCTGCGATAGTGGTTTTTATACAGTTCTTGATGAACATAGCGTTCCAAGAATCAGGGCCTGGTGCAGAGTGCATAGGCATACTGTCTAGTTCTTCAAAATCCAGTGGGGGATAGGATGACATCTGATATATGATTTGATGTTGGTATCATATCCATGAAAAATTAATTTGTATTATCAATCTTCAGTGTGTTTAGTGGCTCGCTAAAGACAGTCATCTTGATTTTACATATGAGAAAAAATATTTCGTATTTCTTTCTATTTCACTAATGACCTTTTCTTCTTTGTCTCTCCTGGGTTTTGTATGATTCTTGCTTTAGTTCAATCGTTTCTATTTCTCTACCTAGCCTTTCTCGTTGTTCTTGATAAAGGGGCGTGACTCTCAAGTTGTTCTGTTTCGTTTTTTTCGCCTATAGAAGGAACGCCGTTCCCGTTCCAATATGTATCTCCTCTTTTTTCTTAGGGGTATGCGGTTTGAGCATATTTCTAGTGATACTACACTTACTTTTTTCAGGCACTGGTTCAGGTTTGCATTTTCTAGTTGTTCTTCCCAGCTTATTTCTGTGAGGTCTTGATTTATTTGCACCCAGTTTATTTGTTTATTATTGAAATTGAATTTGCTGAGTTCTATTCCACTGGGATTCGGGACTGGTTTTGCAAGTCTATTCCCTATGCTTGTCAGAACTTTTATTAAGTTGTGATCTGAGTTACAGGTATTTATAATCATTATGTTCCTGATCAATTCATCATTATTAGTGAAAATGAGGTTCAGCGTGTTCTCCTATCAAGTTGGTTCCACTATTTTCTTGGTTAAGGCAAATTTGTCGCACATCCGTAGCAAGTCATTTGCATGTGCCTGTTCATTTAGGCTATTTCCTGGTATTCTCTCGGAAATAACTGAATTAGCTAGGGGATTCCATTTCAGGTGCCGTAGATTGAAGTTCCCGAGCAGGATGATGTTCGGGGCTGGATTTATGAAATTTTCCAAGCAGTGTTCTATTTTCATTAGTTGGTCCTTAAACTGCGAAGGATTTGCCTCCGATGACTGATATACAAGGACAATAACTACATTTTGGATCACTATTTTGGTTATCAGCACTTCCACCATATGGTTTGTGGTGTTTAGCACCTCAGTGCAGATGAGTGTGTCTTTGATGTACAGGCTGACCCCACCCTGTAGCCTATGTATCCTGTCACATCTGAAAAGATTGTACTCTGAGATCCATATTTCACCATCATGGTAGTCCTTTTTGTGAGTTTCCGTTAGGGCTGCAAACACTGCATTTGCCTCACATAGGAGGCCAGTAATAAAGTGAACTTTGTTACATTTCCCTGTTTTTATACCATGAATGTTGGCAAATAAAAATGATGTTATTATGTTTGTGGAAGTGCTGGATGCTTTACTTGGTGTTAATATATGAGGTTTTATCCGCCTGGTACCTTTAATATGAAAAGCTGGACATTCTGTGTTGAAAAATTCATTCTTATTTAAAGAGTTCTTGTACAGTTCTGGGTGAAAAAAATCACTGTTTTTGGTACATTTATCTGTACTAAAAGGGTTCCCTGCAATTTCTAGGATTATCATATTTACATTTTCCATTTGTTCTTCCCGATTTCCTATGTTTACAGATACCCCATTTATAATATCGGCAGGTTTTGGGTACGTGTTTTGTTTGTTTCAAAAACCCTGGCGCCAATATCGCTCCTGGACACGGTTCCGGCGCCACCACCACGCCCGACCCCAACATCGCATCCGGCTCTGGCGCCAACATCGTATCCGGCTCCGGCGCCGACACCGCTCCCAACCCTGGCGCCCCGATCACGCTCTGCTTTGGCTTCGTGACCGCGCTGGGTTCAAGGGTAAAAGCTTGTTGTGCCTATAATCTTCTGAAACTGAATGTGTCTCTTAACCCTGATAAAACTGTTCACTATATTCCCCCTTGGAAAGATGTGGAGGTCTCTCTGCATTATACCCCCATCAGTGTAAAACAAATATATAACACTGACATTTTGAGATGTATAACATTAGAAGCTATTGACAGTCATATGCGAGGCTGGCTAACATCAGAACAGCGTTCAGGAACCTGTGTAAGGAATCATTCAGAATCTTGTACACCACATATGTAAGACCAATCTTGGAGTATGCGGCCCCAGCATGAAGTCCGTACCTTGTCAAGCACAAGACGAAGCTGGAAAAAGTCAAACGGTATGCCACTAGACTTGTCCCAGAACTAAGAGGCATGAGTTACGAGGAAAGGCTGCGGGAAATGCATCTTACGACACTGGAAGACAGAAGGGTAAGGGGAGACATGATCACAACCTACAAAATCCTCAGGGGAATCGACAAGGTAAGCATGGATAAACTATTCAACACTGGTGGGACGCGAACAAGGTGACACAGGTGGAAACTGAGTACCCACATGAGCCACAGGGACGTTAGGAGGAACTTTTTCAGTGTCAGAGTAGTTAACGGATGGAATGCATTAGGCAGTGACGTGGTGGAGGCTGACTCCATACACAGTTTTAAATGTAGATATGATAGAGCCCAGTAGGCTCAGGAATCTGTACACCAGTTGATTGACAGTTGAGAGGCGGGACCAAAGAGACAAAGTTCAACCCCCGCAAGCACAAATAGGTGAGTACAAATAGGTGAGTACACACACACACACACACACACACACACACACACACACACACACACACACACACACACACACACACACACACACACACACACACACACTTGGACAAAGACAAACTCTTCAGCACGGGTGGAACACAAACAAGGGGACACAGGTGGAAACTTAATACCCAGATGAGCCACAGAGACGTTAGAAAGAATTTTTTCAGTGTCAGAGTAGTTAACAAATGGAATGCTTTAGGTAGTGATGTGATGGAGGCTGACTCCATACACAGTTTCAAATGTAGATATGATTGAGCCCAGTAGGTTCAGGAATCTGTACACCAGTTGATTGACAGTTGAGAGGTGGGACCAAAGAGCCAAAGCTCAACCCCCGCAAGCACAATTAGGTGAGTACACACACACACACACACACACACACACACACACACACACACACACACACACACACACAGAACACTGCTCATATAACCCAGAGAATGAGTGTGTCAGAGGAAAGAATGGGCGTCCGCTCCAGCACGTCATGAGACAACAAGAAGAAGAGCAAGTCAGGAGGGAAGACACCCAGGGGGCGGCTGCGGGCGCCACTATTATGCTCCCGCCGCTCCAAGTGTCCGCCTCCCGGGGAAACCCGACCTTCCCAGCGGGAGTGTGGATTCACACTAACGTTTTCCTGCATTTTCTCGTGTTTGTCTTATTTCCTTGTGTTCGTGTAGCAGCTACACTGATTTACACATACAACAGTTGGGAGGAAATTATGGCACTATACATTCTAACCTAATCTAATCTCTAAATTCAGCGCTTCCAGATTGCGATAAGGCTAGTGAAATACAACCTAATAGAAATGATTAGGTTGATTAAATAATCAACATTTAATTAAATAAAAGATTAAACAATCTTATATATTTAATTGTGATATGATCGTTTCTTAAATAGCGACAGAATGTCAGGAAATTGACACATAACGATTTACTCATAACTGCGGCGAGTGCACTCGGATCAGAACTGATTGGGCCCAAATTCGATTCTCGAGAATGACGAGACATTTGGTCACGATTGCTTACTCCCGACACCTGTGTTCACCTGGGAGCTAGGTAACTGTTATGGGTTGCATCTTGGGCGAGGTTATTGGCTGGCCTCTAGCAACCCAGGTAACCCTAACATTCTTATTCTTAGGGTTCCACAATGGAAAATTATTACCTTAATATGCCGAGGTCCGAACCCATGATGGACACACAGGGTGGATACATAGGGTGGACACACAGGGTGGATACATAGGGTGGACACACAGGGTGGATACATAGGGAGGACACACAGGGTGGATACATAGGGTGGACACACAGGGTGGATACATAGGGTGGACACACAGGGTGGATACATAGGGTGGACACACAGGGTGGAGACATAGGGTGGACACACAGGGTGGATACATAGGGTGGACACACAGGGTGGATACATAGGGTGGACACAGAGTGGATACATAGGGTGGATACACAAGATTGAAACACACGATAGACATACAGTGAGAGAAATGCAGGATGGACACACAGGGTGGATACACAGGGTGGACACACAACGGCCGGACACACTGACAGGATGCACTGGGTGGACACACAGAGGATGCAATAGATGGAGACACAAGATGGCCCTTCAGCGTGGGCACACAAGGTGGTTACACAAGGTAGACACAGGGGGTGGACACACAGGGTGAATAAACAAGCTGGACACACAGGGTGGATACACAAGCTGGACACACAGGGTGGATACACAAGCTGGACACACAGGGTGGATACACAAGCTGGACATACAGGGAAGGCCAAACGAAGTGGACACATCGGGGTAGGCACTCAAAGTGGACACACAGGGAAGACTCCAGTACAGATCCCAATATGGCCGCTCTAATACGCGTCAGTCTGGGTGACACCTTCACCTCCAGAACCATTCCTGGCGGCATGATCGCTGTTCTGTTCACAAGTGGTGACAACATATCGTATAACACCTGATTAGCAATCTATGCCATATAAGAGTTAAATGATGCTTACTCTAAGAGTATGTTGGTTATGCTTTCTCTGAGAATATGTTGGGCATGCTTATTCTAAGAGCATGTTAAGCATGCTTACTCTAAGAACATGTTGGGCATGCTTACTCTAAGAATATGTTGGGCATGCTTACTCTAAGAACATGTTGGGCATGCTTACTCTAAGAGCATGTTGGGCATGCTTACTCTAAGAACATGTTGGGCATGCTTACTCTAAGAGCATGTTGGGCATGCTTACTCTAAGAACATGTTGGGCATGCTTACTCTAAGAACATGTTGGGCATGCTTACTCTAAGAATATGTTGGGCATGCTTACTCTAAGAACATGTTGGGCATGCTTACTCTAAGAACATGTTGGGCATGCTTACTCTAAGAATGTTGGGCATGCTTACTCTAAGAACATGTTGGGCATGCTTACTCTAAGAGCATGTTGGGCATGCTTACTCTAAGAACATGTTGGGCATGCTTACTCTAAGAGCATGTTGGGCATGCTTACTCTAAGAACATGTTGGGCATGCTTACTCTAAGAACATGTTGGGCATGCTTACTCTAAGAATATGTTGGGCATGCTTACTCTAAGAACATGTTGGGCATGCTTACTCTAAGAACATGTTGGGCATGCCCATAACCGCACTCATTCACCAACTAGCAACTATTCATCTACACGAATACTTCTCCAAACTTCTGCGTAAACTTTTGTCCCTCATTTCGTTAAGGTAAACCACCGCTCTTTCACATCAGAGAAGTAAACTACTGTTCCTACTCCTCGCAGAAATAAACCCCCGTCTTTCCTTCTTGGAGAAGTAAACCACCTTCCCTTCTCATTGTAGAAGTAAACCACTACCATGTTTCCTTACTGAAGTAAATCATTGCTCCTCCTCTTTGGAGCAGTAAACAACTGTCCCTCATCCTCGTAAAAATGAACAATGCTCCTTCTCAATTCAGAAGTATACCACCCGGCCTCCCTTCTCGCAGAAGTAAACTACTAACCCTTCTCCCCACAGAAGTATGCTTTTTCCCTTTCTCCTCGGATAAGTAAACAACTGCCCTGCTTTCTCAGTGAAGTAAACCTCTGCCCCTTCTTCTCAGTGGAGTAAACAACTGCCTCTTCTTCTCAGTGAAGTAAACCTCTGTCCCTTCTTCTCAGTGAAGTAAACCTCTGCCCCTTCTTATCAGTGGAGTAAACAACTGCCTCTTCTTCTCAGTGAAGTAAACCTCTGTCCCTTCTTCTCAGTGAAGTAAACCTCTGCCCCTTCTTATCAGTGGAGTAAACAACTACCTCTTCTTCTCAGTGAAGTAAACTTCTGCCCCTTCTTCTCGGTGAAGTAAACTTCTGCCCCTCCCCTGCTTGCTAGAGTAGTCACCCCATCCCCTCCCATCATCTCGGGGACGGAGGGTGAGGGGGCCAGAGCCCGGACACTAAGGCTTGTGCTGGCCTAAAAGCTTCACTTCCCTACGCTTGTCTTTAAGATGAAAAATGTGTCCCCGGTGTAAAGCCGGACATATTGCTGGCTCTCCAATAAAGAAGACTGCACGTCTCCAGCGCGGCATGTTTCCCATGCTTCATATTGACGCTAAGGAGTTAAGCCCGAAAGCGTTTTGCTGCGGATTGTATAACATGTAACTACAAGCTCTCGTTACCACAAGGAGGCGAAAGCACTTGCAGTTGTGTTTTGTTGTCCATTTGAGCGCCACAGCTCAACCTCAAGTGTTGTTCCTTTAAAATAAGGCCGACCCCAAAGACATATTCGTCAATTTTTAACGTACTGAGTAACCAAAAACGGTGTTTTCTAGAATATAAATTCATTATTTTAAAATTTAGTAAATTATCTGGCCCGTGCATAGGTTAGGTTAAGAGTTTTGGTTCTGTTGACATTTATATGTAGTTTTCAACCTGTCCTCGACTCAAGTCCATTACATCCAGCGGTCGACCCCACAGACGATTTATAAATTTTTACAAACTGTTCATTCAAAGCGGGAATTTTCTCAAATATAAATTAATATTATAATATATTAGCATATTGTGCATATACATGCTTAGGCTAGGTGTTTAGGTTCTGTTGGCAATTATTTGTATTTGTAGTACGTGCGTGAAGCATTTACAGCGTTGTGATTCGAACAAAATTCGTCAATAAAGTACTTGTTCCGGAAGTGTTCGAACATCAGCAGTTGTGAGTCGTGTATAAACCGTTTTTCATTCATAAACAAGGGGTTTGGCGGGTGTATGGAAACACTTTTGAGTCTTTGTTTGGAGGACGGGCTGGACACAGAGGGAAAGCCAAACACTGTTTAAGCAGCCCATCCACCTATAGTTTCCCAACATCGATAAACTGTCGTACTGAAATCCCCTCTCCTAACCTACCAGAGGACCCAAAACAGAAAACGAGATAGTATGTCAACTTCACGAGTCGCTGCCATTTTCTAGTACGACAAATTATGGCCTTAGGCAGAGTAGGCGACATAATGCGACACTCTCCTAGGAGGACGGGTTAAAGTGTTCCCTTGTAATAAGCTGTGAGTTATGTGTATAGTGTCAGAAGCAAGCAGTATGACGGCTGGATTAACAACCATTTGCCCAGTGTTTATGGGGACGGGCGGGAAGAACAATAGTTGGAATTGTTCAGCATGTAGAGTGCTCTATGGGGGTGGAGTATGTGTACAATATTATGGATGATGGAGTCTTAAGTATGGGCAGAGAATGCACAGTGGAAAATGCATGACTCAGTATGGACAACAAAGCTCAAGGAAAAGGCTACACAGGACATGATGGGCTAATTCACCTGTAAGTGCCATGAAGCAGAAAATAAGTTTCTACCGGTCCAAAAGGAATAAACGAAATACAAAAGAGGAATCCATTAATCATGGATGTAAGGGGGCAAAGCCGCTAAGTACAAGGTACAAGGATATGGATAAACTACAGGAATAGCATAACTCTGGAGAGCAGGGAAGATACCAGAAGGCCAAGAAGGAGAATCTCAGAGTGAGAAGTGAGGCACAGTATGAAAATGACAGAACAAATAAAGCAAAGACCCAATTCTAATTGCTGCATAGCCACATAATGAGGAAAACATCGCTTAAGTAACACGTAATAACACTGAGAATATGGGCGAACAAGTTTACTGAGAATGATAAAAAGGTATGTGAGGAACTTGACAAGAGATTCATGAGGTCTTTGAAATAGAGCAAGGAGAAGCTCGTGAATTAAAAATGTATTTAACCAGGTACCGCTGGAGGAATTTGAGATTACCAGAGGTGAGGTAAGGAAACATCTGTTGGAACTGGCCGTGACAAAGGTTGTTGGCTCAGATGGAATCTCACCATGGATACTAAAAAGAGAGTTGAAGCACATTGCGTGCCATTCTCCATGCTATATAATTTATCACTTGTAACAGGAGAACTACCAAAAACTTTGAAGAAAGCTTTGTTGCCCCATTATACAAGCAGGAGCCATTGAAATACAGGCCAGGGTTTCTAACTTGCATACTGTGCAAGGTGATTTAAAAGATTGTGAGAAAAAAGTGGATGGAGCAGGAGGCCAGAGGCAAGGTACCAAGTTGGAGACGAAATCCTCCGAGAAACGGACAGAGAGAAGGATCAATGGGTTGATATCACACCGATCCTATCTTTTGTAGGCTGTATCAAGAAGATATCATCAGCGGCATATGCAAGACTGGCTAACATCAAAACTGCTTTTAGAAATTTGTGTAAGGAAACAATCGCAGTTGGCGTCACAGTTGGAGATAATAAGTATACAAATGACCAACAGAAACAATAGAATTTCTGTTTCAGTGCCAGGGGTAGATAATATAGGTAATGCATTAGGCAGTGATGCGGTGGAGGCAGACTCCATACACAGTTTCAAATATAGATATGACAGAGCCCAATAGGCTCAAGAATCTGTACACCGGTTGATTAAGTGTTGAGAGGAGGGACCAAAGAGCCGAAGCTCAACCCCCGTAAACACAATTAGGTGAGTACAACACAACATTAACAGATCTACACAACACAACACAAGCAGTTCAATACAACACACACATTTGAAAACCGCACAACACAACCAGTTCAACACCACACAAATTGTTCAACACAACATAGCACAAATGCTCAACACAAGACAACACAAAACAAATGCTCAACACAACACAGATAGTTCAATACAACACCACACAAGTTCAAAACAGCAGGAAACAAATGGTTCAACACAACACGACACCAAACGTTCACCACAACACAGCACAAACAGTTCAATAAAACACAACCAAACACCTCAAAACAACACAAACACCTCAACACAACACAGTACAACGAAGACGACAACACAAAATTCACCGCAAAAAATGATTGGCACAAACAACTGACTGTTTCAACACTTCACCATTTTTCTATTCCATTTCCTGGCACTGGCTAAACCTTTATTTTAAATTTAGATTTATCAAATCTTAAATTTTGTTTAATTTAAACAAATGCAGACCTTTCCCTTCTTCTTGTTTGGACTTCGTGAAATAATAGTTGTTATCTCTCGCGTATTTAATATAATGTTTATAATAATAATAATAGAAATAAAATTATGATTATTATTATTGATCGAAATGAAATCACAACGGCGAGGTGTTATATCACTGAAAATCATTTTGAGACAAGGGCACAGCCCTGCTCCTATGCCAGTAAGTCCACTATGGGATCACCATAGCCCGTGCTGCATGGAACTGTTTGTTCCGAGTAGCTGAATCTAAAACAAGAACAACAACATCCTCAAACCAGCTAGAGCGGTCGCAGAGAGATCGCATACAGCCCCGGTCCTGTGCCAGGTAAATCCACTTCGGGCTCACCATAGCCCGTGCTGCATGGAACTTTTTGTTCCGAGTAGCTAAATATAAAACAGCAACAACTTCCTCTCTCCACATACAGCTCAGCTCCTGTGCCACGTAAGTCCACTATGGCTCACCATAGCCCGTGTTACTTGGGTCGCTTTTGTTCCGAGTAGCTGAATAAAAACCAACAAAAACATTCCTCTCTCCCTCATACACGACAGGACCTCCCTCCTCCCTCACATGGTCCAGGACGGACCAAAACCTCATATTTTCTCCATCCTCTGATGTATGGTTTGGTCATTATAACCATGCAGAAATTATTGGACGTATGAAGCCACAATATAAATTCGCTTATAAAGTCAAAAATGAGTTCACACGAGTCAGTACGGACACTGAGAGGTAACTGAAAACTACATTGCTGCAATTGTTAAGGACAGCCCGAAGGTGTAGACCCATATAAGGAGAAAAAGAGCAGAAAGAGACCATGTGATCTAATTATAGAGGCAAAAGATATTCTCAAGTAGAACGACAAAAAGTTGTGTTAAGAGCTCAACGAGAGATTTCAAGGTCTTTACAAAAGAATCATTATTGCTATCACTGTTGCAAGCTAAAAGTTGCCCCAAAATAATAATACAGTAGATGACATTGCAGTCACTCAGGATGTTTAATTGAAATGTTAAGCAAAAGACTGGAAAGACAGGAAATCTCACTGAATTGTGTAAACCAAAAACAAACAAAAACAGATGCAGTTCCAGTATTTACAAAAAAGGAGGGAAAGACAGGATGCTTTATTAGAGATAAGTGACCGTGACACGTAATCATTGTAGTGCTGGAGCACGTTATCAGGTTGAGTATAATGGAGCACCTGGAGAGGTTAAAATTGATAATGGAGGGGCAGTATTGATTTAGAGGGAGAAAGTCAAATTTCATTGAGTTCTATGACAAGGTTACCAGGATAAAGAGGAAAGATGGCTGTGACGTCCCTCAAACAGCGAGCAGCTGCACCTAACACCCTAGCTGTCCCGACCATGACCAGGAGGCCTGATCAGAGACCGGGCCGCGGAGATATTTATCCCCGGAACCAACAACAGGTAATCGATGGATAGGTCCGAGTCAATCTCCTCCGGACAGAAGGACTCATTAGCCATACACAGGGTGCCCGGCTCTAGAAGGACCCCAACAGTCTCCTTCACCAAGTTAAGGCGCTGATCATTTATGAAGTATTCTTTGCCCTCTTAATCTGACTTTAATTGTCTTTCTGTACTATTTGGTTTCTCATTTTTTCCCTTCTTCATGTGAAAAAAGGGGATTTTTTTTATTATCTGTAGTTTCGTTTTCAAAGAAAAACTTGATAAATACCCTAGGGCTACCGGATTAACCGGACTGGAATTCAACATCAAAGAGCGAACAACGGCATCCAATAACTTGGTTGACCAGACTACCAACCAGGAGACCTCATCAGAGACTGGGCATGCATGGTTATAGATCCTCGAAACCACTTCAAGATAACCTCAAAGTAAAGGTAACACAGTAGACGTGGGATCGCCGGATTGTTTCAAGTGAAGCCTAGACATATATATGTTTTGCGATTCAATCCGTCCTCTTACGAGGCTCGTTAAAGCTGTGGCCGTTCCCAAGACGCATTGATATATTTTAACATATTGCGAATGAAAAAATAGGTTTATTTTAATTTATATGTTATTATTATTATTATTATTATTATTATTAATATTATTATTGTTCTCGTTATAGTTAGGCATAGATTAGGTTAGGTGTTATGTTCTGTTGGCGAGTGTTTGTATCACAAGTCAATCCGTCCTCGACTCAAGTCCATTCCATTACAGACGCATTCATAAATTTTTACATGCTGTTCATTCAAAATAGGAATTTTCTCACATATAAATTAATATTATAATATGTTGCATATTGTGCATATATAGGCATAGGTTAGGTTAGGTTAGGTGTATAGGTTCTATTGGCGATTATTTGTATTTGTAGTACGTGGGTGAAGCATTACAGCGTTGTGATTCAAACAAAATTCGTCAGTGAGGCACTTGTTGTGGAAGTGTTAAAATGAAATCAGTTATGAGTGGTGTGTGAACCATTTTTCAATCATAAACAGGTTGTTTGGCTGGTGCATGGAATCACTTTTCGGTCTTTGTTTGGAGGACGGACTGTCATAAACGGAGGGGAAAGGGGGGGGGGGTTGGTGGTTGGATTAAAGAGTATCTGACCTTTGCTTATGGCGACAGGTTGAGCATTTACAGCGTTGTGGTTTGAACAGAGGTCGTCAGCAACTGTTCGAGAAATGATCGAACGTCATCAGTTGTGAGTCATGTGTAAGCCTGTTTTCATTCACGAACAAAGGGTTCGGTGGCTGTATCAAACAAAACATTGGCCTTTGTTGTCAACCCGTTATTGCATACAAAGATCCAAGCTCTTTAATCCAGCCTCCAAACCCCTGTTTATGAATGAAAAGCGGTTTACACACGATTCAGAACTGATGACGTGAGAACACTTCCGGAACAATTGCTTCGCTCACGTCCTCTGTTCGAACCACAATTCTATAAACGCTTCACTCACGAACTTATAAATACAAATAATTACCAACAGAACCTAAACACCCAAACAATTTAACCTAACCTACGCCAAACTATACATACAATTTTATGTAAAACCATATTAATTTACATTTGAGAAGAAACCAAATTTTTAATGCTCAGTTGTTAGAAATGATGAATGCGTCTGGGGAGGACGGCCGCTCCTTTGAACAGCCTGGTGTAAGACGGGTTGTCGTTGTTCAACCCGTCCTCGACTCAAGTCCATTACATCCAGCGGTCAACCCCACAGACGTATTCATAAATTTTACATGCTGTTCATTCAAAACGGGAATTTTCTCAAGTATAAATTAATATTATAATATATAGCATATTGTGTATATATAGGCATAGGATAGGTTAGGTTAGGTGTTTAGGTTCTGTTGGCGATTATTTGTATTTGTAGTACGTAGGTGAAGCATTTATAGCGTTGTGGTTCGAACAAAATTCGTCAGTGAAGCACTTGTTCCGGATATGTTCGAACGTCAGCAGTTGTGAGTCGTGTGTAAACCGCTTTT
>WNGS01169217.1:3347047-3360949 GCA_020271785.1 Procambarus virginalis
CTTAATACCCAGATGAGCCACAGAGACGTTAGAAAGAATTTTTTCAGTGTCAGAGTAGTTAACAAATGGAATGCTTAAGGTAGTGATGTGATGGAGACTGACTCCATACACAGTTTAAATGTAGATATGATAGAGCCCAGTAGGCTCAGGAATCTGTACACCAGTTGATTGACAGTTGAGAGGTGGGACCAAAGAGCCAAAGCTCAACCCCGCAAGCACAATTAGGTGAGTACACACACACACACACACACACACACACACACACACACACACACACACACACACACACACACACACCACACACACACACACACACACACAGAACACTGCTCATATAACCCAGAGAATGAGTGTGTCAGAGGAAAGAATGGGCGTCCGCTCCAGCACGTCATGAGACAACAACAAGAGCAAGTCAGGAGGGAAGACACCCAGGGGGCGGCTGCGGGCGCCACTATTATGCTCCCGCCGCTCCAAGTGTCCGCCTCCCGGGGAAACCCGACCTTCCCAGCGGGAGTGTGGATTCACACTAACGTTTTCCTGCATTTTCTCGTGTTTGTCTTATTTCCTTGTGTTCGTGTAGCAGCTACACTGATTTGCACATACAACAGTTGGGAGGAAATTATGGCACTATACATTCTAACCTAATCTAATCTCTAAATTCAGCGCTTCCAGATTGCGATAGGGCTAGTGAAATACAACCTAATAGAAATGATTAGGTTGATTAAATAATCAACATTTAATTAAATAAAAGATTGTTTAATCTTATATATTTAATTGTGATATGATCGTTTCTTAAATAGCGACAGAATGTCAGGAAATTGACACATAACGATTTACTCATAACTGCGGCGAGTGCACTCGGATCAGAACTGATTGGGCCCAAATTCGATTCTCGAGAATGACGAGACATTTGGTCACGATTGCTTACTCCCGACACCTGTGTTCACCTGGGAGCTAGGTAACTGTTATGGGTTGCATCTTGGGCGAGGTTATTGGCTGGCCTCTAGCAACCCAGGTAACCCTAACATTCTTATTGTTAGGGTTCCACAATGGAAAATTATTACCTTCATATGCCGAGGTCCGCACCCATGATGGACACACAGGGTGGATACATAGGGTGGACATACAGGGTGGATACATAGGGTGGACACACAGGGTGGATACATAGGGTGGACACACAGGGTGGATACATAGGGTGGACACACAGGGTGGATACATAGGGTGGACACACAGGGTGGATACATAGGGTGGACACACAGGGAAGACTCCAGTACAGATACCAATATGGCCGCTCTAATACGCGTCAGTCTGGGTGACACCTTCACCTCCAGAACCATTCCTGGCGGCATGATCGCTGTTCTGTTCACAAGTGGTGACAACATATCGTATAACACCTGCTAGCAATCTATGCCATATAAGAGTTAAATGATGCTTATTCTAAGAGCATGTTAAATGATGCTTATTCTAAGAGCATGTTGGGCATGCTTATTCTAAGAATATGTTTGGGCATGCTTATTCTAAGAGCATGTTGGGCATGCTTACTCTAAGAACATGTTGGGCATGCTTACTCTAAGAGCATGTTGGGCATGCCCATAACCGCACTCATCCACCATCTAGCAACTATTCATCTACACGAATACTTCTCCAAACTTCTGCGTAAACTTTTGTCCCTCATTTCGTTAAGGTAAACCACCGCTCTTTCACATCAGAGAAGTAAACTACTGTTCCTACTCCTCGCAGAAATAAACCCCCGTCTTTCCTTCTTGGAGAAGTAAACCACCTTCCCTTCTCTTTGCAGAAGTAAACCACCTTCCCTTCTCATTGTAGAAGTAAACCACTACCATGTTTCCTTATTGAAGTAAATCATTGCTCCTCCTCTTTGGAGCAGTAAACAACTGTCCCTCATCCTTGTAAAAATGAACAATGCTCCTTCTCAATTCAGGAGTATACCACCGGCCTCCCTTCTCGCAGAAGTAAACTACTAACCCTTCTCCCCACAGAAGTATGCTTTTTCCCTTTTTCCTCGGATAAGTAAACAACTGCCCTGCTTTCTCAGTGAAGTAAACCTCTGCCCCTTCTTCTCAGTGGAGTAAACAACTGCCTCTTCTTCTCAGTGAAGTAAACCTCTGCCCCTTCTTCTCAGTGGAGTAAACAACTGCCTCTTCTTCTCAGTGAAGTAAACCTCTGTCCCTTCTTCTCAGTGAAGTAAACCTCTGCCCTTCTTATCAGTGGAGTAAACAACTACCTCTTCTTCTCAGTGAAGTAAACTTCTGCCCCTTCTTCTCGGTGAAGTAAACCTCTGCCCCTCCCCTGCTTGCTAGAGTAGTCACCCCATCCCCTCCCATCATCTCGGGGGACGGAGGGTGAGGGGGCCAGAGCCCGGACACTAAGGCTTGTGCTGGCCTAAAAGCTTCACTTCCCTACGCTTGTCTTTAAGATGAAAAATGTGTCCCCGGTGTAAAGCCGGACATATTGCTGGCTCTCCAATAAGAAGACTGCACGTCTCCAGCGCGGCATGTTTCCCATGCTTCATATTGACGCTAAGGAGTTAAGCCCGAAAGCGTTTTGCTGCGGATTGTATAACATGTAACTACAAGCTCTCGTTACCACAAGGAGGCGAAAGCACTTGCAGTTGTGTTTTGTTGTCCATTTGAGCGCCACAGCTCAACCTCAAGTGTTGTTCCTTTAAAATAAGGCCGACCCCAAAGACATATTCGTCAATTTTTAACGTACTGAGTAACCAAAAACGGTGTTTTCTAGAATATAAATTCATTATTTTGAAATTTAGTCAATTATCTGGCCCGTGCATAGGTTAGGTTAAGAGTTTTGGTTCTGTTGACATTTATATGTAGTTTTCAACCTGTCCTCGACTCAAGTCCATTACATCCAGCGGTCGACCCCACAGACGATTTATAAATTTTTACAAGCTGTTCATTCAAAGCGGGAATTTTCTCAAATATAAATTAATATTATAATATATTAGCATATTGTGCATATACATGCTTAGGCTAGGTGTTAGGTTCTGTTGGCAATTATTTGTATTTGTAGTACGTGCGTGAAGCATTTACCAACCCTTCCTCGACTCAAGTCCATTACATCCAGCCGTCGACCCACAGACGCATTCATGAATTTTTACATGCTGTTCATTCAAAACGAGAATGTTCTCAAATATAAATTAATATTATAATATATTGGCATATTGTGTATATATAGGCATAGGTTAGGTTAGGTTAGGTGTTTAGGTTCTGTTGGCGATTATTTGTATTTGTAGTACGTGGGTGAAGCATTTATAGCGTTGTGATTCGAACAAAATTCGTCAGTGAAGCACTTGTTCCGGATATGTTCGAACGTCAGCAGTTGTGAGTCGTGTGTAAACCACTTTTCATTCATAAACAGGGGTTTGGCGGGTGCATGGAATCACTTTTGGATCTTTGTTTGGAGGACGGGCTGCATTTACAGCGTTGTGATTCGAACAAAATTCGTCAGTAAAGTACTTGTTCCGGAAGTGTTCGAACATCAGCAGTTGTGAGTCGTGTATAAACCGTTTTTCATTCATAAACAAGGGGTTTGGCGGGTGTATGGAAACACTTTTGAGTCTTTGTTTGGAGGACGGGCTGGACGCAGAGGGAAAGCGAAACACTGTTTAAGCAGCCCATCCACCTATAGTTTCCCAACATCGATAAACTGTCGTACTGAAATCCCCTCTCCTAACCTACCAGAGGACCCAAAACAGAAAACGAGATAGTATGTCAATTTCACGAGCCGCTGCCATTTCTAGTACGACAAATTATGGCNGGGGCAGCTGAGTAAAGGAGGGACAACTGAGTAAAGGTGGGACAACTGAGTAAAGGTGGGACAACTGGGTAAAGGTGGGACAACTGAGTAAAGGTGGGACAACTGGGTAAAGGTGGGGCAACTGGGTAAGGTGGGACAACTGAGTAAAGGTGGGACAACTGGGTAAAGGTGGGGCAACTGGGTAAAGGTGGGACAACTGAGTAAAGGTGGGACAACTGGGTAAAGGTGGGGCAACTGGGTAAGGTGGGACAACTGAGTAAAGGTGAGACAACTGAGTAAAGGTGAGACAACTGAATAAAGGTGGGACAACTGGGTAAAGGTGGGACAACTGAGTAAGGAAAGGATGGCTGGATAAAGAATGGACAGCTGTTATGTGCAATAATAGTAGGTGCCGGTGTGACAGAAGGTACAGCTGTTAAAGAAGACATGTGTGGCAGGTGCAGCTGTTAAAGAAGACATGTGTGGCAGGTGCAGCTGTTAAAGAAGACACAGGTGTGACAGAAGGTGCAGCTGTTAAAGAAGACACAGGTGTGACAGAAGGTGCAGCTGTTAAAGAAGACACAGGTGTGACAGAAGGTGCAGCTGTTAAAGAAGACACATGTGTGGCAGGTGCAGCTGTTAAAGAAGACACAAGTGTGACAGAAGGTGCAGCTGCTAAAGAAGAAACAGGTGCAGGCGAAGAGTCACAATAACGTGGCTGAAGTATGTTGACCAGACCACACACTAGAAGTTGAAGGGACGACGACGTTTCGGTCCGTCCTGGACCATTCTCAAGTCGCTTGACAAGCGACTTGAGAATGGTGTGGTCTGGTCAACATACGAAGAAACAGGTGTTGCAGAAGGTGCAGCTGCTAAAGAAGACACAGGTGAGGCAGAAAGTGCAACTGTTAAAGAAGACACAGGTGTGGCAGAAGGTGCAGCTGCTAAAGAAGACACAGGTGAGGCAGAAAGTGCAGGTGTTAAAGAAGACACAGGTGTGGCAGAAGGTGCAGCTGCTAAAGAAAACACAGGTGAGGCAGAAAGTGCAACTGTTAAAGAAGACACAGGTATGACTGAAGGTGCAGCTGTTAATGAAGACACAGCTGTAATAGCTGTTAAATAAGATTCTATTGTATTAACAAATACAGTTGTAAAGACATCGCCGCCGTTTCTGGGAAGGAGAGACGACAGCGGCGTACATAAAGATATTTAAATCACATTACATTTTTATTTATTCACAAAGAGCATTCAGAAAGAAAACATAGACAAAAATATTTGAAATTGTGAGCCTACTGATTTTCGGAATGTTATGAACGGCAGTGTCTCACAGTTCTCTTTTTTCTCTCTCCGGCAATACTGCTTCCTTCACGGCCAAAGTGCACCTGCATGTTAACATATGCCACACTCACACCTTGGTCACTGATGTCTTCCAGACGTCGCTCAGCCTATCAAGAGGAAAGAGTTATGATACTTTAATAGCAATTTCCCTCCGTATCTTCATGCTTTAAACGTTGTAGAGTAATACTTCTACGGATTTTATTTTCTAACAAAATCCGTACAAGCATTACTCTACAGCGTTTAAAGTATGAAGATACGGAGGGAAAATTATCATAAAATCCTAGAGCTTCTTGCTAAGAAGTTTCATCAACATTGTGTGAGTCTGCATCGCCAGATGTGATCATCTCCGTTTGTAGTCACGTTAATAACCAGATCAAAAACATTAGCCAGGTCATCGTTTCCCACTGCGTGTGACATGTTTAGTGATCCCCACAGAGAATGCTTCAGTGTGTCATGTTGATGGAAGTTGTGATCGACTCTCAGTTGGTTTTTGGGTTTTTTAATTATTTTTTTTTCTTCATGAGGCATAACAACCAATAGACGACTCATAAATATTTCATTCATATAATATTTTCCTTAGGTTTATGGTTTTACTCAATTTGCCATCATGAAGAGTTAAACAGGAGGGGACAGAGCTCGTCATAAAAGGATTTTTGTTCAGGTTCCTCTGGCAGTGTGTTAATGGTCAGTTGTTGTCGTCTTTTATGCTGTTGTGAAGGTATGGGTTTACACCTGCTACACCTTCTTCTAGTGTGAGGTGCACGTGAGGTTCGCTGTGCACCGGGCACGTGAATGGCCGTGCACTCGGAATAGATTTGGTAACTCGTACTCGAAATATCCCGTGGTTAGGCTCGTTGGAGAGCCTAGGTCGTCAGCATTCCAAATATGTTACAATGACCTTTGTAGCGCATTTGTGGAAAGGGTTAGAGCGAGTAGCAGTTAAAACTGTAGGAGTGAAGGAGACAGAAGCGAGATAGAAGCAGGGAGGCGTGAGCTGCCAGCCAGCCCGCTGCCGTTGCCATGATAACCCAGGCAGCAGCCTGGGGGATGCCACCTTGCACGCCAAGCAAGTGGGCTGTGATTGGCCAAGGAGGTACAGGCCGAGGTGCGCTTTTCTCTGATTGGCTAGTTTGAGGAGGACCAGGAAGCCGGCATCTTGCCGCCTGGGGCATCCTGACATCACTCTGCAGGATGCCCCAGGCGGCTCTCTCTGCAGATCTTTTATCAGGGTCAAACACGCACCTGTTTGTGCGTGCTGAGGGCCACGTGACAGCTGGATGCGACGCTCCTCATGCTGAGGCCCCTTCAGTACTCCTGGAGGATGATTTTCCCCGCTTGTCTGTGCGTGGAGATTCCCCCGTGGATCCTCGCTCTGTGGAGGTGCCTGGTGTGGTTCCTGCAGCGGTTACGGCTGTCGCTCCGTCTGGCCCTGATCTGTCTGCCATACTGGTAAGCTCTGCGGACCTACGGGCCCCTGATTCGCGCCTTCGACGTTCGGTGTATGCGGAGGTGCATTCGACTCCGGTTGCTTCCATGGTGGCGTTGGATGGTGCTGTAGGGGTGGTGCCTGCATCTCCTGCTGAATTATGTGTGCTTCCCGGGGCTGTCGGGGTAGTGGTGTGTGTGTGGCTTCACCCCCGCCCTCTGCCTTGTCGCCTCTGGTGGTTTCCTCGTTAACACGTGCCTCTTCTCCTCTGCCGGATCCGACGCCCTCGCTGGATCCTTCACATGTGCTGGTGTCTACCCATCTGTCTGCTGTGTCTGTTCCTTCTCTGGATCCGGTCTCCTTGGTGGGTGGTGGGTTTCTGTCCCGTGTCGTTGAGGCTGCCGTTCTGCGTGGTCGTGCTGCCCCGGCTTTGGGGCCTCCTGCTGACGGTTCTTCTTGGGCACCGCTTGCAGGGGGGTGTACCTCTGAAAAGAATTTTTTCAGTGTCATAGTAGTTAATAAATGGAATGCATTAGGCAGTGATGTGGTGGAGGCTGACTCCATACACAGTTTTAAATGTAGATATGATAGAGCCCAGTAGGCTCAGGAATCTGTACACCAGTTGATTGACAGTTGAGAGGCGGGACCAAAGAGACAAAGCTCAACCCCTCAAAGTACAATTAGGTGAGTACAATTAGGTGAGTACACACACACACACACTGTCAGAAATGACACACATAATATCATGAGTTACCCCCATAAAGAAAAAGAGAATGTGTGATTCCGTGACATCATCGACGTCACGTATTTATATTAATCTAATTTCTTTTAAACAACAGTCT
Organism: Procambarus virginalis; assembly: GCA_020271785.1. Lineage (NCBI taxonomy): Eukaryota > Metazoa > Arthropoda > Malacostraca > Decapoda > Cambaridae > Procambarus > Procambarus virginalis. The sequence goes on from WNGS01169217.1 coordinate 3,354,428, forward strand.
AGTGTTTATACTTAATAAAAAAGTGTTCACTAGGACTGAATATAATTTCCAACACCAGGAATATAGCTTAACTCTCTATTGCTTAAACATAAATAGAACCACCAAACATTTGAGGTCGTCTCCCCTGGAGCGTCGTCACATACTCAGAATCACAACAAACACGCTGTATAGAGGGCTCCCTCCACAACCCGTCCTCGCAAATTTAATAAGTCAATATTGACTTATTAAATATGTGCATAGGTGACATACTTAACATAATAGTTTCCCTTGAAAATCTTCATAGAAAACACCGATCTTACCTAACCTTGTTAGTATGTTAAAAAAGCATCTTATAGCTTCGTAATTACAATTGTTACTTAACCTATTATAGGTATAGGTTAGGTAATAATTATAATTACGAAGCAATAAGATGCTTGTCTTAACATACTAACAAGGTTAAGTAAGGTCGGTGTTTTCTATGAAGATTTTCAAGGGAAACTATTATGTTAAGTATGTCACCTATGCACGCAACTAATAAGTCAATATTGACTTATTAAATTTGCGAGGACGGGTTGCCCTCCATATGAGCTGGTATAACTCGTTAGACACCCAGACTACGTGTTAACAAGCGAGCAATCAGCACAACAGCCTCTCAACAACCACAGTAACACCAGTATCCATCTTACCAAGAATTTTGTATATATTCTGGCCATTTTATATAACATAAATAGGTAGGTGGTTATACTGTGGGATGAAAATCCCTAACACGTACGTACTCAGCTCTACACACACATATTCCATGTCATATCTGTAATTATATGTTTAGGGAACCTTTATTAATTCCTTACCTCCCAAACAGGTAATTGTAAGGGAAGTTAGTGAAGCAGGAAATTGGCTCCCAATATAATTATAGAAATTGCTTCCACTAGCTGTACATCAAGCTTTGCAGGCCTCCAGACAGCCGCCATTACGTGGCACTCGAAGGCACAGAGCCACACCCAATTTTGATGCTACAATTACACAGCCTTAGCAGGTCCCTTCAACAGGAACAGCTAAGGCCCTTTTTGTTCAATACTGTAGACATAGTATTAGTAGTTATAAATTTAATTTACTGTGGTATAATAGTAGATTAGACCACCATATGTGGTATGATTTATAATTTATATATCAAAGACTAGGTAAACAATTTGTGGTTTATGAAGGAGCCACCTCAAAGTGGTTTAAGCTACAAATTGTCCCTCCCATTGTGTGAGAAGTTTTAGCAGCTGAATCAGAACATACAGTCCACTTACTATTATCTAACTGACTAACTTATTACTAAGAACTAAGAAAAATAATCAAATAAAATTAATATCATATTGAAATCAATTAAAAAATAAATAAATATTTGAATATTCACAGAATTAAAAAGAATTAAAGCTGCTAGGATTCCCCCCCCACACACACACCCACACACACACCCACCACACACACACACACACACACACACACACACACACACACACACACACACACACACACACACACACACACACACCCACACACCCACACACACACACACACACACACACACACACACACACACACACACACACACACACACACACACACACACACATACAGCAGCAGAGGAGGTAATGAAACAGTTGACAACACTGGATGCAAATAAAGCTGTTGGACCAGACAAAGTATCACCGTGGATACTTAAAGAGGCAGCGCAGGCTCTCAGTGTGCCTCTGGCAATGATCTTTAATGAGTCACTTATGTCGGGAGAATTGCCCAGTTGCTGGAAGGAGGCAAATGTCGTACCGATTTTCAAGAAAGGTGACAGGGAGGAGGCACTTAACTACAGACCCGTATCATTGACAAGCATCCCCTGCAAAATACTTGAAAGAATAATTAGGCTAAGACTTGTTGAGCACCTGGAGAGCATTGGGTTTGTAAACAAGCACCAACATGGTTTCTGGACAGGGAAATCATGCCTAACAAACCTTTTAGAATTCTATGATAAAGTAACAAGGATAAGGCAGGACAGAGAAGGCTGGGCAGACTGCATATTTCTTGACTGCCAAAAGGCCTTTGATACAGTACCGCACATGAGACTGCTATACAAACTTGAGAGGCAGGCAGGAGTAAGCGGAAAGGCCCTAGAATGGGTGAAGAACTACCTAACAGGAAGGAGCCAGAGGGTAATGGTAAGGGGCGAGAAGTCGGACTGGAGAACAGTAACAAGTGGAGTACCTCAAGGATCGGTGCTGGGACCAATCCTCTTTCTAATTTACGTAAATGACATGTTTACAGGAGTGGAGTCATACATGTCAATGTTTGCGGATGACGCAAAATTAATGAGAAGAGTTGTGACAGACGAGGATTGTAGGATCCTCCAAGAGGACTTATACAGGTTGCAGAGATGGTCAGGGAAATGGCTACTGGAGTTTAACACCAGTAAATGTAAAGTTATGGAAATGGGATCAGGTGATAGGAGACCAAAGGGACAGTACACAATGAAGGGGAACAGCCTACCTGTAACGATTCGAGAAAGAGATCTGGGAGTGGATGTGACACCTAATCTAACTCCTGAGGCACATATAAATAGGATAACGACAGAAGCGTACTCTACACTGGCGAAAATTAGAACTTCATTCAGAAACCTAAATGAGGAGGCTTTTAGGGCGCTTTACACTGCATACGTGAGACCCGTCTTAGAGTATGCCGCGCCATCATGGAGCCCCCACCTGAAGAAACACATAAGGAAACTGGAGAAGGTTCAGAGGTTTGCGACGAGGCTTGTCCCAGAGTTACGAGGGAAGGGATATGAAGAGCGACTGAAGGAACTGAACCTTACGACACTAGAGAAAAGAAGGGAGAGAGGAGATATGATAGGGACATATAAAATACTCAGGGGAATTGACAAAGTGGAAATAGATGAAATGTTCACACGTAATAATAACAGAACGAGGGGACATGGGTGGAAACTGGAAACTCAGATGAGTCACAGAGATGTTAGGAAGTTTTCTTTTAGCGTGAGAGTAGTGGAAAAATGGAATGCACTTGGGGAACAGGTTGTGGAAGCAAATACTATTCATACTTTTAAGACTAGGTATGATAGGGAAATGGGACAGGAGTCATTGCTGTAAACAACCGATAGCTGGAAAGGCGGGATCCAAGAGTCAATGCTCGATCCTGCAAGCACAAATAGGTAAGTACAAATAGGTAAGTACACACATTCACCGGTTGGGAGCCGGCCGGCCGAGCGGACAGCACGCTGAACGCGTGATCTTGTGGTCCCGGGTTCGATCCCGGGCGCCGGCGAGAAACGATGGGCAGTTTCTTTCACCCTATGCCCCTGTTACCTAGAAGTAAATAGGGACCTGGGAGTTAGTCAGCTGTCACGGGCTGCTTCCTGGGGAGTGTGTGTGTGTGGGGTGTGGGAAAAAAAAGAGTACTGTAGTAGTAGAAACAGTTGATTGACAGTTGAAAGGCTGGCCGAAAGAGCAGAGCTCAATCAACCCCCGCAAGCACAACTAGGTGAACTAGGTGAATACACACACACACACACACACACACACACACACACACACACACACACACACACACACACACACCACACACACACACACACACACTGTCTTTCCCTGGAAGACAGAAGAGTTAGGGGGGACATGATCACCACATTTAAGATTCTGAAGGGAATTGATAGGGTAGATAAAGACAGGCTATTTAACACAAGGGGCACACGCACAAGGGGACACAGGTGGAAACTGAGTGCCCAAATGAGCCACAGAGATATTAGAAAGAACTTTTTTAGTGTCAGAGTGGTTGCCAAATGGAATGCATTAGGAAGTGATGTGGTGGAGGCTGACTCCATACACAGCTTCAAGTGTAGATATGATAGAGCCCAGTAGGCTCAGGAATCTGTACACCAGTTGATTGACAGTTGAGAGGCGGGACCAAAGGGCCAAAGCTCAACCCCCGCAAGCACAATTAGGTGAGTACAATTAGGTGAGTACACACGATGGGAGGGTGGAAGACGGGTAATGTAGTCCCGATATGCAAGAAGGACGATACACAGGATACACAGAACTACGGGCTAGTTTCCTCAACTTGCATACCATGCAAGATGATGGAGAAGATTGTACAAAAAAAAACTTAGCAGAACATCTGGAGCGAAAGAACTTAGTAACACAGCATCGGCATGGGATTTCTGGAGTGACTTTGGGGTTCACTCTGAGGGGCATTCTGGGGGTCACGGGAGTAGTGTCCTGGCGGCCTTTGTACTTGTGTTCTTTGTTCCTGCGGCCTTCATGGCAGCCATCAGCCGCGCCACCGACTCCCGACCATGCTACAGTGTAGGTGCCACCGACTCCCGACCACGCTACAGTGTCGGTGCCACCGACTCCCGACCAATCTACAGTGTCGGTGCCACCGACTCCCGACCACGCTACAGTGTCGGCGCCATTCTGACACTCGCCAGTATCTCAGCTTTGGTATACCATCACAGCGCTTGAAGCACTAAGCTCGGGGTCTTTTATCGCCCACACATCTCTCCTGATCTCTTCCCTCCTTTCCCCTGCCTTCGTCGTGTGTATACATTCCCAAAGACCTTTCCCGCCTCTATATCTCTCACTGGATCCCGCACTCTCTTCCTCTTCTTGTATCGTGTTTTAATTTTATTCTTTTTTTTAATACATGGAAGATTTGTACATTTTTCTTTCGTATTTTGGTTTCGAGTGAGCGAAAAATCTTTCATTTCCGCTCCACCATCTCGCTGCTACAATTCTTGATGCGATTTACAAGTGCCCTCGTGAAGAGCGCCTATATAGGCGCTCTTCACGCCAAACACAGCGAAACTACGACGTTGCTACAACGTTCGAACAAGATTTAACACCTAACAAGTTATAAAAACCATTATAACAAGTTGTAACAACGTTCTAATACGTCAAAAACACGTTAAGCCAAGATGTAACAACTTTATTACAAGTTGTAACAAGCGGAAAATTACCCCTCTGGCCTGTATCTTGGGTTGTCTTCTCAACTCCACTATGTCCAGTCTGCCAGACATGGTCTTTTTTATTGTGTTTATGAAATGGTTGAGGTATTGTCCTCATTGATAGTGCAATGTAACTTTGTAACTGTTTGTCCAGTTAAACAGTTTAAATAATATTTCCACTTAATAATACAAGAGGTAGTGTCCGCATCTCTCTATACACGCCCCTGTGGCTCTGTCTGTCTGTGTCATCCTCTCTGTACCTCTTCACTGCATTTTCTGTCTCTCGCAACAACCTTGGTCTAAACAACCTCTGCATGTCACCCAGACGAAGTTAACTCATGCAAAACACTCACGTGTGTTCAAAGGCCCCAGGTAAAGAAAGATACGTTACAGGAAATATATACAAAATAAAACATAAAAGCAAAGCAGGAGAAACGCAAATGAGTTAACATGAATTCAAGCAGAGGATCAGAGGCTAGATAACGGAACACTCAGGCAAGCAGGTGAGCTGGAGTATAGAGGAAGGAACAAACATAGAAGCAGGAACGCAGTGGGAGAAACAAATAGAGAGGCAGACAAGCATGAAGCAACGCAGAGGGAGAGAGGCAGCAGGTGTATGTACGCTCAGATCAAGAGAAAGATTGTCAGAGGGAAACATTACCTGCGCGTGTGGGGGACACGCGATATTTGTCTGTGTTGAGACTCGTGATTCTGTTTAGAGGGAGAAGGGCAAGAGGAAACGAAGGACAAGAACATGGAAGGGGCTACAGGATGACGCGAGAAATGAGATGAGGAAGCGGAAGTAGAGTAGATAGAAAAGGTGTAGAATCCGTGATCGGCATCCTAGCTGAAGAGAATGAAAAGGAGAGAAGAGCATTGAGAAAGAGTATAAAGAGCTAAATTAAAGGGAGGATTGGAGGAGAGCTAGGACGAGGAGCAGCAGTTCCAAAGGAACGCTCCATGTAAAATGTGGGGAGAGGAGGACAGTAAGAAAAGAAGAGATAAGCCTATGTCGTGCAGACCGAATGATGATGAACAGATAAGAGGGTCATCCTCTGATTTACAATTAATACACATTGTCTGCTACAGCTCAATTAATATATGAACTGAGGCAAAAACAATTGTTAGACCCCATGGATTCAGGGAAGAAACATTTTTGCCTTCCTCATATATCAGTAAATGTTAGCAAATACCAGCAGTAGATGGCTGCGTCACAAATCTTCAGGGACAGCATTATGCAGAGTGACGACAAATTTGCGAATGCAAGCATTGCCGAACATGAAATCTTTATAAAAAATGTATGAATATAAAGCATTTAACAGAATGTGTCTGAAGATGTATTTGAAAATTCCGTATGGAAGGTGGAGTTGCCTGGGCCTCTGATTATGTCTCTCATTTGCATCAGTTAGACTGTTAATTAAAACCCGTTTTTCTTCTATATGGAAGAGAACATTCTAATTTGTTTACTGTCATCAGATCGTCGATAGGAAGGAGCTCCTTCGACGAGGTTTGTACCACATGAGCCTCCTTCTATATCTTCTTAAAACTTTATG
>WNGS01169217.1:3393781-3407630 GCA_020271785.1 Procambarus virginalis
TGACATACAAAATTCTAAAGAAAATCGATAAAACAGACAAGAAAGCAGTATTCAAAATGGTAAATAGTTGACAAAGCTGCTCTGATGGACTCATGAAAGTCAATGAGTCCCAGAGATTAAGGTATAAAATTTCCATCAACTCATTAAACATCATATACATTAACTTAACATTCTTGTTCTCCACTCATATTTTACTCATCAGTCTCATATCACACTCGCATCATATTCACATCAGGGGAAACTTGCGAGTAGGAAAACAATTTCCTAATCCCGTGTAGAACCTTGGACGAAAGTTTCACCTGTTTCCGCTTTCCGTTACACGGCGCGTCCATCTGTTTCGACAACGAGTTTTGGCCGGGCGCTAATGAAGAAGAATTTGTGTGGCAAAGGAGAGAAAGACGGGAGAGGAGGAAGTGTAGAGCAGGAAGAGAAAGGTAAGAAGGAGGAAAGGGAAGAAAATCACACACAATATATTGTATATTCATATTATATATAATAAATCTCTGTTTTATTGAACAGAGAGTTGCTTTTATCTGTCTTGGCAAATGGCTTCCTATAGAGAAAAGGATAAGAGAAAGTTCCAAGTAACGTGGAGGATGGGGTAGTAGAGGTGCTTAACTGTGCTGCACGAACTTGCCGATTTTGGGAGGGGGGAATTCGGGGTTAGTGGGTGGGGGTTTAGGGTGTTGGTGAGGCGGGAGCGCTAGGTGGTTTACTCTGTGGGTTAGAGTATGGGTATGGGGAGCGGAAAAGTGATAATGGAGTTAAGTGTGGTGGATGTGTGTGATGGGGGGTGTAATATCTGTGTGATAGTTAACAGTGGTGGTTGTCGGAAACTGGATGTGGTTGGGGTAGGAGAGTAGTTTTAGGTTGACGTTGTATGTTGCTGAGGTGTGGGGGGAGGAGTGTGGTATGTGGGTAATTCGACGTATTGGGGTAGGTAGGTTAGCATAAGTACGATTTGTTGGGTGGGTTAAGTTTGGTTTAGTGAAGGGCTTAGGAGCCCCCATCCTCCCTACCCTCTGAGAGAGCCACTGAGACAGTGTCAGCAGTGAGATAAGGAAGGAGGCTAGGAGGTAAAGGGCCAGGGAAAGGGAAGCGGCAGAGGGTTTGGACAGGAAGAGGAGGAACAGGGAAAGAAAAATGAAAAGGTGGAAGACGAGAGAGTTGCAGAAGAATTGAATTTTGGTGCCCAGTGGAGGGTAAGGGGAGGGTAAGGGGAGGCTAAGGGGAAGGTAAATGGGAGGCTAAGGAGAGGGTAAGGAAATAGTTCCTTGTAGGAAGAGGTGTAGGGGAAGACGAGGGAGTTAAGGAGGGACTAGGGATACATGGAACGAAGCGGACCACAACGGAAAAGGGGAAAATGCAGAAAAATCAAATGAAAAAAATACTATAAGAGGGGGGAGGCCAAGAAGTAGCAGGAGGACAGAAGGAGGAAGAGGAGGAGGAGGAGGAGAAGAAGAAGGAGGCGAAGGGAGGAGCGACAAGAGGGAGCGCGCCTTATCAGACCAACACAGCCGGCCTGGCAAGTCAACACACGCCGTCATGACGGAAACCCTCTTTTACATTCATAGCGCACTTAACTTTTAATGAAACATAAAACTTACTTCGAGACAAATATCGTTAGTATACTACCTCACAGCCCGATTTTACGAGCGGGCCGTCAGTCGCTCAATAAAGAGGGCTTCCCTACACCCTCCACAACCCTACTCCAACTCCAAAATTGGAGTTGGAGTTTATAACTCAGGATTGGCTTGCACGGTCCGTGTTAATTCACTCAGAAGTGGGATCCCGGCCCTCGGGAGATGCCTTCAACTTCGCGAAACAAATTGAGACAAGTCGAGGAGCTTTTGGAATGCTCTTGCAGGCTGTAAGTGAATCCCGCCATGTTCGGTCTTCACTATCATGTTTGATTCAGGCATGCTGGACCTTTTACCACTCGCATGGCGCCGCCGCCACCGCCGCCTAACCACCACCACCATCATCTCCAACCATCTCGTCCCCAGGAATTTTTTATTTTTATCTATCTTTGGTTCTGACGTGTGAGAGGACACTGGCTGGCCGCCTAATAACGGAAGAGTGGAGGACCTTTGATCACACCCCCCCCCCCCGCTTCTCCCCTTCCCACTTTCCCCCAGGTCCAGAGAGGCACCCCATCCAACTCCCCTCCTTCACCCCCCTTCCCCAGCCCTCCCATCATCGGATTACCCGACATCACACGCACCCAAATATTTCTGAATTAGGACGGATCACAGCTCGCCGCTTAATCTGGGCGGAATCGGAGGGTAAATTTCCGCGGGGCAAAACTGTCCAGGGCTGTCCTCCTGGTAATCACCTCAGGACTGACTGATGGAAAACTGTATCAGATTTAAAGACGTAAATTGCACATCCAAGTCGGTGGAGCCGTGGAGGCCAAGGTGACGGCGGTGGCGTCCCATATCTGGACCCGGGTCTCGGGTGTAGCGATAGATGGTACAGGAGAGGGACGGTCAGAGGGGATGGTACAGCAGAGGGACGGTACACAGAGGGACGGTACAGAGACGGACGGTACAGGATACGGAAGGTACGGTGAGCGACGGAACGGAGCTACAGATATTCACGTGCCCCTCTCAGGAGCGGATGACGTGGGCGTGTCGCATATTAAACCACAGCAGGCACTTCGGGAGAGGGGAATAGACAGGAGCAGGACCACCAGGGAGAAAGGGATAGACAGAGCAGGCCACCAGGGAGAAGGGATAGACAGAGCAAGCCAGTAAGGAGAGTCGAAGAAGAACATTAATCTCACCATCGCCGTGTGCCGAGAGGGGTCGACCCCTCCCCCCTCCCCACTCAGACAAAGCGCACCTGCTCTTTTAATCCACCAGTATCGTACTCCTCAGTGGTGAGTAAACCCCAAGTACGAGAGGCACAGAGGAAGGAACCTTAGAGATGATGATTTGGATTACATCTCCCAGTGCAAAGAACGCCAGAAAGGCCATTGTGGAAGTCCTGTGGCCCCCTCACGAGTTGCAGGGGCCCCCTATCCATATCCCTAATATGGGATACAAATGTGACGGAACCCCATTTAATACTATGACAGAACCACCGCCCCCACTTTAATTCCAGTGGGAAACATTGGTGAGGAATAATGAGAGGAAGTGAGAAGTCAGATCACTTGACTGGAGAAAATTTTGGTAATAATATTTTTTTAAGTATGATTTGCAGCAGTGATGAAAATAAATTATACCATGAAAGGGAATATTAAAGAGGTATTTAAAAATATATAAATAAAATGGAAGAGAGAGATTATTATTATTATACCATCTTTCTTGACCAATTTATTAAAATTTTGCCTAATCTGAAGTTTCGATTAATGTCTTATTAAAAGTGAGGATAATGCTAGCATTCACTGTCATGCAGGACAGAAGATCATACACAAGACACTAGGTCTAAACTATAGGCTGAAGCACATATATATCATGGTTTTAATCAATGTTTTAATGTATATGTAAAATCCACTTTCTGTTGGCCACTGCCACACAAGGGCGGGATGGGTTCATAAGTGATGCAGCTTAGAAGTAATATACGTAAAATTGTCTTCATTCTTTAAACGGGACAAGCAAAATTTTTGGATAAATGTTGGTTGTCGTCCAGAACACTGAGTTCCAATGGAATAGTTAGACAGGTGGTGGTACAAGAGGCCACCCCCAGGAGGTCTAAATTTTTGCAGTTTCACATTCAGCAATCTGTGTTCTAGTGAATGCATTAAAAAGCGAGAGAGAGAGAGAGCGAGAGAGAGAGAGAGAAGAGAGAGAAGGAGGAAAGGAGGAGAGAGAGAGAGAGAGAGAGAGAGAGAGAGAAGAAGAGAAGAGAGAGAGAGAGAGAGAGAGAGCAAGGGTGGGGATGGAGGGGGGGGGGAGATAGGCGGCGTCAACCAAGACTATTCTCCACACAGGAACGGTGGTGGTGGGGGGGGGGGGGAGGCCGTGGTCGGGCGCGTGTAATTGAAACTTTGTGAGAAAAACGATAACACTTCCCCCAAATTCCGCTATACGGCGAACGTCAAATTGCAGGTGAGATGAAATTGTCAGGCGTTGATTAGGGTGGCGGCCCACACACACACACACACCTGCTACCACGCCCCACACACACACACACACACACACACACACCACACCACAACAAACACACACACACACACACACACAAACAACACCACACAAACAGATTCAGTTTCTGGAGCCCCAGTTAGGCTCAGGAATCTGTACACCAGGATGACAGTTGAGAGGCGGGACCAAAGAGCCAAAGCTCAACCCCTGCAAGGACAATTAGGTGAGACACACACACACACACATCACAACCAAAAAACACACAAACATAAAAAAAAAAGAGAGGAGGACGAGGAGAGGAGAGAGAGAGAGAGAAGAAGAGAGAGAGAGAGAGAGAGAGAGAGAGGAGAGAGAGAGAGAGAGAGAGGAGGAAGAGATGGATGCAGAGCAAGCATAACAAAAACTGGATCTTTTGCTTACTCTATTTGCTTTTAAATTTATCCCTGGAGATAAAACGGTTTACGAGATTGAGCTTACAGTGTTCATCAGAGGGAGGTCGAAGAGGAAGAAGAAGGAGGGGAGGAGGAGAGAAAAAAGAATTAAAAGAAAGGGGACAACGCATTTGAGTCACACGCCCAGTGGAATGATATCATCAAAGGATAGAGAAAGTCACATCGCTTAGCAAATTGTGTTCTCATCCCCTGGCCGGCTGGCTCCTCTGAGGGCACGTGTCTCATTGACCGTGAAACACTGCACTAGGCGCCTTTTGACCCATGACACTCACCCCCAGGCGTGTGGAGGGCGGGGGGGTAGACGGGTGGGCTGGGGTAGACGGGTGGGCTGGGGTAGACGGGTGGGCTGGGGTAGACGGGAGGGATGGGGTAGAGGGTGGGCCGGGGGTTGACGGGAGGGCTGGGGTAGACGGGGGGATCGGGGGTAAAACGGAGGGGCTGGGGTAGACGGGTGGCTGGGTAACGGGTGGGCATGGGTCAAGTTTATGTAGATCTGGTTAGGCAAGTAGGCTGAGACAGGCAAGCTGGCTAATGATGCTTCTTGGTTTAGGAACCCATGTGATAATGCCATCATGGTTTAGGAACCAGTAATGAGCTTCATGGTTTAGGACCCTGTAATGGATGCGTTGTTTAGGTATCCAGAAAAACATGACATTACCTCATCTATGGTCGTCGACCATGGTAAACACATCAAATCCCATAAACTAGAGTTACCATTTCGAACCTCAACAGAAACTGGACGACCACTATCATTTTTCAGACAATATTCCACGCTACTCAAAACCAACCACACACCCTAGCCATCCCAAACCACCACACCACACCACCATCCACCAGCACCACCACCAAGCCACCAGCCCCACCAAGCCAGAACCACCAGCACCCCGCAGGCATAGGCATCAGGGTAACAGAAAGGCTGTGGACAAGTTAGCAGCCAGGACCACATATAATCGCACCGGCACTATTGAAAAGCGATAGGCATTTTCTGCTGTTTAGTCCGATTTATGGTGCAAACGTTGACATTACCGACGCGATATTTCCGCTCAAATGTGCCTCACGCAGATGTATATAACGGAGGCTGTGTGGTCCGGTCCATATAATGGCATTGAGGCTTTACAGATTCTTCAACAAAATGCCTCTCGCTCCCTGCTAGATTATCGGGAGCGATTATCGAATTATTCTAAAATGGGCGCTTTCCTTGCGGTTAAAAAAACTGGGGAATATTGTCGAACATGTCAAGCAGAAAACAAATATCAGCAGAGTTATGTTATTATGTGGGGATTATATTTTACATTTTAATAGCCTCGCTCTTTGGGTATTTTGGTTCATTGGCAGTAGTCCGTATCCCGTGCATCACCTATTCTGATTGGGTTCTGTGTCTTATTCCCCCTCCCTCCCTCCTTCCTCCCATGTAACCCTCCAAGCTCCATCGTTCTTCCTCCCTCTCTTTAGTGCCCTCGCTCCCTCCTCGCCCCGTCCATCAGCCAGGGAGGGAGGAGACATTGAGAAGACACACGGGAGACACTTCCGCAGCTCGTGTCTCATCGTAAATATTCACAGTCACCAAACACGAGTCGGCCCACCGCTCTTAGGGGGCGTTCCGTCCCCCACCCCTCGGGGGCGATGGGTTGGGAGGGGGTGTCGGGATGTGATGAAGAGAAAAGGGGGGCGCCCCCCCCACTACATCGTCAATTTCAACTCTCTTTCCGATCCTTTCGTCCTCATCAACCGTACCATATCCCATTATGTACTTGAGGAACGGAATTCTCCACTCGCAAGTCAACCCATTCGGGTCTGGGGATTACCACTTCACAATGTGTCAACCATAACGACCCAAACTACTAATATTTCAATATCCAAATATGTATATAAATAATACGCAAGCAAAATATTTAAGTTCACTAAAACAGAGTTTATTAAGATAGCACAGAGATCTAGACATTCCATAGCTTTACTTGAACAAATTGATCAGTGTTCATTAATTCGAGTTATTCAGTATACATTATATATAATATATATATATATATATATATAATATTAATACTCTATATTATATATATCTATATATATATATATATATATATATATTAACGTTGTGCGAGCGAATGGGCAACACACACATATTGTTTCGAAAAGAATCGCCTACTTTTAAAATAAAACTGCCCCATATATATATAGGAACGGTTGGCACAACATATAATCTGGAATGGAGAATCTATTACATTTAATCCCAAAGTAATTCGTTAATAATGGCTTTTCACTTGCACTTCGCCCCGTATTGACCTGAACAAATGCAGTGAATTCAGCGAAAGCACAAAAAATATATATATATGTTTTAAAATAACTTTAGTACTGGGGAGGGTAGAAGGTATTCCATACGAAAATTGTAGTATGGGTTGAGAGAGAGAGAGAGAGAGAGAAGAGAGAGAGAGGGAGAAAGGAGAGAGAGAGGGAGAGAAGAAGAGAGAGAGAGAGAAGAGAGAGCGAGAGAGAGAGAGAGAGAGAGAGAGAGAGGAGAGAGAGAGAGAGAGAGAGAGTTTGTGATCTGGTTCAATTATGGGTATGTTAAAGTGACGAGTCATGGCTGTCCAGCATGCGAGAGAGAGAGAGAGAGAGAGAGAGAGAGAGAGAGAGAGAGAGAGAGAGAGAGAGAGAGAGAGAGAGAGAGTTTAGAAGATATAGTGAACCTTCACACAGTATGTACGTATATGTATCCTTTGGCACAATATTATCTCGCTAACGATTGTTCGTGATGCGTGCTTATTAAGAGCCATTTTAAGATTTCTAATTAGTGTGTGTGAGAGGGGCGGGGGTGAGTATTCCTGAGCCCGGCCATTGGTCAATTAGTGTAATAACTCTGTTCCACATTTGTCGTTGCTACACATTCAAAAGTTTACCCCAAATTTTCCTCTACAGTCTGTCCTGGTCTATATGATCACTCTTACTTTGAAGTAATTGTTCATGGCATCTCACCTTCTTATTTGTGTCAATTTCCTTTATGGTCTCTTGTTTTACTGTATCTACTCACGAACTTACCATTTGCTCTTAGATCTGATTCCCCTTGCTCTTTGCTGTCTCCAGCGAGGAGAGGTTGGCATGGAATCACTGGATGACTCGAAGTGGGCCTTTCATAAGTTGTCTTAATTATTTTGAAGACCTCGCTGTCAGTGGTAATTACCTTGAAATTCTCACATATTCGCCATATGTCATTGTGCTAATGTGTTCTCTTTGCTTCAAGTCTGGTGTCGTGCGCACTTTCTTAATCTTTCTTCTCCTCCTCCGATTTAGGAAGATGCTAAATTTTAGTCAGAATTGGTGGAGTCTTCTCGTTCATGTCCCCGTCTATCCTCATTACTTTGCACTTATCAGAGCTAATATTTATTTCCTCTGTTCCCGTTCCCCTTCATGGTCCTCCTCCATTGTTCCTCCGTTGTTATCCTTCTCACTATGTTGTTGTTGATTTAGAGGCAACGACGATCGAGGGATCGGATGCGTCCCGGGATAGCCCGATATCCTTCTCCTTATTATCATTCCAACATTTGCGAGCAATATATATAAATGTCTGCCAGGTCATTGGCACAAATTAGTAATAAATTTGATCCGAGAACGGATCCCTGCAGCACTTAATGACATTTCTCAATTTTGACTTAGAAGATGATAACAGCTAGAGAAATAACTGTGAGTGAGGTACCCCCAACTTACCCTCATCCTAGTAGTCAGCTACATGGACCCAGCTTTGTTATCATTCCCCCCAGCTTTGTTATCATACTCGAGCTTTGTTATCATACCCCCAGCTTTGTTATCATACGTGTAGATGTGAGGCTCTTGTTCGGGAGAGTATCTGTTGCTTACCAGAACTCCTTTCTTATTTCTCTGGTTTTATCAATAGCTTTTATCATTGCAAGAGGTTTGTTGGTCATCATCTTCAGTCTCTGAAACCATGTTTGGTTTTTATAACTGTTTCATGAAGTCCAGACGAGTCTCTCCAGTACTACCCCGTGGGACACGTGCTGAACACAGAGGACACGTGCTTAACACAGAAGAGGACACGTGCTTAACAAAGGGGACACGTGCTGAACACAGGGGATACGTGCTTAACAAAGGGGACACGTGCTGAACACAGGGGATACGTGCTTAACAAAGGGGACACGTGTTTAACAAAGGGTATTGTTGACGGCTGAACAAGTGTGGACGACGATGAGGAGGAGGAAGACATATTTGGAAGGTGTTTTTATTTCATATTTGGAAAGTTTGGAAGGTGTGGACTCGAGAAGGTGCTTTCACGATAGTTGTCGGTGTAAATATTAGCGAGCATTGTACTGTCAGGTGTAGGTGTTGTGACCTCAGGTGTGGAGGGTGTAGAAGCAGCAGGTGTGGAGGGTGCAGATGCAGCAGGTGTGGAGGGTGCAGATGCAGCAGGTGTGGAGGGTGTAGCTGCAGCAGGTGTGGAGGGTGTAGCTGCAGCAGGTGTGGAGGGTGTTGGTGTGGTGTGTGTCAGTAATATAAAGTTGGTGTCGTTCTGGTGAAAATGAACTTCCAACAAGCGCTGTAATTCAGTGTTTTAATTTAATGACTGAAATTGTCATGACAATTAATCAGTCAGGCGGCTGAGTGCCGCGTCCAATATGCTGATTGGCGTCGTTGTGATTGAAGCGCTGTGATCAAAACAATAGAATAATCGGAAAATGTAAGAGAGAGACGTTGAAAATGAAGAGGAGATAGAGGAGGAGGAGGAGGAGGGAGACGAGGAAAAGTGAGCTAGAGAGGGAACACAAGAGAAGACAATTATTGTTTGAGTAAATTTATACCTTTCAGTACTATCAAAACCTTGTGTTACCGCATGCACACGTGTGTGTGTGTGTGTGTGTGTGTGTGTGTGTGTGTGTGTGTGTGTGTGTGTGTGTGTGTGTGTGTGTGTGTGTGTATAGCAGGCATACCAGACAAAATCTCACCATTGATATTAGTGTGTATCACGGACGGTCGTTAGCGACGGGAAAATTGCATCCTGCAATAAAACAGCAATTATGAAGCCTGCATTGCTTCCGGAGCATTTAACTCTTCTTTTCAAAGCAGTTTGTAATAGCTTTCAGTTGTCAGATTTTTACGGGCGTGCGTTCAGTTTCTCCTTTCACAGGTGCTTTGTTGCTAGCTTGGAATGGCTTCAATTGCATTCGTTGGCTTCATTCTTTCCTGGTGCACTGGACGTGGTGTTACGGAGATTCAATTTCTTTATTATGCACCTTATACCCATCCCGTGGGCGGTGGTGGAAAGGATTAGAGACATATAATGGGTTCGGGAACTGAACCCCATTGTTCATTTATCTAAGCAAGTGACATATTTTGAAGCTAGTTACATAATTGTTGCTGTTATATACATACACACATATACAATATACTATACAAGGCACTGTACATATATGGCGAGTCAGGCAGTGACTCACTGCGGTTGCAGAGCTCGCCTCGTTCCGATGGCCTTCATTAGTCAAGCTTGTGTGTGTGTGGCTGTGAAAGATGAACGACCTGTTTGCTGCCTTTTGTAGGTCTGTGTGTGTGTGTGAATGGATGTGTGTGTGTGTGTGTTTGTGTGTGGGGGGTGTACGAGGGGGGTGTGCATGTGTATGTATATCAGCAGGTAGGCGTGTATGTATGTATGCGTAAAACTGGTAGAGTTGTAGAGTGGATGTTGTGTCCGGGGGAGCTTGTAGAGGTCCGCGATGAATGACACTTTGACAGCCAGGTTTAGACGAATGGACGTCACGATAATTAATGCTCCAGGTCACATATGTTTACTTTTGTGTGGGTGTGACGGAGTGTACGGGGGTGTGACGGAGCATATTGTAAGGAGCCACCGTCACACCACCAACTGGTCGAAGTGAGCCCCGTCACACTACTCTTCCCCGGCCACCAACCGGGTCCGCGCCAGACTCCAAATCCCAGAATTATTCCGGCAACTTTCAGCCAACGGTTGAAAAATCGTTTCCAGGAAATATTGTTTGAGATGTGTTAACAAATGGTACAGCAATTCTTATAATGTATTCCTCATTGGCTGAATGGCGTAGATGGGAAGATATCTTGGGGGAAGCGATCACGTCTGTGGTGGTGGTTGACGGTGGTGGTGGTGGTGGTGGTGGTTGGCGTGGTAGTAGGGAGTTTTCAGAGCGAACGAAGGGTGGTCCTGACTGGCACTGTTTTGGCGGTGTTTCCGGAAGATGTGGCTATGGTTGATTGTGGTTGGTGAAGGTGTGCCTGTTACGGAAGGTATTGATGGAAGGGTTGATAGATGTTAATCTTCTTGTTTGAGGAGCTGTTCACTTGAGACAGTTAAGCAAGTCCCAGCTGTGTCTGGGTACAAGTGACAGGATGAACAACCCAGCGGGTTTTCTTCCTATTGGGGAGTGTTGTACATGCTGCTATGGCGGTGTGTCCACTCACAAGATGAGCGGCGTTGCCCAATAAACTCGCCCCTCGGGGCAAAATTTAAAAAAATTAAATTTAAACCATCACCTCTGTTCCACCAACCACTTCTGGTGAGAATAGCTTGAGCTACCTCCTCCCTTTGTGTATATTGATACCTCACTAGACCTATTTCAATTTCAAAACGTCTGTTAACACTACCAAGTCATTGTGGCCCCTGTAACATAGATCTCCGTCACCTCGCCAGCGCACGCAGCAAAAGCCTGCAGGGGCCCGCACCTCACAAGCAACTACATTTAGCTAGAAAACGTGTAGAGGTTCGCAACAAGACTGGTGCCTGAGAAAAGAGGACTGAGCTACAAGGACAGGTTAAGGAAACTCAACCATTACAATTATGCAGGAGAGAAAAAGAAACAGATAAGACATGATTACAACATACAAAATACTGACGGGAATATAGAAGATAGACAAGAACACACACACACATTAAAGAGAGATAAAAAATGACATAGGCGGAAGCTGGACATACGGAAAGAAATACTCGTTACCCTCTTGTGTTTTTTTTTTTTGTGTGTGTGTGTGTGTTAAGTGCTAGACTTCACAGTCCCATAGTAATTGTTACGTAGTCTTTCTTTTTTCTTCAAAGGGGTTTTTCAGTCAGTCTTTCTTCATAGTTCAGTCCCCTTAGCTCAGGACCGAGTCTTGTTGCATATTTTTGGACTTTTTCTAGTTTTGCTTTGTGGTTCTTTAGGGGGTTCCATGCTGGGGCAGCATACTCAATAACAGGTGTCACAGAGGATGTGTAGAGACCTTGGAAGGGATCTTTGTCCAAGTTGCTGAAGGATAACCGGACCTTCGCCGCCATTGTTATCCTGCTGATGTATGGCTCTGGTGGTAGATCTCCAGTTATGTCCACTCCTAAGTCTTGCTCTGCTTCACAAGTTGGAAGTTGCCTTTCCTTTATCCTCGAATGTATATGATGTCTCCTTTCTCCAGCTTTTATCCTTATCATCTTGCATTTGTCAGGGTTAAAGTCTACTAGCCGTTTCTCAGACCATCTCTGGAGATTGTTTAGGTCATCTTGAAAGTCGTCATCAGTTCTGATTCGCCTCATTTAGCTTAGCATAGTCAGCAAACATGGATACGAGTGAACAAATCCACAAGGGCCGTGACGAGGATTCGAACCTGCGTCCCTTCGAATCCTCGTCCCTTGTGGATTTGTTCATTTGATGCATCACGTTAGTGTGATCTCTGTGTGTGATGGATGCGAATGAGCTTATTTTCGCTGTTAGATCGTTTACATATATAGTAGGCGTGTGTGTGTGTATTTACTATTGTGGCTGCAGAATCGAGCTATTCCATCCATGTCCCCTCGTTCTGTTACTATTCCGTGTGAACATTTCGTCTATGTCCACTCTGTCAATTCCCCTGAGTATTTTATACGTTCCTATCATGTCCCCCCCCCTCTCCCTTCTTTTTTCTAGTGTCGTAAGGCACAGTTCCTTCAGGCGCTCCTCATATCCCATCCCTCGTAGCTCTGGGACGAGTCTCGTTGCAAACCTCTGAACCTTTTCCAGTTTCCTTATATGATTCTTCAGATGGGGACTCCATGATGAGGCGGCATACTCTAAGACTGGCCTCACGTAGGCAGTGTAAAGCGCCCTAAATGCCTCCTTACTTAGGTTTCCGATTGATGTTCTAACTTTTGCCAGTGTAGAGTACGCTGCTATCGTTATCCTATTTATATGGGCTTCAGGAGATAGATTAGGTGTGAGGTCCACACCCAGGTCTCTTTCTCGCGTCGTCACATGTAGGCTGTTCCTCTTCATTGTGTACTGTCCCTTTGGTCTCCTAGCTATCACCTAGTCCCATTTTCATAACTTTACATTTGCTCGTGTTGAACTCCAGTAGCCATTTCTCTGACCATCTCTGCAACCTGTTCAGGTAAGAGGAGGATCCTGCAATCCTCATCAATCCGCACCACTCTTCTCATCAACTTTGCGTCATCCGCGAACATCGACATGTAGGACTCTACTCCTGTAAACATGTCGTTCACGTATATTAGAAATAGAACTGATCCCAGCACCGATTCTTGAGGTACTCTACTCGTTACTGTTCGCCAGTTCCGACTTCTTGTTCTTTACCGTAACTCTCTGGCCCTTCCTGTTAGGTGTTCCTCTACCCATGCTAGGGCCTTTCCGCTCTCTCACCGCTGCCTCTCGAGTTTGAATAGCAGTCTCATGTGGCGGTACTATATCAAAGGCTTTTTGGCAGTCCTCCTTAGGGCGGGCAATGGGGGGGGGCGCGGCCTGGGCGGCCACGGGAGGCATGGGGGCGGTCTGGGGCGGCCACGGGATGCCGTGGGGGCGGCCTGGGGAGGCCACGGGCGGCGTAGGGGTGGCCTGCGGGCCGGCGTGGGGGGCGGTTTGGGGGCGGCGTGGGGGCGGCCTGGGGTGGCCTGGGGTGGCCTGGGGGCGGGCCTGGGGCGGCCCTGGGGCGACCCTGTGATACTCGGATGTTAGCATTTGGAGGCGGACGGTGGTGTGATGAGTCGGCAGAGGAAATGGTCGTTAGTTGGTGCATGGTCTGAGGGGGGTGGTGATCGAGGATGGCTGAGCGGCCGGGGGGGCATTGCGGGAGAAGAGCGTCGCAGCGCCAGCACCAGAAGCAGCAGCATCGGATTCTGACCGACACCCAGCACCAGCACCATCATCACACCATATACCATCACCACACGGGTCATGGAGACACTCCCCACTATCACCCACACCCACCATCCCCACCATCACCACCATCCCCTAGGAGGAGCCACCACCACCATCACAACCACCATCACCCACCACCATCACAGCACAATCACACAACCACGTCATAACTGATACTCTCTCAATTGCA
>WNGS01169217.1:3433063-3453790 GCA_020271785.1 Procambarus virginalis
CCCCCAGGAGGTGGACGTCCCGGTCCCGCACCTACGGGTTCCTGTCAGAGATCGCCACAGCCCTCTTTCCACCCGAGGCCGGCTTCCTTCAAGACCCAGCAGAAGGAAGAGTAATAATTATTAAATACAAAAATTATTATTATAATAATATAATTAAATAATAATTATCACTTTTCCTGCGCACAAGCAACAGGACTCCATCAAGGAGCATATAATCTCCTCACATAACCAGACCACCTTACTAACAAGCAACACAGAAATAATCGACAGATACAACGACAACAGGAGACTCGACATCAGCGAGACCCTACACATCAGGAAGTCAAACCTGCAATCAACAGCCAATTAACATAATTACATTCTACCCACTTCAAGATCCCGGACCAACACAGAAGCAAGAAGATAGAACACCCAAAGGCTGTTTCATTGATCCACCTGTTCAATGTATATATATATATATATATATATATATATATATATATATATATATATATATATATATATATATATATAATATATAATGTATATTGCCACGTTTGTACCTCAAGCTGCCACTGTCATAATAAATATATAAAATGGAATTTCTGAATGCATGATTTTCCTGAAGGAGTATTTTGTTAGCGGAACATGACACAAGCCGAGAGACTCCTTGGATTCGTGTGTGTTACTGTGAAGAAGGTGCAGGGGAGCGAGGGAGGGTGCAGGGGTTTGAAGGCGACGAGAAAAAGAGGTTGGAGAGGGGGATGGAGGTAGGGAGAGGAAAAGGGAACATATGAGGAGGAGGAGGCAGGGAGGGAATAAGAGAAAGTGGCGAACCAGAGGGAGAGAGAGATACACACATATCCAAACATGTTTCAATTTCAAAGCACACATGGGTGTAGTAAAACTCGGAGAACATGCTAAATGCTCACATAAAACACACACACACACACACACACACACACACACACACACACACACACACACACACACACACACACACACAAAACCCACGCACCTAGAACACACACTCATATAAAAACCACCCACAATAAATGCATTGAGAACTATTAAAGATAAGCACACAGGTAAAATATTAAAACCTTGAGCGAGAATCTCCTAGCGCTCTAGCAACCTTTTCTCTCACACGCAGCCAGCGTCCATTTCAGAGTACGACATATGAATCAAATCGATTGCTTTTTGTCAACCGCTATAAAAGACATAAAAATCTGGTAGGGATATCAGGCGTAGATCCAACCTGACAAGCTCTCTCGTAAAATGCAAATTGCCTTGATGGAATTCAAAAGGCGTCCAAGTGGTATCAGCTATCCGAAGATTCTTTTAATACCAAATCCCCGTTTTCTTTACTACTCTATCTTAAGGCTCGACTTAAGTTGAGAATATAACAGTCTGGTTTTATCAAAAGAGAAACAGGATTTTCTGCGAGTTTAAAACTTCTCAAAGGAAAGAAAAGAATGCAACTGAGGGTTTTCACATCGCTGAAAGTGAAAGAGGTGGGAAAAATTATATAGATTTTTCATCGAAAAAAAAAAGTTTTCATCGACTTCAAGCATCGTAAAAACAGGATTCGAACCAAGTGAAAGTGTTTAATCCTGGGGCACAACAGGGCCTGATCCTGCTTGCAGTTTCCGATTGGTTGTGTCGCAAAGGAGTATATACACCGTTCACACACACGCACACACACACACACACACACACACACACACACACACACACACACCATACACACACACACACACACACACACACACACACACACACACACACACACACACACACACACACATACAAGGCCCCCGCCCCCTTCCCAACACCTCGAGTCGGCTCCAGTCTGCTTCTATACAAGGACGATATTGTGTAAGGATTCCCTTCTTCATCGATTGTCGGCTGCTGTTGCTGCCTATATGATTTTCACTGGATTTCCGAAGTGATGTTTACCAGTTTTTTTGGGATAAATACAAGGCTCCCCAGGTGTCGTATTTTCTCTTCTCTGAGGGATCCTCCCAGCCACAACCAGAGGTGGTATCTCCTTTTTTATATATGCTAGAACGGGAACCCGTCGATGCCCAGATCTCTGGCTCTCTGTCCATCTAGCTATCTGCCACCTAGTTACCTCTGGGAACCCGTTCTGGTATATATATAAAATGCAAGTCTTTCAAGATTGGTGGCCAGACGCTCGGGGTTAACCTCACGCAGCGTTGCAGTGTGAGTGGTGGAAGAGATGCAACTGCGACTGGCAAGTCGGAGAAAGCCCCCATTGCTCTCACTTTTAAGGGATGTCGGCTCCCATGGTGACCCCCCATGATGTCTGTGTCGAGATGAAATGGTGGCCGCTGAGTCCATAGAGTTTCATCTCCTTTTCGCAATATTCTGATTAATAAAAAAAAAAATCAGGTGGCTGCAGGTGACGGATCTCCCAATCCTGAGCACTCCAGTTGCAAACTCTGTGAGCAGGAACTACGGCACGATCTCCCGCACTACATTACTGAATGCCCAGTTATTAGACCTTTCAGACCAGTTGGCATGAGGTACCTGGAGCTTTGCAATTACTTTATTCACTCTCGTATTCTTGAAGATATCCACACAGTGTACCGAAAATTTGCCAGTTCAGGCTACTAAACATATGGCCCTGTATGACTAACCATCCTGCGAGATGGGGACCTTTATTACCACTGCTACCTTATTCAATCTTGTGTTGATGATATCCTCAAAATGCATCCGGAATCTGCCAGTGCAGACTGCTTATCACATGCCTCTGTATGACTAACCATCCTGTGTGATGGGGATTTTCTAGCATCAACTAGTTAGCTTTTTTTTTGACACACTGTACTCCACTTCATATAGTCTAGGGTAGCTGCACTAATGCAGATGTACCTAAGGAATTAATAAAAAAAAAAAATCTGAATTCGGATTCGGATATTGGCCTAATAACACGTGTTCTAATGGTAAATTGGTATTCTTGGGGGTTCTCATTACTTGCATGATGCAACCTCAGAGGGTCGATCCGGGAGATTTTCGAAAAGGATTCTACTCTCTGTCCCTGATAATGGAAATTCAAACAACTTGGACACCAATAATGCAATTACCAGAGATGGAATCATAATTTTGGCCCGAGTCCGAATTGTGTTGTGTTAATATTTCAAGATTACACCTTTCATATTTGTTTTTTTCCCGCAATGTAAGAGCATGTTGTTTTACCATGTGGTAAAGGTCCCATGTAGCCCAGCAGCGGTACATGGCCACTCCTGCCCCGGCTCCGGCCAGGAAAACTGATCGTCGGTGCCTCAAACGTGGTTTATGTGAGACTTCATATTCACGTCACTTTCACATAAAGGTCGAGAGCCTCTGAAGATCAGAGTTTGGCTTCTTATCTCATCTTCCCTCCGCCTCACACGTGTGGGGTTCATGGTTCAAGTCTCGCTTCATGCAGGTCGGCGTTCAGTCCCCGACTGTCCACCAAGTGGTTGGGTACCATTCCTTCCCCCCCCCCGTCCCATCTCAAATCCTTATTTTCTAATTCCTTCTCAGTGCTATATAGTCATAAAGATTTGGCCCTTTCCCTGATAATTCCCTTCCTCACCTGGGTTCTATAAGACTCGAACCGTGTACCCCAAGCGTGCGAGGGCGAAGCTCTATCGACCTTTTTGTATATACCATATACGGCATGGAACCATGTCGTCTATGACACACAGGGAATTTAAAATGAAGTAACTTTGCTCTGAAATTATTACCAGAAAAATTTACCTCTAAGCTATGGGATTATCTAATAGAGATAGAGCTCCAATCGCTGAATGATAGACGTGCAAGAGGAGATATGACTGTGATATGAAAGATGCTGAGAGCCACAGGCAGCGCAAGAAAATGGAATGTTCTGTACAAACTGAAGGAGGGCAACGAGTCATAGGTGAAAAATCGGTAACGAAAATGAACCACAGAGAGCAGTGAACACACACAGTGACACTGACGAAGGGGTGTGCTATAAGGCCCATGGCCTTACAGTCACCGTCACCAGGGGCACATGTAACAAAATCATTGAAAACTAAGAGTAAAGTTACACCAGATACTCGAATTTGCAGGTCCTAACAACTGCACGCACACATTGAGTGTGGCTGCGTGCGGTGTGTGTGTGTGTGTGTGTGTGTGTGTGTGTGTGTGTGTGTGTGTGTGTGTGTGTGTGTGTGTGTGTGTGACAATTGCCTCTGGCTGTGAGACTCAGCATCCATTTGCACTTGTTCTTTGGTATGTAAACGATGATATATTTGTATCATGATTTAAGGTTCGAATCCCCTTCACAGTCCACTCCCTTTGCCTTCATCTCCTTCGTTTACTTTAGTCCCCCTACCCCCTTTTTTCCTCACTTTCCTCCCTTTCTCACTCTCCTCTTCCATGCCTCTCGCCTATTCCTTCTCTCATTCCTCTCGTTAGTACAGCTTCGTAATGCACTTTCCTTCTCAACATTATATTGGTCCTCTCCCTATATTCTGTCTTCCTTCTCTCTTTTCCTTCATTCCCTTCCTTCTCTCTCTTCCTTCATTCCCTTCCTTCACATATCTTAATAAATTCCCGTTGCTTTTGATGCTCCTCTGATTGCTCTTGATGCATTTCTCATGGATGTTTCTGTTCGCCCCGTTGATGTTTCTGTTCGTCCCGTTGATGTTTCTGTTCGTCCCGTTGATGTTTCTGTTCGTCCGTTGATGTTTCTGTTCGCCCCGTTGATGTTTCTGTTCGTCCCGTTGATGTTTCTGTTCGTCCCGTTGATGTTTCTGTTCGCCCCGTTGATGTTTCTGTTCGTCCCTTGCTGTGCTGTTCGTCTCATTGCTGTTCGTCTCGTTGCTGTTCGACCCTTTACTGTTACTGTCCGTTCCGTTGTTGTTACCGTTTTTACCGCTACTGTTACTTCTGTTTCCACTGAAGTTGCTGCTCTTCCTGTTAATGTTGCAACCCGTCACTATTATATTGTTTCTCGCTCAAATGATCAACGGTAACGGGACTGTTCGTCCCGTTACCGTTGGCGTTAGCCTCGATGATCATACTGTTGAGGTCAATCTTCATACCGTTGCGTTACTCTGGATAAACGGGATAACGTTTCACTTACGTCATTATATATCTATAAATCCATACATTATCTGCGATAAAGAATGGATTTCCCCTGATAATTCCCTCCCTCCCTCTCTCCATTTCCTCTTACGACCCCTGGTGTTATCTCTATGTGCTTCTTAACCCCCGTATTTATGTGTGATTTCTCGATGCTCAGCTCCCCTGATACCTGACTTCCAATATTTTATGTTGATTTATTTTGACTGCCTGTTCCCCCCCCCCTGTTTGATCAAAAGGGGGTATGATAACAAATTAGAGACACTCCTCCCCCCTCTCTCAGTGTCTCCCCTCCCTACCAAAATGGGAAAAGGGTAAATAGGTAAGCGGAGGAACAGCATGGACTGAGATGAATAGGCTCACTTCAGGAAAAGAGCGGAGGACAGAAATGTGTGAGAGACAGACAGACAGACAGACAGACAGACAGAGTGACAGAGTAGGGAGGGAGGGAGGTATGACTGAGGGAAGGAGAACATGTCTTGGCCATAGATAAGACAGACACAAGAATCACAATACTGTTATGGACAAATTCTCAGGAGCCTTTATAAAGATTCGAACCAATGCGGTGGATGTTCCCAGACGCGCTCTAGTCAACTGTACTATGACATGGTCAAATGATTGCAACCTGGAGTACTACTGCACCCACGAGGATCCTGAGGCTTCCACTAAAGCCTAACCGACGTTTCACACAACATCCCGCTCATAGGTTCGAGCCCCCATCACGGCCCTTGTGGATTTGTTCATTTGATGTATCACGTGACTGTAATTACTGTGTGTAATACTGTTATAATTATACAGAACGTAAGAGAGAACGTAGACAAATATAATATTGAACAAATCCACGAGGGCCGTGACGAGGATTCGAACTTACGTCCGGGAGCATCCCAGACGTTGCCTTAATCGACTGAGCTACGACATGGTATAAGAATTGCAACCAGAAATTCTACTGAATTGAATCCTGCAGCCTCTCCGAGACACAAACTAGGATTTTGCACACAATAATATTGTCTGCGAGGCAGAAGTAAACATTGCGGTTCTTTCTGAATAGAGACTTGATCGTTGTTCTCCAGCATGAGGCTGCCGGGTGCGTTCTTCTGGCACTAGGCCAATGCTCACGTTATCGGCGCGAACGGCCTCCCTCTTATCAGACCCGTGTGGTTAAAAGCCCCTTCCCTGACCTCATAGTCGAGCAGTTAACATAACAATAGCGAACGTATCGCTGACGCCTATGGCTGACTCTTCCTCGGAGAAGCGCGGAGCGGGAAGCGCTCCCTGACCCTTCCATTAAAGGCATGATAGCCGCCATTTTCAATACAATATGGGACAAACTACCCCATAACACTAACGGTGTGCTGGCCACCGCCACCTCTGATGCGTCAGTCAACCAGTACTCACCTACATGTCCTTGCAAGGTTGAGCATCAACTCTCAAGCCCCCGTCTTTCCTGCTGCTGCTGCTGCTGGTCAGATAATGCAATCATCTTTTTTTCTCTCTCTCAGGCTTCTCGTCGTAGTTTAGTTAGATGTTGTTTAATGAGCTCCACTTGACATTATTTTAGTGTAGAGCATTTTACTGATTCACAGCTCTTGTGTTAAAGAGTTTCAAGGCATCCTTCCGGCCTATCTGCGTCTCCAGCTTCCATTGGTGTTCATTGGTCCTCTCCTCTCTCATTTTACACGTTGCATCTTCTAGTGTTAGTCACGCATGTCCTGCATAAATTATTGTGACGGTGCTCCTTATCCCTGTATCTCAAGAACATTTGCCAATTCACCTGACCAACCCTCCTGACTTGTATTGAGACCCTCTCCTCCCCCCCCTCCCCTCTCCCCGACTCTTCCTCGTCATGACTTGATAAGGGATCGAAACCGAGCGAAACACCAGCACTTAAATGTTAGCAGAAAGTGCAGAGAACAATGAGGATGGTTTAAAAGAAAGCTCTTTAACACATGACTCATAAAGGTTAGGTGGGTTGCTTGGGTTCGTATGTTTCTGGTCAGGCAAAACAGTTCCAGCCTTTTTACGGAGTGGAAAATCGAGAGAACAGCGACTAATTACTTTCCCTAAACAGAAACAACATGAGCGCAGGCAACCTAACCTAACCTTTTCTAGCCCGATGTATAGAAGATGTATCAGTATTAAGGGGCGGCTGGAAGCCTAATTAAAAACGCCACATTCTGATTGATTGATTCCTTAACGAAATAAGACGCATTAGGTAAGAGTTTGCTGCGTTACGGGATATTCAAGAGTTCCAGGATATCGTTGAGAATATCAATACGTGAGCACAAAGTCCTAAGATGAAGCAAGCTGAAGGAGATGGATGCACCCAGAACTGCATCTGGGGGACGAACGACTCTAAAGAGCAACAGGAAAGTTAAATTTCCGATCATGGTTGAGATTGAGACATTGTGTGAGGTGGCGAGCGACTGTTAGTATGACAATGTAGTTATGACAGTAATTACATTGCAGGTCTGTGTGTGTGTGTATATATATATATATATATATATATATATATATATATATATATATATATATATATATATATATATATATGTATGTATATATATATATATGTAATATTATGTAACACACCTACATGAGTAAAAATGGAACGTTTCGGTCCATTTTGGACCCGTAAGAGTGAGTTGGATAATATATTTTCAGCTACATTAATGTGAAGTAATCCCTACATATATTTTAACTAAGAATAAAAAGTAATACAAACAATAATCTTTACAATATACCACTAATAATAATGTAATAATAAGAACCTATATGGTCATAATGAGGACATAGGAACACAAATAATGAACAAAACAAATACAACAAGAAGACAAAGAACCTGTCACAAGGAACACTGTTCATCATACACCTTCCACCAAAAAATAAAAACAATTAAAACTAATTCTCTTAAAAAAAAAACAAGGAACTCCCCCCCCCCCCCCGTCTTGACTCCTAATCCCTCCCCCTCCTCCCTCTTCCATCTCAAGCCCCGACACGCTAAATAAAGCAACTCATCCTCTCCTCAAAAGTTATCAACAACTTGTGTGAAGCGCGCCGTAACCCGCTTGCTTAATTAAAACACCAAGGGGGCTAAATAGAATTTTGGGTCGAGTCAATAGGTGTCGATTTCAGTATCCAATAGCAGGGATATTGTTTTCCGTCAGTTGTGGAGCCCAAACGGTGCGGAAGTTGTGTAGCCTTCTCTTCCCCCCCCTCCCCTCTAAACCCTTTCCCTTCCCCCCTAAGCCCCCCCCCCCCCTTGTGAAGAGTATGACTTCCCTGACGCGCGGGACATGGGGGATATACTCTCCTGTACTCGCCAGTGTGATGATTGTATTCGCATACCTACAGAACTTTGCGTATTCTGATCCATTTGTTTCGGTTGACACGAACAAAACTTAAGGTATATACGCACGTGGTCAAAACTACATTTGCGTATGCACATAAATTTTTCCAGAAAAGCGCCGAACTCTATATGTAGACAGAGGCTTAGACATACACACACACACACACACACACACACACACACACACACACACACACACACACACACACACACACACACACACACACACACACACATACACACACATACACACACATACACACACACACACACACACACACACACACACACACACACACACACACACACACACACACACACACACACACACACTTTTTTAGTGTCAGAGTGGTTGACAAATGGAATGCATTAGGAAGCGATGTGGTGGAGGCTGACTCCATACACAGTTTCAAGTGTAGATATGATAGAGTCCAGTAGGCTCAGGAACCTGTACACCTGCTGATTGACGGTTGAGAGGCGGGACCAAAGAGCCAGAGCTCAACCCCCGCAAACACAACTAGGTGAGTACAACTAGGTGAGTACAGGGGCCGGTGGCTGAGTGGACAGCGCGCTGGTCACGTAATCCTGTGGGCCGTTGTTTGATTCCCAGCGGCGAGAAACAATGGGCACAGTTTCACCCTGCTGCTCCTGTTACCTAGTAGTAAATAGGTACCTGGGAGTTAGACAGCTGTTACGGGCTGCTTTCTGGGGGGGAGGAATTAGTATTTATTAACAGTTGATTGACTGACAGTTGAGAGGCGGGCCGAAAGAGCAGAGCTTAATCCCCGCAAGCACAACTAGGTAACTTCAACTAGGTGAATACACGCAGTAGTGGGAAGACGGGACACCTTGAGCTTAGATCTCATTCTGTAACTACACTTGGAGACTGCTGTAACTGGAGTCAATTCTCAGGGAAATTGACAGGGTTGACAAAGACAAACTCTTCAGCACGGGTGGGACACGAACAAGGGGACACACGTGGAAACTTAGTTGATGAGATGAGCTACAGAGACGTTAGAAAGAATTTTTTCAGTGTCAGAGTAGTTAATAAATGGAATGCTTTAGGCAGTGATGTGGTGGAGGCTGACTCCATACACAGCTTTAGGTGTNGGCTACTGGTAGTGGTCGACTTAGTGGAAGAGGAGGTATTAGGGGTAGTGGTCAAACTAGTGGTAGTAGACTAGTGGTGGTGCTTGTGTTTAACTATGCTCACCTAGATGTTGTTTTTTCCCCTGCAGTCACTATAGGGGGAAAAATGTCTTGCCTTTTATGCCCCACTTACTACCTTGTGGTACGTGTGGCGTTCAATGGAACTTTCCTGTCTTTCGAATTCTCTGTGGAATCTGGCTTCAGAGTTGTGGCTGGAGGTGGCTTGCGCGACTTCTTCTTGACACTCGTACTGGCTATGCTCACTTCCTTATATTTCTTCGACTCATTTCCATTAACCTATGTCCTCTTTCTCCTCTCTAGGGTTGTGAGGGTTAATTATGTTATCTTGAATTTGTCGCTCATTTCATCTTTATTCCTGCACTTGTTTTGTAAATTTTTCCAATTTTTAACGTTTAGGTGTTTCATAAGGTGTGGATTTTATTTTCGGTGCTGCATGTTCTAGTAGCAGTCTAACATAGGTTGTATAGTCTGGTTAGAGTCGTTTAGATTTTTACAATTCTATTCTAATTCGGTTAACATCGGCAATATATGAGATCATGCCTATGTATATCTATGGTTTTAGTGTTGTGTTATTGTTTAAAGTCCCCTTCTCTAAACTTTTAATTTTTTTAATTTTGTTTTTACCTTCCTCTCATGGTGTAGATTTATCTGGTCAACTTTCTTTCTGTTTTGATCATATTGCCTTAAATTTGTCGGCTTTCTCCTGCACCTTGTCATATTCTTTCTTCAGTTTTGTGCTGTGCTTCTCGGGTTTTACGTTCCTCATTAGATTTGCGTTATCAGTAAAATTTGACATATATGAGCTCGCTTCTCAGGCAGGTCATCATTACAACAGTTGTTGTTCCACGAGCGTATTTGGGGGCCTCAACATGTCGCGTCCCTCCAGCTGAATACCTCCCCGACTGTGGTGGCGGAGAAGGATGTCAGGTGTGGTAGGGAGAGGTGGTGGTGGAGAAGGATGTCAGGTGTGGTAGGGAGAGGTGGTGGTGGAGAAGGATGTCAGGTGTGGTAGGGAGAGGTGGTGGTGGAGAAGGATGTCAGGTGTGGTAGGGAGAGGTGGTGGTGGAGAAGGATGTCAGGTGTGGTAGAGAGAGGTGGAGTAGAGAAAGAAATGTAGCTGAGAGTAAACACATGAGAAAGTTGAAAGAAGAGGAAAGATATTGAACATAAACTGTAAGGAGGAAATTAAAGGCGAGAAATGTAAAATTGGCTGAAGAGACAGAGGAAAAGGGAGATAAAGATCAGCTTTATAATTACAGTTATCAAGTCTTGTGAGAAACAGTTGACTTGAGAACTGCCTCTCCACAAACACATCACAATTGACGAGTTGTAATCTTCACATTTTTTAATACGACGAGTATTAATTCCCCAAAACTTTGATGACAAATTAGGACCAAAAAAAGAAACTTTTATATCAAAGAGAATAAGTTTTTTGTCTGTTTCGAGGAATATTAAAAAATAAGCTTAGAATTTAATTAATCTGAATCAGATCCTCATCACAAAAATTAGATTTTTTTTTTACAATATCCAAGAAGGAATTTACGAATATACATTTTGAATAACATAAAATCAATGTTAATACAGAATCATATTAATTGATATATTGTACCGCGTATATTTCTTGTATATGAAGAGAAAGCAAGAAAAGTCAAACTGAAGTTAAACTTACATTCAAAGCTGAATGTTCCACGCGCCTCCAAGCTAACGCTGAAGGCAGAAGGTCTTAATTCTGCGTCTTCAAACGTGCTTTGAAAGCTAAAGGTAAATCCAGGGCCTCCAAGCTTACACTAAAGGTTTTAATCCCGCCTCCTCCAAGCTTAGCTTGAAAATGTTCCCTGACCCTCCAAGATTTAGAAATCTGTCATATCAGGCAATAACCCTCAAACCTTCAGCGGTTACCTTACCATGAGGTTTCCTTGAGATGATTTCGGGGGCTTAGCGTCCCCGCGGCCCGGTCGTCGACCAAGGCTTCTAGGCGGTCTGGGAAACTGTTTTCACAGCTTGGGTTATGAGAGATCCACGAGCTTGGTTCGTAGGTAAAGGCAACTTTAATGTCTTCACATTTAAGCAAAGAACACGTACATAAACAAGTGTGGACTCCAAAATAAATCTCTTGCCAAACTTCACTCCCTGAACGTTCTCGTCCTCTTCACGAACACAAAAACTACCGGGAAATTAGCAGGGAATAGCTAACTTTTTTTCGGTGGCCGTGGAAGCCACTTTTGGGTACCTTGAGAGATAGTTACTTTGTCGCCAGCAAGAGTTCTTAGAGGAGTCCTTCGGGGCTGGAACCCGCCAACTGCGTCTAACATAATATACCCCCAGCACACGGACCCTAAACACTTGCAGCGGAACGGACCCAACACACTACAGAACGGACCCAACACACTACAGAACGAACCCAACACACTACAGAACGGACCCAACACACTACAGAACGAACCCAACACACTACAGAACGGACCCAACACACTACAGAACGGACCCAACACACTACAGAACGAACCCAACACACTACAGAACGGACCCAACACACTACAGAACGGACCCAACACACTACAGAACGGACCCAACACACTACAGAACGAACCCAACACACTACAGAACGGACCCAACACACTACAGAACGGACCCAACACACTACAGAACGAACCCAACACACTACAGAACGGACCCAATACACTACAGAACGGACCCAACACACTACAGAACGGACCCAACACACTACAGAACGGACCCAACACACTACAGAACGGACCCAACACACTACAGAACGGACCCACATCCAATTCAATTCATTTCTTTATTATACACCCTGTACCCATCCCTGGGCGGTAGTGGAAAGGGTTACAGAGGCACATAATGGGTTCAGGAACTGAACCCCATAGTTAATTTAGCAAAGCAATCTTTTGAAGCTAGTTATCCAATTGTTAATGTTATATATACTTGTACATATATATAAAATCATTGACACAAATACATACACATATCAATAATCTTTTTTATAAAACAAGTGTAAGCACTTTCTTAATAAGAAACTTTAAAAATATTCATTTCTCCATACGAAGCATATTTTAATGATATTGAAACCTATTTTAATGATATTGAAACATTTTAAATAACTCTTCAATGCGTTGTGATATTAATTACTTTGTACCTGTAATTTTCATTGCTAATATGACTTCACCTTTGAATAGTGTTAATTAAATCCAGGTCCAGAATTATACCAACCATTTTAGCAAGAGAACTGTTAAATAATGTATTTTTGTTGGGCATTGGCTGTTAAATATATGATAGTTTTGTTAAGTCAGACGGCATGAAAAATGTATTGAAATACAGGTTACAATAGTTTACCCCCCCCCCCCGGCGTGACGTCTGCTGGTAGTGTACTGTCCGTGGTGTACTGTCACCTGCTGGTGGTGTCCGTGGTGTACTGTCACCTGCTGGTGGTGTCCGTGGTGTACTGTCACCTGCTGGTGGTGTCCGTGGTGTACTGTCACCTGCTGGTAGTGTCCGTGGTGTACTGTCACCTGCTGGTAGTGTCCGTGGTGTACTGTCACCTGCTGGTAGTGTCCGTGGTGTACTGTCACCTGCTGGTAGTGTCCGTGGTGTACTGTCGCCTGCTGGTAGTGTCCGTGGTGTACTGTCATCATCTCCTCGTCCAGCATTAGATGACACGTTGCAAGACTTGTCCGGCACTGAAAATATGTTTACGTATGAACAGAATTTAATTATATAAATTTTTCCATTGTATTCCGCGTTTTATTGCATTCCTTCCTTACGCTGTCAGCTGAGTCACTGAGAGAGAGAGACAGAGAGATTATAACGTGACACGCAAATCTATAATATTAACAATGCCTAAATTAATTAATTGATATTATCTTGAGATTAGTTAATACGCTAATTGTTTAACTGAAGGCACTTATGAGGCTAGAAAATCAACACAAGAATTGGGGTGTTGAAACTCTTCAAAAACACAGTACAACCACTTGGGCTGGACGGTAGAGTGACGGTCTTATTTCATGCAGGTCGATGTTCAATCCCCGACCGTCCGAGTAGTTGGGGCACCATTCCTTTACCCCTGTCACATCCAGATCCTTTTTCTGACCAGTGCTATATATAGTCATAATGGTTTTGTGCTTTCTCCTGAGAGTTCCTCCTTCCCCTTCCTCAAAAGCAGTGCTTAGACACACAAGTGTGTCTAAGACAAAAAGACACAATTAGACACACAAGTGTGTCTCAGACCGTCCTCTCCTACCTCTACAAGACCCATCCTTCCTATCTGTCAACCTACCCATTATTTTACCAATATACATATTTCCATACATATGCATAGACAGGCAGGAATAACCCACAGCTTCGTCGTCACAAATACACCAAAACCCTCTCTAGTGGGAAATGCATACGAAGCTAGAAAGCAAAAATCCAAAAAATAAAATTTCTATCAATGCAATGTAAAATGTAAAATCGTTGTCATCCCCTCCGTAATAAAACGTTTAGCTGCGTCCCCCCAAAAAAAAGATGGACAGAAAAGTTTTGTGTGTTAGTAACAGGAATTTTCATGTGTGATATGACTTTTTCACGTGGCAATATAATCCACGAATCACGGACGGACGGACACACACACACACACACACACACACACACACACACACACACACACACACACACACACACACACACACACTCACACATATAGTAGGAGGCGTCCATCAGTCTCAGGAGACTATGGTGTTGCAGGAACGCAGGAACTGTCAGAACGAGGTTGAAGGCAACAACGAACTGTCCCTAGGGCGCTCCAGCTCCGGAGTTGACCTCGAAGTTGGTAAAAGAAGGAACAGGGATTCCCAACCCGGAGACCGCCGTGGTCGGGGTCGGTTACGCACCACCCCAGTAAGGACAAGAACGACCCCAGCCTCCTGAAGCAGAGCCTGGGGGCCGCACGAGCCCCAGGAGGTGGACGTCTCGGTCCCGCACCTACGGGATCCTGTCAGAGATCGTCACAGCCCTCTTTCACCCGAGGCCGGCCTCCTTCAAGACCCAGCAGAAGGAAGAGTAATAATTATTTATTACAACAATTATTATTATAATTATGATTATAATAACCCCAATTCTTGTGTTAATTGTATATATACATGTATATATAATATAGAGAAAAAGAGGGAGAGTGATCAAACAAGGTGAGAAATATTTTAAACTAAATGATTGAGGTTATAAGTTTTACAGGTGAACCCGAATTCCTTAATAATTTTCTGCGTGTTTAATTGTTGAAAAGCCTATCTATTCATTAGTTTTTTATAATTAGCAGTCAAACGTTTATGATATGTTTGCCAATATTTGAATCACTTGCTTTCACTGTGTAAAACTCCTTTAATTTGTTCACTAAAGATGAGATCCACACTCATACAAGACTATTTACCTATTATGTTATTGGTAATTATTAGTGAGAGTAAATAGTCTGTAGCAAGAGATATGAACTAACATATTCAGTATACCAATACGTTAAAGAGTGAGGGAAAGGGAAAAAGGTTGGATGGATAGCTAAGAAAGGAGAGTTGGGAGATGAAGGTAAGGAGATAAGCACAAAGGAAAGTGAGGGACAGAGGAAAGGGCTGGATGGAAGAGACAAAGTGAGAGAGGGAACGAGAGAGAGAGGGGGGGGGGGAGGGGGAGTGTAGTACTAGCATTACTGGATTGACCGGCAGATTACGCTTGTAAACCACCAAGGATTTACCTCCCAAACACTCCCTCATGCTTGCCCATGTAGGGTAAGGCCAAGAGAGGGTGACGGGGGGGGGGGAGAAGTGGGGTACTGGGGAGCGAAAGGAGTGGGGTAAGAGAACACCATGAGGGGGACACCATGAGGGGGACACCATGAGGGGGACACCATGAGGGGGACACCATGAAGGGGACACCATGAAGGGGACCCCATGAAGGGGACACCGTGAGGGGGACACCATGAGGGGGACACCATGAGGGGGACACCATGAGGGGGACAGCATGAAGGGGACACCATGAGGGGGACACCATGAGGGGGACACCATGAGAGGGACACCATGAGGGGGACACCATGAGGGGGACACCATGAGGGGGACACCATGAGGGGGACACCATGAAGGGGACACCATGAGGGGGACACCATGAGGGGGACACCATGAAGGGGACACCATGAGGGGGACACCATGAGGGGGACACCATGAGGGGGACACCATGAAGGGGACACCATGAGGGGGACACCATGAGGGGGACACCATGAAGGGGACACCATGAGGGGGACACCATAAAGGGGACACCATGAGGGGGACACCATGAGGGGGACACCATGAGGGGGACACCATGAGGGGGACACCATGAGGGGGACACCATGAGGGGGACACCATGAGGGGGACACCATGAGGGGACACCATAAAGGGGACACCATGAGGGGACACCATGAAGGGGACACCATAAAGGGGACACCATGAGGGGGACACCATGAGGGGGACACCATGAGGGGGACACCATGAGGGGGACACCATGAAGGGGACACCATGAAGGGGACACCATGAAGGGGACACCATGAGGGGGACACCATGAAGGGGACACCATGAAGGGGACACCATGAGGGGACACCATGAGGGGGACACCATGAGGGGGAGACCATGAGGGGGACACCATGAGGGGGACACCATGAAGGGGACACCATAAAGGGGACACCATAAAGGGGACACCATGAGGGGGACACCATGAAGGGGACACCGTGAGGGGGACACCATGAGGGGGACACCATGAAGGGGACACCATGAAGGGGACACCATGAGGGGGACACCATGAAGGGGACCCCATGAAGGGGACACCGTGAGGGGGGGAGGTAAAATATGGCCCCTCGAGGGGTAACTTGATCAAAGCCAGCGGCGCCACAACTGCAAATATCGGAGGTGGGGAAACTTTAATATTAATGAGGCCTTTGAATATCGCAGTTATGGACGAGAGAGAAAAGTGGGCTGGGCACGAAAAGTGAGCGCCAGGGAAGCTTTGTGGCGCTCTTATGAGCAGCTTCTAGCCAAAGGAAATTAATTGATGCTAATCAGGGGACAGACAAGAGACGGGCGGGGGACGGCCCACTGCCAAGTTTTCGAGTGCTGGAACCTTCCTCAGACGACAAAATTAAACACGTTGATCAAGAGGGAGAGAAGTGTTTTGTAAGGTTGAAAAACAGCGGATTCTTCTCACGATGTGACAAGCGTTTAATTTGAAGTAGTTTGGCCTAACCTGAAGCGTACGAACTTTGGCAACCCACCAAACTATCGTGGTGAGGAACAAGAGTTTTGGACCCTGTGGTAGAGTGTCAACATTGGTACACGATATATCTAAAATATATATATATATATATATATATATATATATATATATATATATATATATATATATATATATATATATATATATATATCAGGGCGTGCCTCACTCCGTTGAGCGAGCTCTGATCATTTTTTGTTTAACGACAAAATGTTTTTGTTTAACGTAAGTCCGCGAGGCTTACACTCGGGACACTGCCTGAAAGAGAACTAGAAGTCTATGCTAGGAGATTCCACCTTGGTGTCAAGGGATAACCAACAGAATCTCTGTACCCAGGGAACCAGTGGAGAATCTGCTCGGCACAATTCAGCATATCCAAAGAAATCATGTGACCTCAAGTTGGGTATGATAATCGCTGCTCTACCGTGCCCAGTAGAACCAATTAGCAGGGTACGACAGCCACTGCACCAACGTACTCACGACATAATTGATAGTGTTGCTCCGAGAAGATCAAGAACACAGGCGCGTTCATAATTAAATTTCACACAATTTGCTGGTTTTCACCAACACCCAACTGGGGTGATAATTTCAAGTTAAGCATAATTTCCGCTCAAGAGCACAATTAATTTCTACATCCTGTCGTTGACTTCCGCGAACTGAGGTGTCATTAAGGACACTAATCACCTGTAAATCACCCAACTTTTCGCATTATATTCATACCTTACACCAAGACAATAGACTTGAGGATAGGTTGTGTTATTAAGTTAGAAAGTGGACTGGGTTAGGTGCTCGTCCATGCTGGTGAAAAGAAAACAAAATTATAATTTGGGTAATGCTTAGGGTTGGTTTGGTTAGCTGTTATGGTTCTTTTGTCAATTATTTGTATTTAACAGTTCGATGGTGAAGTGCTCATAGAGGTTGAAACTGAATCACGCTGACCTTTGACCCCCGCTGCTCACAGAAGGGTCATCCCTAATGACGCTTATCGTAAATTTGTCCATATTGTGTAATTAATACGTTTTTTTTCGAATAGGAGTGAATATTATATTTTATAGTTTTATGTGTAGTTACGCTAAGAGTAACTACGCTTAGTTA
Source organism: Procambarus virginalis (assembly GCA_020271785.1). Taxonomy (NCBI): domain Eukaryota; kingdom Metazoa; phylum Arthropoda; class Malacostraca; order Decapoda; family Cambaridae; genus Procambarus; species Procambarus virginalis. Next base: position 3,451,047 of record WNGS01169217.1, read on the forward strand.
GGGTAACCTAATCTAACTTAGGTGTTAGGTTATGTTAGTTGTTTTGGTCCTGTTGGAAGTTATTAGTCTGTCCCTCCGTCCACCACCAGACCCCCCGTCCACCACCAGACCCCCCGTCCACCACCAGACCCCCCGTCCACCACCAGACCCCCCGTCCACCACCAGACCCCCCGTCCACCACCAGACCCTCCGTCCACCACCAGACCCCCCGTCCACCACCAGACCCTCCGTCCACCACCAGACCCCCCGTCCACCACCAGACCCTCCGTCCACCACCAGACCCCCCGTCCACCACCAGACCCCCCGTCCACCACCAGACCCCCCGTCCACCACCAGACCCCCCGTCCACCACCAGACCCCCCGTCCACCACCAGACCCTCCGTCCACCACCAGACCCCCCGTCCACCACCAGACCCCCCGTCCACCACCAGACCCCCCGTCCACCACCAGACCCCCCGTCCACCACCAGACCCCCCGTCCACCACCAGACTATCTCTGGGTCACATGCATAAGTGTTAGCGTACAGTAACCAAGAACTATATTTTCTCGACTATAAAATAATAATAATGTATATTATAATTTTGTGCATAGTTAGACCTACGACAGGCTAGGTGTTTTGGTTGAGTTGGTACATGTTTATATTTGCAATACGTCGATGAAGCACATAGAGATACTTTTCGAACGCAGGGAGAGAGCGAAGCACTCTGCAATAAAAGTTCGAATGTAATTGTTTGCGAGTCGTGTGTAATGTGCTTTTAATTTATAAACGGGTGGTTTGGAAGTGGGATAAATTAGCATTTGACCTTTGTTGACGAGGACGGGCTGCATAACATATTGAGAAGAGTATTGCGAGCAAATGGAGTGAGCGAAGCATCGCTTCATTTCGCCTCGAGAAGTTTTGGAGAAGAATTTCGAAAGTAATTAGTTGTGAGTTATGCATAACATACATTTAGTTCATAAACTATATGACCAGCTACTGGAAGGAGTCACTTTTGGCCAACGGTTAATGATATGCTTCACTTTACATTCATCGTAATTAAACCTCTGATTCTCGTAACTAAGAGAGCCTCAGTTTCGTCTTATGTGCTTGCTCTCCTGTTTATTCTCGTACACTTGTCTCTCCTTCGCTCTCCCTTGTTCTCACTCCCTTCTTTCTCCTTCCCTGTTTATCCTCGCTCGCTTCTCCCCCATTATTATAAACTACACAGACAGGAGAATGATAAAGAGAACATTCTTCTTCCATTATTTCCTGTGCTTCGAGTGTCCATGGGCGGCCATTGTGAGTGTCTGGGTGATTTAAGCGGGCGGGGCGGGGGCCGGGCCGTGGCCGGGCGGGACCGGGCAGGGGCAGGGCGGGGGCCGGGCAGGGGCCGGGCGGGGGCCGGGCAGGAGCCGGGCAGGAGCCGGGCAGGGGCCGGGCGGGGCCGCACAAAGCACTACACAGCCTCCCTACTCCGGCATTTGATAAGTAAATGATCGCCATTAGTCTCCTTTCGCCATGCGGCTTGATTGTGTATATTTTTTCGATTTGTGTAGATCTGGACAGTTTTACGTTTGGAGGTCTGGTCGAAAATATTTTGATAGAATGGGTAGATTTGATATTGGTCTATAATTATTTATGTCCGCCGGATTGCCTCCTTTATGGACTGGCGTTACTCTTGCTTTCTTGAGGATATCAGGGAAGGTGTGACACTCTATAGATTTGTTGAACAGTAGGGCTAGGGTGAGGCAAGGGCTGATGGCAAGGGCTGATGGCAAGGCTGATGGCAAGGGCTGATGTGAGGCAAGGGCTAATGGGTTTAAGTATTCCCTTTGTAAGCCAGGGATTGTTATGCCTTTTGGTTGTGACTTGTTTTGTAAGCATAGGACATTGGGTGTTATAAAGGCTAAGGTTTTTTTGAAGAAAAGATTGCACTGCTAGATTGATGTCCCCTATGTTACCTAACTCGGACTCCCAGTTGATATTAGCAGCAGCAGTTATAAAATTGTCTATAGTAGTTTCATTGTGCAGCCTAAAACTTAACTCCCTTGACTCTAGACAACCCGTCCTCGCAAATTCGTATAGTCAATATTGACTTATAATACGTGCATAGGTGACATACTAAACATAATAGTTTCCCTTGAAAAGCTTCATAGAAAAAACTGACCTTACCTAACCTACTTAGTATGTTAAAATAAGCATCTTATTGCTTAGCAATTACAATTATTACCTAACCTATACTATAATAGGTAAGTAACAATTGTAATTACGAAGCTATAGATGCTTATCTTAACATACTAAGTAGGTTAGGTAAGGTCGGTGTTTTCTATGAAGCTTTTCAAGGGAAACTATTATGTTTAGTATGTCACCTATGCACGTATTAATAAGTCAATATTGACTATACAAATTTGCGAGGACGGGTTGCTCTAGAGGTGGTTTGTTGATGGTAGTTAAGAGAAATGTGGGGTAATGGTCTGTAGTGCTATCGTTGATTATACCTGAAGTAAGCGGAGAGGTTATGTTGCCAGATGTGTTCTAGAGTCGTGGCAGTACTATCAGTGATTCTAGTAGGTCTAGTGATTAAGGGTATGAGGAAGACCGGAATTCATACAGTTGAGGAAGCTAACAGCAGTAGGGTGTTCAGGCTCGCAGAGGTCAATATTAAAGTCCCCTGCGATATTTAGATGGTTTTTGTTCATTTTTATCGAGTATTAGATTTCTATAGGTTTGAGTTGAATTTGGACACATCAGTGTTAGGAATTCT
>WNGS01169217.1:3459208-3472596 GCA_020271785.1 Procambarus virginalis
TGAAGGTGGAGGCTGGCACTGTGCCACATGCAGGAGGAGGTCGGCACTATGCCGCATGCAGGAGGAGGCTGGCACTGTGCCACATGAAGGAGGAGGTCGGCACTGTGCCACATGAAGGTGGAGGCTGGCACTGTGCCACATGAAGGAGGAGGCTGGCACTGTGCCACATGAAGGTGGAGGCTGGCACTGTGCCACAGGAAGGAGGAGGCTGCCACTGTGCCACATGAAGGAGGAGGTCGGCACTATGCCACATAAGGAAGGAGACCAGCAAAGTCAACCTTACCAATGGTATAGAGTTAACATTGACCTTCTCAGCCAAGCTGGAGAAACATAAAAGAAATCCAACATTCAGATCTAATTCTCCAGCACATAACTAGTGGAAATTTTTCTGAATTTCCACCTGAGACTCGAAAAATTTCCCCTTACTCCTGACTAACAGATTATATGGAAATCCTCTCTATATCTCAGTGAGTTCCCAAACCCTTTATTTTTCAGAACATTCGGACCGACATCCGAAATAACAGTAAGGTTATCTTTTTTATTTGGTTTGACTGTGATAAAAGTGTTGTGTTTTGTCCTCTCTAAATGGCCTGAACCTCCGAGAGGCTGTGGGGCTTGTGTCTTCGTCGAGGCCTCTAGAAACATAGAATTTTAATTTGGACCTAAGCTCATTCAGGAGGATGACCGGAGTCTATATATATGGCTTTCCTCTCCATGCTGAGGCGACCTATTATCTAGTTACACCGGAGATGCCTCTATGTACCCCTTAACTGTTTCATCCAGTTCCTGGCAAATTCGCGTTTCAATGGATTTTACCTACTTAGGTAAACCTGTTTTTAACCTTCTTTGCTACCTCTCATGCCAGCTTCAATGGACATCGTTGGAGCTTTCTCCGGCCTGTGGTTTTCCCCTTGTCTGACAGCACATACTCACTGGCTGACCACTTAAATATCATCTTGGGTGATCGATTCTACACCATTTGTGTATGCTATGAGAGGTAGTCACTTTCCCCAGGTTTCCTCACCTGGTAGCTGTTGTAGTGGTTGTGGTGGTGAGTGTCTGGTGCTGCCGTGACGGTGCCTGTAGCGTAGATGTGTGGCACAGTGGCAGCCTCCTCCCTCGTGTGGTAAATTCATCCCCATGTGGCACAGTAGTGACCTCTTCTCTCACGTGTATGAACGAACTTTAACCTTTATCACACTGTGTATCAGCGGTGTATACCTTAGCCACTCTGTCTATAAGCTGGCATTGACCTTCCTCCCAGTTTAAGCGGTCATTATAACCTCTCTCTCACAGTTTAAACGGTCGTTAACTTTTTTCACAGTTTAAGCGACCATTAACCTGCTCTCGAAATCTCGCCTCTCTTGTTCTACTGAAAACGAAAATATCCTGCTCTTGACACCTGACCCCGAGGAGCCGGTTATCAACTCCAGGGCTAAAAAGAATCTCCCATTAAGTTGTGTTAACAAGTTGATCTACTCGAAAATCATTCTTATATACCTTTTTTCTCCCTCTCTCCCCTCCTCTCCCAGTCCCCCCTTTTTTTTATACAGCAAGTCGACGGGGTTAAAATCTGTGAGAAGGACACATATGTATCTGGCGTACTCGCTAGAATGGCGGGAATCAGGAAGCAGTGTCTCCATGCAAAGGGAAAATCTCCCTTTGTCAGAGAAGCAAATTAAAATTGATCAAATCGTACCCACGTAACGCGAATCAAAATCCAATACTGAAAATTGATACGGAAAGTGAATTCTTGGAAAGCCGTAATGGAGAGAAATGTATTACTAACAATTAGAAGACGGGAAAAAAACTTCTTTTTTTCGTGTCTGTATGGAACTCAACCCATCCCCCTGTTTTGATGAAAGTATATATATATATATATATATATATATATAATATATATATATATATATATATATATATATATATATATATATATATATATATATATATATATATATATATATATATATATATATATATCTTTAGTTACTTCTTTTGTAACTATATGGTCTGTCGTACCAATATGTACTAATGGAGTCCCAGTAAACCACTCTTTGAGCTATTTTTATAGTCCGGAAAATATTGCTAAAAACCAAACTTAAATATTCCTGGTCCTAGTACAGCATATATGTATATACTATATCAGGTCTTATAGATAGCGTGTGTTAGGTCTAGGTTTAATTAGCAACATAACTATAAAAAACGGTTTGTCCAGATTCAGTACTACAAAAGTCTGCTGGTCAGTCACGACATGTTGGTACTTTTGACCACTTTGTTACTATAAGTAAGTACTTTCATTTCAGGAGGCTGGGCGGGAAAAAGCTGTTGTTGAAAGTACTAACATGTTTGAGGATGTGATGTTAGACACCTGATCACTGGACAGTTTGTGGACGGTGTGTTTTAACTCCAGAAACATATATACGTTTCTGGAGTTAGAAGCTTTCCCCACCCTTACCGACGGGGGGCGGGGTCCACACCTGTCGTCTCTGGTAAGATTACAACACGCCTGAACAGCCCATACCTACCATCCCCACACAAGGTTACAGGACCCCAGATCAAGCCACAGCAACAATCCCCCCAGCATTCAGTATTCATTTGTTATTTTTATTATTAACACATTTAGGTACATGTGCATTTGTGCAGCTGCCCTAGATTATATGAAAGGGAGTACAGTGTGTGTCAAAAAGCTAGCTACGTGATGCTAAAAATCCCCATCACACAGGATGGTTAGCCATACAGAGACACGTGATAAGTAGTCTGCACTGGCAGACTCTGGGTGCATTATGAGGATATCATCAAGAACACGAGAGTGAATAAAGTAATTTCAAAGCTCCATGTACATCATGACATTGGGTCTGAAAGGTCTAATAACTGGGCATTCGTGATATAGTATGGGAGATCATGCCGCAGTTCCTGCTCACAGAGTTTGCACCTGAAGTGCTCAGGATTAGGAGATCCGCCACCTGTAGCCACCTGCCACAGGTAACGGTAACCCAACCTGATCCTGGAAACCACTGAGTCACACAGTCTGATGGTCGTTTAGTGCTGCATAAATATAGGTTTCAGATCTGAACAAATCATAGCTTTTTATATGGTGCTTTCAGGTCGTTGGGAGTCAGTAATTGCTTTTCTATCAGACCTGAGTGTTTGGACCAATATAGTTTTGACAGTAGAGATGGGATACCTAGATCTAATTCAACTTCATCTTTGTTACATGCTAATTTGGCTGCAATGTCTGTCTCATTATGATGAGTTATATTTATGTGTGACGGTATCCATACAATGGAGATTCGAAACCTTTTCCTCTGTGCAGCGATTAGGTCATTTTTTATTGCTTGTATGAGGTGCTTGCTGTCGATCTATTCACGCACACGAACCTTCCACAAGACTATGTTTAAGAGACGCATTCATTCAGCGTGGACTAAGACTCTCACGGTGGCTTCAAATCTGCCTCAAAAGACCTCGTTCCCTCAGAGGTTGTTTTCTTAAACTGGGTAGACGCAGCTGGGCGAGACTATCAGGGGCTGCAGATTGCTTAATTATAGCACGTCAGCCACTGAGATTGAGCGAGGACCATCTTGACGACCGACATATTTGCGACTGGCGAAATTATAACTCATTTCCTTGATATTTTCATCTTCGCTGCAGACCAACGTCCTCATTTCGGTAATGACAAACCTTTACTGCAGGAGAGAGAGAGAGAGAGGGGGGAGGGGGAACATGGGCATACATAGATGGGATATTAGAACCCACTTTTTTTATTTTATTTATTTTGGAACCGAGGTTTGAAAGCTCTAGGATAGAGTATTGTGAGAGTTCACATAAGTTGGTGTTCAATGTGCTCATTTAGGCATGCGTTAAACGTGTTGATGTCACTAAATGTCAGCCTATCGTCATGAACATTGGGTAAATCCTCGTTAACCCAGCAGCCCAACCGTCTGTTTGTGCAACCCGTCTCAGACCAAGTTCATTTCATCCAGCAGTCGACCCCAAAGACTCATCAATCAATTTTAACATGCTGTTCTTTCAAAATAGTAATTTTTCAAATATAAATTAATATTGTTAAATATTCGCATCATGTACCTATTTAGGCATTGGTTAGGTTAGGTGTTTAGGTTCTGTTCCCGATTATTTGTATTTGTAGTACGTGGGTGAAGCATTTACAGCGTTGTGGTTCGAACAACAGTCGTCAGCGAAGCACTTGTTCCGGAAGTGTTCGGACGTCATCAGTTGTGAGTCGTGTGTAAACCGTTTTTCATTCATAAACAGGGGGTTTGGTGGGTGCATGGAATGGTCTTTTGGTCTTTGTTTGGAGGACGGGCTGGTTTGTGAAAGAAAACACTTTATACATGATTCACAGCTGATTGCGTTCGAACTTTTCTTGAACAATGCTTTGCTCTCTTCTGATGTTCGAATTCTTCACCGAAGCACTACAAATTCCAATATTTGCCAACAGAACGAAAACACCTAACCTATCATAGGCTTAACAATGCAGCAAATTCAAATATACAATATTAATAATTTATGTTCGTGAAAATACAGTTTTCGAATGCACAATACACAAAAAAAATACAAATACGTCGGCAGTTTAGAGGAGTTTACCCTGACAATGGTTTACACATTCTCTGCCCCACTTAACCTTGGAGCAAAATATCGGAGAATAGCCTTAGTTCGCTATTCGTCGGCGTCAGAGTACTATATACGTGTGCTTTGTCGAGAGAAAGAACATTTGTCTGTAGTGCCGAGTAAATGCTCAGTGATTGGCAAACAAGTGTTAACGTAATCGTTATGAACCGCACAAGTTACTTGGTTTGCTAAAAGTGTTGTAGACTAAGAGTGATCTCACTCTAACAATTCTCAGTGCTATGTCAGAACAACATGAAGTGTCTAGTACAGTGAAGCGTTGTTCATCAGGACGACACAGAAAAGCACTGGGGTAAGTAGTCTCCTGTTTTGTTGTTTTGTTGAACGAGCATCAAAGTAACACGGAACGTAGTTGAAGAGAGTATATTCAACCCCCTTTGAAATTTATATCGCGGCACAATACATTCATCAGAGAATGTACATGCAACACTTTCTCCAAAGCTCTTATAAGACTAAAAACTACGATAGCGCACTAGTCTATCAAACAGCCCAATAAATACAATATTGAGTTCAATTCCGACTTAGAGCCGACTCTTGTCGACTCTGAGTCGGAAGAGCCGACTTTATAATACCGACTCTTTATAATAGCTTGAACCGGTGTTTTTCATATAACACAGCCCGTCCTCTTGTTACCATGAAAGATGTACTGACTACAGCTACGATAAAAGATGTAGAGGCTTCGTAATTGTACACGTAGATGCTTGATAAATCGTGGCCCAGAGTTGTGTGCAACAATAAAACTGAGGCAAATACGTAACTGTTGACGTTAAACGCAGGCAGGATGGAGAAATTCATTTTAGGGCCAAGTTGAACAAATCCACAAGGGCCGTGACGAGGATTCGAACCTGCGTCCGAGAGCATCCCAGACGCTGCCTTAATCGACTGTGCTACGACATGGTCAAAAGGAGTTGAAACCGAAGTTCTACTGCACTTACTGGATCCTGCAGCCTCTCCGAGACACAAACCAGGGTTTTACACAACTCCCCCCTGCACTCGAGCTATGTCAATAGGCCGTTCTCCCTCTTCGCCCTTACTTCATTACACACAGAAGTTTATCACACAATTGTGATTTCTGTGTGTAGGGCCAAGTGCTTTGTATCTGTGAAAACGAGACCACATTTAATGCTTCTAGCAGCGAGAGTATAAAGAACTGCTTGTTCATGGTTGCTGCTATTTGCAATAGTATAAGTATAATCAGTATATCAGATGACAACCACATGAGGTTGAACATGTCGGCAATTAGTCTATACATTAACACATTGACAACTGTGGGCTGAGTACCCTGGAAACACAAACCGAAATTGTCTCTATTTTGCGCTTGTTACAACTTGTAATAGAGTTGTTACATCTTGGCTGAATGTGTTTATGACGTATTAGCGTTGTTACAACTTGCTATATTGGTTGTTATAATTGGTTAGGTGTTTAAAACTTGTCTGAACGTTGTACTAACGTCGTAGTTTCGGTGTGTGTTTGGCGGGTATACCCCGTGCCCTGAGTACCCCGTGCCCTGGGGTGTCCAATACCACGGAAGCAGCAGTTCTGCTGTTTATTCCCTTGTAAATGGCCGGGTCCATTTTGTCAATCGAGTAGCCCCATAATCCATATCAATATATTTCATTTGGCACCAGTAGAGACTCTCACACATTAACAATGCTAACCAGCATATATACATTTTCTTCTGCCCTCCATGGACAGGGTTAGAGATCTGTTAAACATGTAGTTCAGAGAATATAGTTCAATATATTTATTGAACAATGAACCACAAAAGGTCATTGTAGTGCATTTAAAATGCTAATATAACCTACGGACACAAATACACAGACTTACGTCTGTCCTACATAAACAGCGTTCGAGGTGTCTTTTATAGTGTCATTAATGTGTGTTTACAAAGGTGAAATGCAGTTCTGAAGACTGTTCGTTTAAAGACGAGATCGAAGTTTAGTATATGAGTAACCAGCCCGTCCTCGCAAATTCGTATAGTCAATATTGACTTATTAAATACGTGCATAGGTGATATACTAAACATAATAGTTTACCTTGAAAAGCCTCATAGAAAACACCGACCTTACCTAACCTTGTTAGTATGTTAAGATAAGCATCTTATAGCTTCGTAATTACAATTGTTACTTAACCTATTGTAGGTATAGGTTAAGTAATAATTGTAATTACGAAGCAATAAGATGCTTATCTTAACATACTAACAAGGTTAGGTAAGGTCGGTGTTTTCTATGAGGCTTTTCAAGGTAAACTATTATGTTTAGTATATCACCTATGCACGTATTTAATAAGTCAATATTGACTATATGAATTTGCGAGGACGGGTTGGAGTAATAGTTTGGTGCTATTGAGGCTCTGTATGCGAAGGTCGTGAGCAGGTAGAGGTAGTCAGGAACAAGGGAAGATGGTCGTGTACAGGGAGAGGAGGTCGTGGACAGGGAGGAGAAGGTGAAGGTGGTCGTGGACATGGAAAGGAAGTCGTGAGAAAGACTTCCTTCCTTCCTTTTTTAGAGGGTCGTGGGCGTAAAGGGGTCGACACGAGCATGGGCTGGGGGTCGTAGGCAGGACGAGGAGGAGGGTCGTGGGAAGGACGAGGGGGGGGGGGGGTCGTGGGCAGTTGGAGATCAATGACGAAGGTGGTGGCGATGACGGGATAAAGTGGCGCCCTCCGCCTGGAGACAGTTATGGCGAGATACGCGACGTTGGCCTCAAATTATGTTGGGATCACTCATAAAGTTTAGCGACCGTTTGTAAAAAGTTACTCGGCCATGACTCGCTCAGCGCCGAGGTGTTTCACAATGCCCGTCCTAAGACACCTTATGGGCAAGTGCGCACGCACACACGCACACACGCACACACGCGCACACACACACACACACACACACACACACACACACACACACACACACACACACACACACACACACACACACACACACACACACAATACACCATTTGATTGACAGTTGAGAGGCGGAACCAAAGTGCCAGAGTTCAACCCCCGCAAGCACAATTAGGTGAGTACACACACACACACACACACACACACACACACACACACACCACACACACACACACACACACACACACACACATTTCCCATATTTGGGTTTATACGCACTGAAAGTTTCCTTTAAAATCGTTCAATATTTTATCAATTATCTTCTTCTGGTACCGACGTTAAAATTTAATATATGACGGTAAAAAAATTTACAGCAAAAAATGTCCTTGAATGACAGGTGAAATTTTTTGGGTTATATTTTGATTTACAGAATTTTTCATTGCTTTTCGTAACGTTTCGAACATTTAGTTTCATTAAACTCCAGTTTTTCAGTAGATTTTTGTATTTTTTTTACATAATTTCCGTTTATTCAATATTTCCTCAACACATCGCTTTACATTCGTCTTTAAATAGCAAAATTTTTTGCTGATTTTCAGTTACCAAATCTGTAGTTGGAGAGAGAGCCGTGTATGTATTCTGAGTGCTCACATGACTGCCTCCTGAGTCGTGCTGTACGCGAACCACGCACATGATAGCATTTTAAAGTCGTGCTCATACAGTACACGCTCACGTGAACGCATTACGAGTCATGTACACACCGTGACCACCCTCTGAACGCATTACAAATTGCCAAGACCTAATTCAGTTCTTCAGATTAGGCAAAATTTTAATTAATTTTTGTCAATAAAGATGTTAAGGCAAAACTGCCACACCAGAGATGGCCCATCTCTGGTGTAGAGGCTGACTCCATACACAGTTTCAAGTGTAGATATGATAGAGCCCAGTAGGCTTAGGAACCTGTACACCAGTTGATTGACTGCTGAAAGGCGGGACCAAAGAGCCAGTGCTCAACCCCCACAAGCACAAATAGGTGAGTATACATTCCGCATATACAGCCCGGCTCCTGTGTCAGGTAAGTCCACTACGGGCTCACCTTAGCCCGTGCTACCTACAACTTTTAGTCCCGAATAGCTGAATCTAAAACAACAATAATCTAAATAGGGTTTTGAAATGGTCAAAAGATTGGCAGATGCAGTTTAATGCTGATAAATGCTGTTCCGTATAATAACAGCGTCTTATTATACGGGAAAGACTTATGAGTGAAAACGTATAATAATTAAATCTTAAGTGAAAACGGAGATGTGTTATATTTTGCCCAAACTGACCTGCAGTCTCAGAACTACGATAGAAACTAGGTGAAGAAATATTTCTTGGTGATTTAATTACCATCTGTCTATTTTGTTATAATGTCAATGAAAAGCGGTGGCATTAATTACGACGGCCGAGTTCCAACACTCACACTTGTCACTCCAACAGGCGGACATGGAACACTCACACCTGTCACTTCCACTCAAGTATGAGCCATAATATTGTAGCAATATACAAGTGGATTGTCCTGAATATAATATTCCATCGGCTAGTGGCAGTGTACAGTTCTCAACAGATATATAAATATATATTGTTAGTGCCTCGACAGCCTCTATACAAGCCAAAATATCTCGATCAACCATGTCATTTTCCAGAGCTAATGCCGCTCTATAGAACTAAATATAATTTTCCAGCGATAATACAATGTTCCAGAGCTCTAAATTCCATAATCCAGAATCATTATACTTTTTACACAGCAAAAATCATTTACCAAAGTTAAAATTACACGTAAAGATGATCTCGCCTATTTATTAATATAGCATTTAAAGGATAAGTGACAAACATCTTCTTCAGTTCACCTCGCCTCTCACCCATCCCATTCTCTCTCTCTCCATTATTTGTCTGCTCTCACTCTTTAACATCCTTCCCTCTCTCTTCCTCGCTGTTCTTCCCTAACTCACTATTCCTCTCATTTTTCTCTCTATCCCGCCATCCTTCCTCCTCTCTTTATCTCTCTCTCTCTCACTTATTCTCTCTCATTTATTCTCTCTCTCTCTCTCCCTCCACATATCCAGTGGGGTAGTTGTAGAGTGCGGCCAGCTGGTGACAGATGGACCACAGCTCCCCAGAATCGATCCCTGCCGCCAAATCCCGGCGCCGGGGTCCAGCTACTGGTGTCTAATGGAAGAGGAGGGAAGGTGGGAAGGGAGAGTGGGGAGGGAAGAGGTACCCTGAGGGTGACCGGTGGATGGAGCAAGCCAAGTGAGATGTGGCGACGGGAAGCTTTGTTGTTTAAGTTGTCTTGTGCTTGATAAAAAGGTCGATCCTGGTGCATGAAATTGGATTACCAAAATGTTATCGAAACAGGGAAGAAATGGATCACTGTGAAAGGAGGAAGGGAGAGGACGAGGGAGAGAAGGACGAGGGAGAGAAGGACGAGGGAGAGAAGGGAGAGGGAGAGAGGCTGAAAGAAACATGTGCATAGTGATGTGTGTGTGCATACTGTAGCGATATACATCAGATAATTCAGGCATTGCAGATTACAGCGGAAATGTTGCAGACAAACCGCAGGTAAATCTGAGGACACATGTCTGTAAGCGGTTGATGACGACCACCAGGACTCATCAGGTACTGATGAGTCCTGGTGGTCGTCAGGTAATCGGGTATATGCCTAAATGAGCGACATATGCTTGACACAGGTGAGGGACACAGGTATAAGATATAGATGAACTTTTCGACTGGTAATTGACCCTATTATCGACTATAAAAAAAAACATATATACTCGGGGGTCAAAATGGATCTTTCGAATGACATATAGTCCCTTCTTGGGGGGCAAAGTATCCTCACATAACTAGGCACAGGTGGTGCCCCTTCAGTATATATATATGTATAATAATAATATATATAATATATTATTATACATGAAGAATATCCCGAGGAGCTAAAATTCGTTTTCAACTTTTCGGTGTAAACTTTCATCGCCGGAAGCTCAGAAAATACAATGATCAAGCCATTTAAAATGCTTTAAATGGATTGAAGAATTTAACAAAAAAAATACATAAACAATAAAGGAACAAAGTTATCTTTAAAATTTATTAAAATTAACAAGTCTATAATTCGAAAAATCGAGAAAAAAACGAAAAACAGAACAAGATACAAATCTACTTAAAGAACAATGACTGATATAACAAATTCTCTTTTAGGGTATATTTCAATAATGATTTTATCTATAATACATAAAATAACAAAATAATCCCCTCAGAATATTAAAAAAAGACTCTTTTTAAAAGGAATTGCCTTAATTTTTGTTATACAACAGTGGGCGACCTAAATATCAAATAAACACCACGCCGCGTTAATCAAAACGTGTTAAAATCGCCATGAAGTAAGAGGATTCGCTTGGAGAGTTTTGAAGATGGTATGAGGAGGGAGATAATCCAGATTCTTATTACCCCCATTTAGACATGAGTAATCAAGAGTCGCATCGGCCTCTTGGGATGGCAGAGAGAGAGAGAGACACACACAGAGTGAGTGTGTTATTGCAAGCGTCTGACTTCCAGGCAGAATCACACGACCGTAATATAATTAGCCAATCAGGCATATGTTGAATTCCTTCAGGAATCTGAAGGAAACTTGTAAACACAATCAAATCACAATAAAGTGATATATCTTTATTAAAATCTTAAGACAAGCGTGTGTGGCGACCCAAGATGCTGGTTCGATGTCGCTGTCCCTTTCCAGACTTCCTCATAGCTTCTTAGTGGGAACAACACATTGCCAAGAGCTCTGTAAATCCGTATATATTACATCCATACGGACTATTTTAGTCCCGAAGTTGCGTTTCCGGTATTAACAAAATTTCAACTAATAAATGTAATAAAAATATGTAAATATAATAAAAAGCAACAAAAGTAGCAGTGTGCGCGCTAAAACAAAGGCAATTTATCTCTGCAATTAGAAAAAAAAACTAATACAACCGAAGCAAGAAATAAAATGTTTCATAAAAGAACACACTAATATATCAGGCAAAATGTTTTACAGATTATGTTTGAATGGAAAGCAAAATCAAATCACGAGAGGGAAAAGACTGCTGCAGGAAAAAACGGAGAGGTGAAGACCAAGGTCAGAACCACCTGATGGAGGATCCTGCTCGGAGGGGTCAGCCCGATGGGAGTCCTGGTCCTCGTGAGTGGTGGTCCCAGTACACCTGATGGAGGAAGTCCTGGTCCTCGTGGTGGTGGTCCCAGTACACCTGGGGACTCTCTGTCGTAGCGGTGTCCTCAGTGAAGAGGAGGTAGAGCCCGGTCCCGTTAGTGGTGGTCGCTAGTAAGAGGCGGCTATCTGGGTAGTGGTCGACTTAGTGGAAGAGGAGGTATTAGGGGTAGTGGTCAAACTAGTGGTAGTAGACTAGTGGTGGTGCTTGTGTTTAACTATGCTCACCTAGATGGTTGTTTTTTACCCTGCAGTCACTATAGGGGAAAAAAATGTTTTGCCTTTTATGCCCCACTTACTACCCTTGTGGTACGTGTGGCGTTCAATGGAACTTTCGTGTCTTTCGAATTCTCTGTGGAATCTGGCTTCAGAGTTGTGGCTGGAGGTGGCTTGGCGCGACTTCTTCTTGAACCACTCGTACTGGCTATGCTCACTTCCTTATATTCTTCGACTCATTTCCATTAACCTATGTCCTCTTTCTCCTCTCTAGGTTGTGAGGGTTAATTATGTTATCTTGAATTTGTCGCTCATTTCATCTTTATTCCTGCACTTGTTTTGTAAATTTTTCCCATTTTTAACGTTTAGGTGTTTTCATAAGGTGTGGATTTTATTTTCGGTGCTGCATGTTCTAGTAGCAGTCTAACATAGGTTGTATATGTCTGGTTAGAGTCGTTTAGATTTTTACAATTCTATTCTAATTCGGTTAACATCGGCAATATATGAGATCATGCCTATGTATATCTATGGTTTTAGTGTTGTGTTATTGTTTAAAGTCCCCTGTCTCGAAACTTTTAATTTTTTTTAATTTTGTTTTACCTTCCTCTCATGGTGTAGATTTTATCTGGTCAACTTTCTTTCTGTTTTGATCATATTGCCTTAAATTTGTCGGCTTTCTCCTGCACCTTGTCATATTCTTCTTCAGTTTGTGCTGTGCTTCTCGGGTTTTACGTCCTCATAGATTGCGTTATCAGGTAAAATTGACATATATGAGCTCGCTTCTCAGGCAGGTCATCATTACAACAGTTGTTGTTCCACGAGCGTAGTTTGGGGCCTCAACATGTCGCGTCCCTCCAGCTGAACACCTCCCGACTTGAAGAGCTGGTGGAGGTGGTGAGGATCGTGTGGGGGGGTGTGGAGCTAGGTTAGGAGAGGTGGCGGGATCAGGTGTGGTAGGGATGGGGTGGAGGTCTAGGGTGGTAGGAGAGTGGGGAAGGATGTCAGGTGTGGTAGGGATGTGGAGGTCGGTGGTGGGGAGTGTTGTGAAGGATGTCAGGTGTGGTAGGGAGTAGGTGGTGGTGGAAGATGTCAGGTGTGGTAGGGAGAGGTGGTGGTGGAGAAGGATGTCAGGTGTGGTAGAGAGAGGTGGAGTAGAGAAAGAAATGTAGCTGAGAGTAAACACATGAGGAAAGTTGAAAGAAGAGGAAAGATATTGAAGCATAAACTGTTAAGAGGAAATTTAAAGGCGAGAAATGTAAAATTGGCTGAAGAAGACAGAGAAAAGGGAGATAAAGATCAGCTTTATAATTCAGTTATCAAGTCTTGTGAGAAACAGTTGACTTGAGAACTGCCTCTCCACAAACACATCACAATTGACGAGTTGTAATCTTCACATTTTTTAATACGACGAGTATTAATTCCCCAAAACTTTGATGACAAATTAGG
>WNGS01169217.1:3492270-3502779 GCA_020271785.1 Procambarus virginalis
ATATATATATATATATACATATATATATATAAAATATAAATTTTGTTCACTCACCTGGGCACTATAGAAGTCTAGAAACAGCAGACCTCCAGCATGGGAGGCGGTCCTCCTTCCATGCTGGGGGTAGGGCGGAGGAGACAAGGAAATAAGATATTGGAACATCTGGAGAGGTCTAACTTCGTAACCCAAGAGAGAGAGTATGATCTCAAAGGTCCGGAAGTCATCTCTGACACCTCCCATTCAGGTTCACGATATTCACAGTCAAACGGAGCTTCTTTTTACTGAACCTTCTCTTCTTCATCTCCTTCTCTCGTGTCCTAATTTTCTTTGCAATCATTTACCACTACCAGTTCTTCTATGTCACCTTCTCACTTCCGCTATCCCTACCCTTATCTCCCCTACCCCTTTATCTTCCCCCTACCCTTTCATCTACCTACCTAACCTCACAGCACCCCAATTCCTCCCTCTCCCCCCACAAGCCTTCCTCGCTAGTTCTTCCCCAACTCGCATTCTCCTCTCACCTCTCTATCTTCCCCCCCCTCCCTCTCTTCCCACCCCTTCCCCCTCCTAGTATCCGGTATTGAAAACATTTCCCTCGCCCCTGAAAGGTCATGTCAGTCACGGTGTTCGAGTCAAGACGCCTGAATTTACCTCAGGAGGAGAATATATTGAAAGAGGCATCGAGTAGGAGAGAGCGACGGAGAGGGGGAAAAACACGCTGAGCCATGACGCATCTCCCGCTGTGGAAAGTTCAGTGGAGGAGGAGGAAGAGGGGGAGGAGGTTAACGAAGTGAAGAAGATGAGGAACAACATATAAAGAAGTGAAGGAGGTTGGGGAAAGATGAAGAAGTCAAGAAGGTTGAGGAACATGGATGGAGTAACGGTGACTAAAATGAGTAGATGTTTCTTGGAGAGGCCTCACGGGTATTATTTGCTTGTCTCCTCACAAATGATGAGAGTGCTTGTCATGCTGGAATTGCTGCTTCTGTGTCTATACCCTCCTTATGTCGCTGTGTCTCTCGACTATATCTGTGCAGCTGATTCGAATATTGGTGGTCTGGTCGCGTATATAGAAACGGTGTATAATCTCTTATACCGCCTTGTGTTTAGTGTGTTATCAGGCCCCTCTGTTACAACTTCCTGCCTGTATATTCAGAACAACGGAACATGTCTCAAGTAGGCATGGACAACGCAGCGAATATTTCTGACTCTCAAGGCGTTCTATTCGGTGTCGGGAGAGATCTTTATGTTAGTTAGACACTGTGTTGTCTTGGTCTGTCAGAGGGTCGGAGAGAAGCCACTGCATGCTTGGTGACACAACACAGTCCCGGATCACCAGGACGATATACGAACAAGTAGAATATGTTTTTTCTTTCAAGTCTTCACGGTCACCATCCAGGTCTTGGTGAGGCAGGTGGAGCGGCTCCTAATTATGCCATTCCTAACTTTTATAATCCCTTCTCCTTCCTTTCCCTCCCAAGATCAACGCATGCCTGTAAATATTTTTTTTATATATTTTATATATAAAAAAATCTTTAACAAAAATATCTTTTTCAACCCCGTTATCATATCCGTGTTTTTTCCCTTCCCTTTTTTTCGATCATCTTTCTCTTTCCCCTACTTTTATCTTTTCCAGCCTTTTCTATCCTATTTCCCTCGAGTTGGCGAATTCCCGATTCATGGCCAGAACGGGAGGATTCCCGCCAGCAATCCGTCTTCTGCGTTAAATCGCTACGATCGCCAGGGAAGGGTTAGGGTGATCCCATTAGAAGGAAGGGGAGGGGGCACTCAACTGCTGGGAAAGAGGGGAGCTTTTCGTTCCAGGGAGGGAGGGGAGACTTTCGTGCCTATTCCAATAAGGGAGGGAAACTTTCGTGCCTATTTTAAGGAGGGAGGGAGACTTTCGTGCCTATTTTAAGGAGGGAGGGAGACTTTCGTGCCTATTTTAAGGAGGGAGGGAGACTTTCGTGCCTATTTTAAGGAGGGAGGGAGACTTTCGTGCCTATTCCAAGGCGGGAGGGAGACTTTCGTGCCTATTCCAATTAATATAACAAAAGACGTGAAAAAACAGACTTTATTCAGAGCTGCAACGCCATCAACAGGCCTTTAAAACACAAGAAGTAATCAGTTGCCATCCCCACTTCCGTGGAAATAAAATTTCATTCACCAGCGCTCTAGGCAACTCGAACCACGTGTACGTGTGTGAGGCAGAGGCTCTATCTACTCAGCTGTGAGTGTCCTTAATAAGGAAAGATCCCAGAAGCAACTACTGCTGCTATGCGGGAATTTTCGACTTTCCCTGAGTACTACTGAAGTTCAGGGGAATTAGTGATCCACGCCTACGTCATACGGAGTGTCATTAACGCTTCCGTGTGACAGGATGCTGATTCTGGAAACTTTCCCTATTAAGACTTATCTATAGCTTGGTCGATAGTGCTCCGGCCTCACACACGCGTAGGGTCCGCGATTCGAGTCTCCTAGAGCCCAGGTGAATGAAAAATGAAGTAATGATGACAACAGATCAAATTGATTCCATTAATATCCTCAATTATTTGTCTTTGATCGAGTTCCAAAGACAGAACATCTTACCAGAAGTCGTAACCGGGAAAAATATCATGAATGTATATATCAAAAGATTGAATAAACATTTATAAACATAAAATTTCGTTAGTGATTCATCAGCCTGTTGTTGCTACATCACTAACCTTTTTTAACATTTTATTAACACTGTATAACTGTCATATTTATCATTGACACGTGTTGTTTTGGGTCACTTTCACCTGGTTGTTTTGGGTCATTTTCACGCTGTTTGTTTTGCGTCACTTTCCCCTTGTTTGTTTTGGGTCACTTTCCCCTTGTTTGTTTTGAGTCACTTTCACCTGGTTGTTTTGGGTCACTTTCCTCTGGTTGTTTTGGGTCACTTTCCTCTGGTTGTTTTGGGTCACTTTCACCTGGTTATTATGGAAAACTTTCACTGTGATCAATATGACCATCTTATACATTTGCTGATAACACCACTACAATTACTGTTAATACTATTGTAACTGCTATTGTAACTCACCATAGTCACTGTCGTCACTGCCACTTATTGGCATCACCAGACTCACTTTCGTCAATGTCACTATTCACTATAATTATTGTCACTGTTACTGTTATTGTCACCACCAAAGTCACTGTTATTGTAACACCTATAGTCACTATCGTCCCCTCTGTCACATCCACTCTGTTTTCTTTGGTGCTGGTGCTATCACTATCACTATCTGTGTCACTCACAATCATTCTAAGTGCTACTATTTTGTCCGAACCTCGCTCCTTATTCCCCCCTTACATAATAACCATCCCTGTACAATCACCATCACTGTGACAATTACAATATCTATAACAACCACCATCACTGTGACTATCACCATCATCATGAGTATCACCATCAGATGACAACCACCATCAATATGACTATCAAAATCACACTAGTCACCATCAGAGTTCATACCTCTATGGCTTTAATCTTAATTTTCCTGTAAATAGAATTGGACATAACTATAGTGACACTGTTGATAGTGACGAGCAAGGAAAATGATATTGTGAATGATGAATAAGTATAATGCCACTATGGGATCAGTAGAACATATAAAGAGCTGTCTCTCTAATCCCTGCCTATAAAACCCGTCATTTTATCCGGATTATTAATTTGGAATAAATAAATTGAAATTAACATCGGCAGAATGAAAAATTGGCGTATGGGGATTTTAATCGCGTTGATATATTACAGAGGAGCGTCGTTAGAATTCTCATTGAGAAGGGGAGACAATATTATAACGGGAGATGACAAGTATTTGAGAGAGTAGGGGTCACCAGGTGCGGTTATTGTGAGTGCTAGACACACACACACACACACACACACACACACACACACACACACACACACACACACACACACACACACACACACACACACACACACACACACACACACATAGACGCGTGGGGCCTCGCGGCTGAGTAGACAGTGCTCGGAGGTCGTAGTCCTATATGCCTGGGTTTAATTCCCGGCCGAGCCAGAAAGAAATGGGCAGAGTTTTCTTTCACCCCTGTTCACCTAGCAGTAAATAGGTACCTGGGAGTTAGACAGCTGGTACGGGCTGCTTCCTGAGCATATGTGTGTGTGTGGTAGATTGGTTAAAAATAGATTGGTTAGACAGGCGGGGTCCGAGAGCTAATAGGTCGATTCTGCAGGCAAAATAGTAAATACACACACACAAACAAACAATCACACATGTTTTCCAGATGAAGTCAATTTTTGTTTACCACAAACAACGTTACAATTTGCTCACATATATTTTTGTCTTGTTTACTCCTCTGGTAGAATATAACTCTCAACTACGTTTAAAACTTGTGCCGATGTCAACCAATCACTGAACACACTCCACCAGCTGGGAAACACTAAGACATGTATCATGACTCTCACATGGCCATTTACCGGAATGTAATAACAAGCTTGTTAAAGAGGATTGTTCCAAACTTGTTATATATAAACCACTGATTTTACAGAAACAGATAATCAGTGACTCAAAAAATTGCCCGCGTTTTGCCCCGTGTGTACAACCAACAACAACAGTTTCTTTGTCACAACAAAAACACCTGACAGCCGGCCCCAAGATGATAGTTTCCAAGGAAGACTTAAGACAAATGATGAAAACTTAGCCTCCATCATGTCTTTAACGAAAGAACTTTTGCAGATAGCTGCAAACAGTTGGGCACAGATCAATAACCAGTACCGAATCAAACCATCTACGACACTGACTGTAGGAATAGGACACCAGAACTATATATTGTGAATCAGACACTACTGTGTTGCTAACAGCCAATCCTCGTTGCCAGTAAAAGCGACAGTTTGGTGCCGTTCAAAACTTCTCCATCTCCAGTTATCAACAAGAAAAAAGCTAAACTGCATAAGGCATAAAACGGATGATATATTCTGTAAAATGTTCATTGTATCCCAGTCATGGTAAAATAATGATGGTAATTTTTTCGTGCATGAGATCGCCCCAGTATCTGCCAACGAGATCGGACTTCTGTTCAGTGAGGCAGCTATCACCATGAACCAAATATCAACGTGAAAAGGGAATTTAATTCCGGAAAACCTTACTCTGTCATACTTCATCTATGGATCTGCGTTAGTGTATTCGTCGGAGCCTGACCCAGCGAAGACTTTCCAGCGGTTCTGCTGTGATAAATAATTTTATGCAAACGTCAAAAGGCGTCAAAAACGTCAAAACGTTCAAAGACGTTTTCACTTTGTCTTCCATAGTTGAGTCTCGAGAATAAAAAATCCGGTACACGATAAGCCGCGCGGCTCCAGATATCCGGAATATGTAATATCCAGATCACTAGAAGCTTGGGACTCGCGTTATCCGGTACTTGTGCAATCCGGACATGATCAACTTCCAGCCCCGAGTATTCGAAGCACAAGACTCTTTCGGATTTGGTAAACCGACTGGTTAAGCTGACTTCTGTGATTTCGTTGACCTCTATTAATATTTGTGTAATAACATATAAAGCTAACAGTTCAAATTCCTTGCAAAAAAAAATTGAGATAAACTATTTTATATTTGTTGTTGTTCTTGCTAGTTTTTTGTTGTAGTTATTTTTGCTAGTTTTGTTGCTGTTGTAGTTGTATTTTACTAGTATTTTGTTGTTGTTTTTGTTTTTGAGAGTCAGATGGTACTCTTGTTGGTTGAAGGCCTGCTGTTGCTGTCATTCTTGTTGTAAGCCATTTGTTCGTGTTCCTGTATGCCTTTTTACAGTATTTGTTTTTGCATGCCTGGTGTTTTTTTGTGTCTGGTGTTTTTGTGTCTGGTGTTTTTATATGTCTGGTGTTTTTATATGCCTGGTGTTTTTATATGCCTGGTGTTTTTATATGCCTGGTGTTTTTATATGCCTGGTGTTTTTATATGCCTGGTGTTTTTATATGACTGGTGTTTATGTATACCTTTTTGTTAACGTAAGTCTATTGCTGTCTTAAGGCTCTAGTTGATTTGTTTTTTGGTGCCTGTTGTTCTTGTAAGCATGTTGTTGTTGTTGTTGTTGTTGTTGCTGTTTTGAATGTTTTTGCAGTTATCATGTTATTGCAATTCTGATGTTGTTGCAATTGTTGTTAGTCACATCTGTCCATGTTTTGTAGTTGTTGTATTCGCTGAAATTAATATTTGTTATTGGTCAGAATGGTTTTGTGCATTTTACATTTTAGTCAATAAAGTGCAATTTTTTTTGTATTGTCTTTGTTTGTTGGAGTAATTACTAACGTTGTCGACGGTGCTGTTGTTGTAGTTGAATGTTGTGTTTTAATCATTGCTCTGGGCGGCCTTGTTTATCCTCGCTTTTTGAATACTGTGTTCTGTTTGTATTTACTATTTGTGCCCGCAGGATTGAGCTCTTAGCTCCTGGACCCCGCCTTTCTAACCGTCGGTTGTCTAATGTACTGACTCCGGATCTATTTTCCTCTATCGTATCTACTACATATATTTGTCTGACACACGCCCATCTCCGGGATGCAACCTATAGCAGGTAACTCCCAAGTGCCTGGAAGTTACTATTTACTATTATAGGTGAACAGACGCATCAGGGTGAAAGAAACTCTGGCTAATTTGTTTCTTCTTTGGCCGGGCTCATTATATATGAGTGAGAAAACTAGTTTAGGTATGAATGTCGTCTGTTATGCAAAGGTTGGTATAGATATGTTGAATATTGTTATTGTTTTGTTTGGGTTTAGTGGAAAAATTGATTTGATATTTAAATAGCATTTAACCGTCGTAGTCGTTGTGAAAATAAACTCTAAATCAATGAAATTGCTATGATCTAGAAGCAAAATAATAATAGTTACCCCTTGATAACATGGTTTTCTGTTATGAAATTACTCACTCTTCTTGGAAATGATGGAGGGAGGGAGTGAATGAGTGACGAATATATCAATCAGAATTCCTTAGTAAGCTTTCAAATAGCAAAATTACATTCACACACATCAAGATTAGAGATTTATCTATTTAATTTAGCGTTGCTTGCCTGCATCAATGAGTAATAAAGACGAAATTCAAGGTGAGAGAGGGAGGGAGGGCAACCCGTTCTCGCTCTTGCTTATAGTCAATATTGGCTTATTTAAGAACTGCATATGTGACATACTAATTGATTGTAAATATTTTAGTTTACCTTGAAAAGCTTCATAGAAAACACAGACCTCACCTAACCTTCTTAGTATGTTAAGATAAGCATCTTATTGCTTCTTAATTATAATTATTACTTAACCTATACCGTTGATAGGTTAAGTAATAATTGTAAATACGAAGCAATAAGATGCTTTCTTAACATACTAAGAAGGTTAGGTGAGGTCGGTGTTTTCTATGAAGCTTTTCAAGGTAAACTAAATATTTACAATCAATTAGTATGTCACATATGCACTTATTAAATAAGCCAATATTGACTATACGCAAGTGCGAGAACGGGTTGCGGAGGTAGGAAAGTGTTGCTTAGGGGTGGTGTTACACAGCGACTCAGCGATCGTTTGCCACTCCGATGAGGCTCAGTTTGAATTTAAAGTCTTAATTAGCTTTGTAATACTTCATTTACCTCTCAAAACACTAACAATGTATATTTATATACTTGATATAGGCAATTGATGCACACATTCACATATATTAAGCAATAAACTAGACATTGAATGAATATTGTTTAAAACATTTTCATCAATTATTCAGTCTTGAATAACTTAGACCTTGTGATATATTACATTTGTTGATCATTGCACTATAGAGCCGTTTAGGAGAGAACGACGTTACGTTACGATAGCTGAGCTAAGGTGAGCTGAGATTAGCTGAGCTAGGCTTACGTTACCTTACCTTAGGTTAGGTTAGGTTAAGTTATGACAAAACCTGAGTTACAGGTCAGGTTAAGTTAGGCCAAATCAGGTTGTTGTAATCGAAATTTGAAAATAAAAATAGTGCAAAGAGTCAGAATTCGGCTCAAAAATCACGCTCAGGAGTCAAATTTCCGACATTTGAGATACTTTGAAAACTGCAGGGGGGTTTGGACAAGATATGACCCATCGCCGTTTTCAGTAATTAGCACATTTTCGTTATAAAAGATCGTAATTTGGAAATGAAAATAGGAGCAAAGAGTCAGAATTCGGCTCAAAATCACGCTCAGGAATCAAATTTCCGACATTTGAGATATTTTGAAAACTGCAGGGGGGTTTGGGCAAAATATGACCCATCGCCGTTTTCAGTAATTAGCATATTTTCGGTATAAAAGATCGTATTTGAAAATGAAAATAGGTGCAAAGAGTCAGAATTCAGCTCAAAAATCACGCTCAGGAGTCAAATTTCCGACATTTGAGATATTTTGAAAACTGCAGGGGGGTTTGGGCAAAATATGACCCATCGCCGTTTTCAGTAATTAGCATATTTTCGGTATAAAAGATCGTAATTTCAAAATGAAAATAGGTACAAAGAGTCAGAATTCGACTCAAAAATCACGCTCAGCAGTCAAATTTCCGACATTTGAGATATTTTGAAAACTGCAGGGGGGTTTGGGCAAAATATGACCCATCGCCGTTTTCAGTAATTAGCATATTTTCGGTATAAAAGATCGTAATTTGAAAATGAAAATAGATGCAAAGAGTCAGAATTCGGCTCAAAATCACGCTCAGGAGTCAAATTTCCGACATTTGAGATATTTTGAAAACTGCAGGGGGGTTTGGGCAAAATATGACCCTCACCGTTTTCTTAATAATAAGCATATTTTCGGTATAAAAGATCGTAATTTGAAAATGAAAATAGGTGCAAAGAGTCAGAATTCGGCTCAAAAATCACACTCAGGAGTCAATTTTCCGACATTTCAGATATTTTGAAAACTGCAGGGGGGTTTGGGCAAATATGACCCATCGCCGTTTTCAGTAATTGGCATATTTTCGGTATAAAAATCGTAATTTGAAATGAAAATAGGTGCAGAGAGTCAGAATTCGGCTCAAAAATCACGCTCAGGAGTCAATTT
Organism: Procambarus virginalis; assembly: GCA_020271785.1. Lineage (NCBI taxonomy): Eukaryota > Metazoa > Arthropoda > Malacostraca > Decapoda > Cambaridae > Procambarus > Procambarus virginalis. The sequence goes on from WNGS01169217.1 coordinate 3,501,313, forward strand.
CCGACATTTCAGATATTTTGAAAACTGCAGGGGGTTTGGGCAAAATATGACCCATCGCCGTTTTCAGTAATTGGCATATTTTCGGTATAAAAATCGTAATTTGAAAATGAAAATAGGTGCAGAGAGTCAGAATTCGGCTCAAAATCACGCTCAGGAGTCAATTTCCGACATTTCAGATATTTTGAAAACTGCAGGGGGTTTGGGCAAAATATGACCCATCGCCGTTTTCAGTAATTGGCATATTTTCGGTATAAAAGATCGTAATTTGAAAATGAAAATAGGTGCAGAGAGTCAGAATTCGGCTCAAAATCACGCTCAGGAGTCAAATTTCCGACATTTCAGATATTTTGAAAACTGCAGGGGGGTTTGGGCAAAATATGACCCATCGCCGTTTTCAGTAATTGGCATATTTTCGGTATAAAGATTAATTTGAAAATGAAAATAGGTGCAGAGAGTCAGAATTCGGCTCAAAAATCACGCTCAGGAGTCAATTTCCGATATTTCAGATATTTGAAAACTGCAGGGGGGTTTGGGCAAAATATGACCCATCGCCGTTTCAGTATTGGCATATTTTCGGTATAAAAATCGTAATTTGAAAATGAAAATAGGTGCAAGAGTCAGAATTCGGCTCAAAAATCACGCTCAGGATCAAATTTTCGACATTTCAGATATTTTGAAAACTGCAGGGGGGTTTGGGCAAAATATGACCCATCGCCGTTTTCAGTAATTGCATATTTTTGGTATAAAAGATCGTAATTTGAAAATGAAAATAGGTGCAGAGAGTCAGAATTCGGCTCAAAATCACGCTCAGGAGTCAATTTCCGACATTTCAGATATTTTGAAAACTGCAGGGGGGTTTGGGCAAAATATGACCCATCGCCGTTTTCAGTAATTGGCATATTTTCGGTAAAAAAGTCGTAATTTGAAAATGAAAATAGGTGCAGAGAGTCAGAATTCGGCTCAAAAATCACTCTCAGGAGTCAAATTTCCGATATTTCAGATATTTTGAAAACTGTAGGGGTTTGGGCAAAATATGACCCATCGCCGTTTTCAGTAATTGGCATATTTTCGTATAAAAAGTCGTAATTTGAAAATGAAAATAGTGCAGAGAGTCAGAATTCGGCTCAAAATCATCTCAGGTGTCAATTTTCCGATATTTCGATATTTTGAAAACTGTAGGGGGGTTTGGGCAAAATATGACCCATCGCCGTTTTCAGTAATTGGCATATTTTCGGTATAAAAGATCGTAATTTGAAAATGAAAATAGGTGCAAAGAGTCAGAATTCGGCTCAAAATCACGCTCAGAGTCAAATTTCCGACATTTCAGATATTTTGAAAACTGCAGGGGGTTGGGCAAAATATGACCCATCGCCGTTTTCAGTAATGCATATTTTCGGTATAAAGATCGTAATTTGAAATGAAAGTAGGTGCAAAGAGTCAGAATTCGCTCAAAAATCACGCTCAGGA
>WNGS01169217.1:3518969-3529400 GCA_020271785.1 Procambarus virginalis
CCTCTGGTGGTCCAGGACCTCTGGTGGTGCAGGACCTCTGGTGGTGCAGGACCTCTGGTGGTTGCAGGACCTCTGGTGGTTCGGACCTCTGGTGTCCCAGGACCTCTGGTGGTGCAGGACCTCTGGTGGTCCAGGACCTCTGTGGTCCAGGATAAGAGTAGACAGGACAACAAACTACCAACTTAACAATGAAGGAAGATAAGGGGTACCATACAGCACCTGCCGTAAGTTACAGTTGTGGTGTAGCTTCAAGATATCATTTCTTCCTCTGACTGAATACTAAAAGTCACGATCGGGCGTCTTCTTCAGGCAGTAATTTGAGGAAAATATTATCCCATAAAGTTCACTTCCGTTTCCAGGTGGTATAAACCTTTGAGCTCCGTGTTTCATTATTTGTTGACAACGCATTATATTATTTACTGTGTTGGCAATGTGGCTATAAGCCGTCCTTCATTGTGTTAATTAATAGTAAAGACAGCTAATTAAAGTTAATGATGATCCCTTTATCTCGATTATTATTTCAGAGAGGGTTTAAATAAAAGAAGTTAGAATATACACTCCCTCGATTATTTTCACTGCGTTAGTTTAGTTCATTTATTATGCACCCCATACCCATCTTGTGGGCGGTAGTGGAAAGGGTTACAGAGGCACATAATGGGCTCAGGGACTGAACCCCACAATTCATTTAGGTAAGCAAGTTACAATCTTGATGAGCTAGTTACAAAATTCAATATAAGTCGCCACATCAACAATGGGTTCGAGATCGACCACAAGTACAGGTTCTAAATTAAGCAACTGACATATGTGGAGAGCTAGTGTGTCACAATTGATATGTTTGTCCTGCACACCCCCTCCATAACCTCAATGAAACAACTGCCTTAAAAAGTCTTCCCCTGACGCGTCGTGTCAACAGTCCACACTGTGTTTGTGATCTTTTATCTTAACTAAGACATCTTAAGTTTAATGCAGCAGGAGTAACTGTGAGGTGGGTTATCTATCACGCTAACACTCTCGGCCGCCGCTCCATCACCCTCTTCCGACGGCTCATCCATCACACTAAGGTCACGCTTTTTGGCCTTCAGTTAAATCTAATCCTTACAAGTGGTAGAGACTGGACATGTATCTCGGGCTGGGTTGGCTGGCAGTCCCACACGCTGGTCTAATTAGCGGGCACCGGGCAGAAAGGTCAAACAACCGGAGTACAAATTGTTACATACGACATGATCACTAATTACCCTGATGAGCAAAAGAGACACTAGGAGATTTTTTTAGTGTCAGAGTAGTTAATAAATGGAATGCATTAGGCAGTGATGTGGTGCGGCAGACTCCATACACAGTTTGTTTCAAATGTAGATCTATAGAGCCCAACAGGCTCAGAAATCTCTACATTAGTTGACTGACGGTTAAAAAGCGGGACCAAATCCACACATTGTATACCAAAAGTCAGACCCAATCCTGGAGTACGCAGCTCCGGCATGGAGACCGTATCTTATCAAGCAAAAGATTAAATTGGTGAAGGTCCATATGTATGCTACCACCCAGTACCCGAGATGAGGGGTATGAGCTACGTGGAGAGACTACGGGAACTAAGAGAAAGAGAGAGAGAGAGAGAGAGAGAGAGAGCGAGAGAGCGTGCGTCTCTGGCCCCTATCTCTAGAGACAGGCTGGTCATGAGCACCGAGCAGGAGGCCACCAACTGTCTGCTGGCTCCCAAGTGAGGTCATAAATCTGTCCACTTGTTGCAGGAACACGTCTGACTCATAAATACTGGACCTGATCACCCGAGTCAGTCACGCAGGACCCAACACTGCCACACGGCAGCCCAACCCTGCGGCTCCACACCCGCTCCTTCCTCCTCCTCCTCTTCCTTCTCCTCCTCCTCCTCCTCCTCGTCCTCCTCCTCCTCCTCCTCCTCTCCCCTTTTCCCCTTTTGAATGCCTTGTCAAATGAGACCATCTCATAGGAGAATAATTATTTAGACAGCCGACGATTAGAAATGCGGGGGCCAAGAGCTAAGTACACTATCCTGCAGGCACAAGTAGTAAATACACACACACACACACACACACACCACACACACACAACACACACACACACACACCACACACACACACACACACCACACACACACACACACACACCACCAAACCTGTCTCCTGAAGCCCACATAAAGAGAATAACGTCTGCGGCATATGCGAGGCTGGCTAACATCAGAACGGCGTTCAGGAGCCTGTGTAAGGAATCATTCAGAATCTTGTACACAACATATGTAAGACCAATCCTGGAGTATGCAGTCCCAGCATGGAGCCCGTACCTTGTCAAGCACAAGACGAAGCTGGAAAAAGTCCAAAGGTATGCTACTAGACTAGTCCCAGAACTATGAGGCATGAGTTATGAGGAAAGGCTGCGGGAAATGCACCTTACGACACTGGAAGACAGAAGAGTAAGGGGGGACATGATCACAACCTACAAAATCCTCAGGGAATCGACCGGGTAAACAAGGATGAACTATTCAACACTGGAGGGACGCGAACAAGGGGACACAGGTGGAAGCTGAGTACCCAAATGAGCCACAGAGACATTAGAAAGAACTTTTTCAGTGTCAGAATAGTTAGTAAATGGAATGCACTAGGAAGTGATGTGGTGGAGGCTGACTCCATAACAGTTTCAAATGTAGATATGATAGAGCGCTATAGCTCAGGAATCTGTACACCAGTTGATTGACGGTTGAGAGGCGGGACCAAAGAGCCAGAGCTCAACCCCGCAAGCACAATTAGGTGAGTACAATTAGGTGAGTACACACACACACTCACACACGGGAGATACCAGAGCGCTAGGATTGAGTTCATCAGATTGTGAACAGCAGCAGAGAGCAAATTTAACAACATTTAGGCAAAGAAAAGACCAACCCAAACTTGTCCAAAGGCACATCAGAAGAAAAACAATAGTTATGGAACAAGTGGGAAACTGAGGATAAAGGAGGATATATTTTCAGAGAAAGACAAGGTCATGTGTGAGGAACTCAAAAGATTTAAGATCATCATAACAGAGCAAGAAAAAGTACCTGAACAGAATGGAAAACTTCAAGACTAGTAAATATGAGGAACAGAGGCAATTTGTGGAAGTGGTCACGACTAAGGCTGTAGAACAAGATAAAATCTCACCAAAAATACAAGAGAACCCAAATGCATAATTTATACTCACATAAGTCAGGACACATTCTTCCGACAGGGTCTGGTTCAGAAGGGAATCCCAAGCTCTCGGGTATCACTCAACAACGTTGCTCACGCTACAGAATACCGTTTCAATGCACAAGTGAAGCGAGGAGCCATAGCTTTCCGTCTTCCCCAAGACTATTCCTACCAGGCAGTGGTGGCTGCGACAGTAGCTTCGCTTACCTCCCGTCTGGGGCTGACTCTTAGACCCAGAAAGCCTGTGGAGGCTTTCCTTGTCGTTCTTTGGAGGCTACTCTTATCGCACGATCCAGGTACAATCTTTTTGGATGCTATTCTCCTCGTTCTATGGTGCTTGTAGGGAGATAAACAGTGGAACCGTAGGAAAATAAAGAGGGAGGAAAGGGAAGGAGAGAAACTGTGTTGATAAGAGTGGTAAGGGTTGGAACAACTCGTAGCGAGAGGGAGAATAAACCATATCTGTTGAAGTTAATGCTGCAGAAAACTGGTAGCAACGCTCTTGTATGGCCATGAGCAGAGGGTGGAGAGCGGAGAGGGAAGTGGTGAGGGAGAGAGAAGTGGTGAGGGAGGGGGAGGGGAGGACTGGTGAGAGAGGGAATTGAGATGGGGAGAGGAGAAAGGCTGATATGGAGAGGAAGTAGGTGAGAAATGGAGGTCAGAGGAAGGAGAATGAAGAGTAGGAGAAAGGCAACCAGTCAGAAAATAGATATAGGGTAGACCTTGAGACAGACGGTAACTTGAATTCCAAGACGTGAAGTCATACATACGCACTTGTCCCCCCCCCCCCTCGGGGGCCATCACACACACACACACACACACACACACAACACACACACACACACACACACACACACACACACACACACACACACACACAAACACACACACACACAATACATTTGTTCAGCCTATTGAAATTCCGGGCAGCGACAGCTTCAACGACAAGTCAGCCCCCACTTTCTATCGAGCCTTCTCCTGTGGATCGCTGTGAAATATGTAAATCCTGTGGCCGGGACCTATCTGGGGCCTTGTTCGCTCCTATAGCCTCTCGTCTGTGACTCTGCCTTCGTCCCAACCACTATCACCGACACTACCACGACCACCATCATCAACACCTCAATCACCACCATCGCCATCAACACAATCTATTTCACCCAAATTACAAAACCACTATCACAAAATCTTCCAGCACCAACACTACCACGACCACCAAAATTACCAGCGCTTCACCTACACCAACTCTACCTCCACCACAACCATATCATCAACAAGGACACAACTATCACCAACAACAACAACAGCAACATTAACACAAGCATCAATTCCTCATTCATCAATACACTACAACACTACAACACCCGTTCCTTCCGCCTCACAATCGATGAAACGATGAGTGAGATATCACAAGTGAACCCAGAGAGAGAGAGAGAGGAGAGATAGAGAGAGAGAGAGAGAGAGAGAGAGAGAGAGAGAGAGAGGGAGAGAGAGAAGGAAGAGAGAAGAGAGAGAATGGCAGTACACAGCAGGCTAGGTAGCTTGACCGGACCCCGCTTCATGATACTGCCAGTAGTTCAGAAACATTTCAGTGTTGGACAGTTACATAACAAACTGCTAGTTTTGATAACTCATACAAACTAATAAAGCTTTTTGTGTTTGTTTTGTGCACGAGGGATATACTGCCGGACTTTTTGTATAAACATACAAACATATATTGGCTAGTTTTTAATTCATTTTGCAACAAAATGTTTTTTATGTGTGTTAAAAGCTTCTAAATTTTATTTTTTTCATTTACATTTGATATCATGTTAATGAAAATATTTAACCACGAATAGTTCAAACAAAAATTATTAGATTTAACTTTGAGAAATTAGACTAATCTTAATTTTGACACGTTTTGATCTGGATACACTCAAAAAGGAATATTTCTGGATTAAAACTACCTGACAGGGAGAGGCACTCGACAATTATAGAAATTCCTTAGAACACCAAGACTCAGCAGTATCTTCGCTATACGCCAGGACACAGCAGGGAAGGAATAATATTCAGACAGATTAAGGCAGCATCTGGGATCCTCTCGACGTAGGTTCGATCTCGTCACGGCTTTTGTCGATTTGTTCGAATAATATTCAGCTTTATGTAGCAGCGTGACTACCTCCTGGGTGCTTCGTTGCAGTTAGTGCTTTGCAACGATTGATCACTCTGGGTGGGCATAGACATTGTCAACAGATCAGTCAAATAAAAATATTTTATAATAAATGGTGCTGAGGGTGGTTGGACAAACTAACGTGGAAACTTAATTGGGGGGAGGGGACCTAAATAAATAAAACTATCAGGGGAAAACACCAAGCCATTACGACTATATAGCACTGGGAAGGGGTCAGGATAAGGATTTGGGATGGGACGGAGGGAAGGAATGGTGCCCCAACCATTTGTGGACGGTCGGGGTTTGAACGCCGACCTGCATGGAGTGAGACCGTCGCTCTACCGTCCAGCCCAAGTGGTTGGGCGGGGGGGGGGGACCTAAAACTCCCTTCAAATGCTTTATATGTGCTTTTTCTCCCTAGGATATAGATTTTCTTTTTAACCCCGTAACTCAGTTCAATTATCTGATGCAGGTTAAATGTTGCTAACAATGAACAATTACTTATCTGAAACTGAATTCTTAAAATATTTTGAGAGGTAATCTCCAAGCCATATTTGATCATGATTATTCACGCCATTATTTGATAACAGGATCGTGAATATGTCAAATATTGACATGAGAATGGTCCAGGACGGACCGAAACGTCGTCGTCCCTTCACCTTCTAGTGTGTGGTCTGGTCAACATACTTTAGCCACGTTATTGTGACTCATCGCCTGCATATGTCAAATATTGTTTGGTACTAAGCCGAGTACCATCTTCCCACGAATGGCAAGATGGTACTTGCCATTTGGTAAGATGGTAACTACAGTAACTTGATGGTAACCTGCAAGATGGTCACTACACAGAGTTTGAGGAAACGCAGGAAAACTAGTTCTAAAAAATATTGGGAGTGAGAATAACAGTTTTAAAAGTGAAAACGCATAAAGGAAGTCGAGTTATGAGGACAAGTGCTTAGGGAGTGTGTGACTATGTAGCACTTTTTTTTTTTTTGAGATATATACAAGAGTTGTTACATTCTTGTACAGCCACTAGTACGCGTAGCGTTTCGGGCAGGTCCCTGGAATACGATCCCCGCCGCGAAGAATCGTTGTTACAACCAAGTACACATTTTACTGTTGCGTTAAACAGAGGCTACAGTTAAGGAATTGCGCCCAGTAAATCCTCCCCGGCCAGGACACTTGGAAATGATATGATGATAAGGAACTTGGACATGAAGAATTATTGACGGAACCGTTATCATCGACTTTAACCATTGGGGATCGAACGAGGGCCCAGCAAAAGAAGTCCAAAGGAAGGGGGACAAAAACTATGAGAAGAAAGCGCCCAGCCATTTCGACTGTACAGCACTGGGAAGGGATCAGGATGGGGGGTTTGGGATGGGACGGGGGAAAGGAATGGTGACCAACCACTTGGACGGTCGGGGATTGAACGCCGACCTGCATGAAGCGAGGCCGTCACTCTACCGTCCAGGTCAAGTGGTTGTAGTCCAAGAGAGTGGGGAAATAATGATAAATGAGAGCAAAAGTGCACGAACCAGAATCTGGAGCTTCGTACATTCAAGGACAACAAAGAAAGTTTAAGCTGGAAAGCGCAAATAAATATACAGATACACACACTCAAACATAGCAAAAACAAACACACTCACACACACACACACACAAACATAGCAAAAACAAACACACTCACACACACACACACACTCACACACACACGGTGCTCGGTGCACCAGGGCGACAAATATACACAAACCTTGGACATAAAAATTCCTCGATACATTAACGCAGTGTTACACGCAACTTTAAGGGGCCCAAATCTTATTTCCTCGCTCGTGTAAATAGAGTGAGTTTGGAATTGCTGGATATGCACTAGCAAGGATATACACCGAATATACACTGCAGGCAGCAATAAAGGCACCACATACCGGTTTCGTCAACACAAGTATAAAGCCTATCGCCAGGGCATTTGTCCGAGCACCATTCCTCTACACACACATTATTACTCCTACAATAAAATGGACATTATATTTTTGTAGTTACGAGAAACAAATTATACATTATTTTGTTAACAAACAACAAGAAAATCTATGAATATGAACTTCATTTGAATATTATCAAATGGAAAGTTTTCGGAGTATCATTTTGTTTTTCCACGAATACAATCAAATTATTAGAATAAACTTGCATTTCCAGTGGCTACCTCACTGGGGAAAATTTCATAGAAAAGTTCTGATCTGTACGATGTTATATCTCTTGTTCCTTTGAAAAATGTTGGCTGGCAAGGGCTACTGATCTTCCAGGTATCGAACCTGCGATTATCCAGGGATCATCCCACTGGCTACCACAGTGCTTATGCCACTCCACCGTCGATTGGCTTATGAATATTACTGAAATTGGTGCTGGAGCTCACATGCTGCTCCAGACGCTCCTGACCACGACCCAGCACCACTCCAGATGCGTTTTGGCCACAGTCGGGGTGGCCATAGACTTTATAGTGATTTTCAGCTGGCAGACCATTCAGGGATGGAATTAGACCTAGGATTATACCCTGTTGCTACTTTTTCACAGTGTTTGTGTGTGTATATTCACACAGTGTGTGTGTGTATATTCACACAGTGTGTGTGTATATTCACACAGTGTGTGTGTATATTCACACAGTGTGTGTGAATATTGTGTGAATATTCACAGCATGTGTGTATTCACCTAGTTGTGCTTGCGGGGGTAGAGCACTGACTTTTTGGCCCCGCCTCTCAACTGTCAATCAACTGATGAACAGGTTCCTGAGCCTACTGGGCTCTATCATATCTACATTTGAAACTGTGTATGGAGTCAGCCTCCACCACATCACTGCCTAATGCATTTCATCTGTTAACTACTCTGTCACTTAAAAAGTTCTTTCTAACGTCCCTGTGGCTCATTTGGGTACTCAGTCTCCACCTGTGTCCCCTTGTTCGCGTACCACCCGTGTTAAATAGTGTATCTTTATCTACCCTGTCAATTCCTCTGAGAATTTTGTAGGTAGTGTGTGTGTGTGTGACAGTGTGTGAACGCATCAGTAAGAAAGTGCTTACAGCTGGCCATGACTCAAACTGGCTCTGCGGACTGTGTGTGTGTGTAGCAAGTTGGTGAAGTGTGGGAGTTTAAAGCTTGACTGAGACCATTACAGCCAGATTGAAATTGTATGAGAGGCTTTACTGTGCAAGGCCGTGGAGGATGGTCGCATCTGGACCTGCAAACTTGGCCCTCGAGACCAGCTCAAGCTCCCGCGAGCAGCATCAATAAGGCGCCTCCACAAGTTATATACTGACGAAGGAGTCGCGAGCAATAGCATATTCTCTTCACCGTATAAGTATAAGTTCCCCCCTCCCCCCACCATATACAGGTCAGTCTTTTTAAAGTCTCTGAGCTCCGGGCTTCGTTTTGACTCGAAGCTGTCACACACGTGGCTGCTCCGCTACACACCTGGTTCCTCTCCATCACATATGGGTTACCTCCATTATATCACCTTGAAGCCAATGTTTACTCTGATTTAATTGACTTCGCTCTATCTCCTGCCTCTCTGTCACCTCTGGCTCTTCTGCTTTGTGCCTCACCTGACTTCTCACTGTCAGACGTGGCAATTTCCCGTCCCACATGGCTCCTCTACATCACACCTTTTTGGTTGGCATCACACTGAGTTCCTTTCCACAACACCTGCAGGAACCTTTCTGTTATACCGGGTTTCACCTCTGTCACACCTGGCTCCTTTATGCCGTACTCGGACCCTCTCTCTCTCACACCTGTCTTATCTCCATCACACCTGGCTGCCCTCTGTTCTTAACACCTCTCTCTCTCTCTCTCTTCTCTTCTCCGCCGCATTCTGCTTCCACGTCAGAATATTTCGAAGAGAAACGTGGATAAAACTTTCTCTTTCTCCTTATTCCCTTTCCGCATAAACAGTCAAGGTGGGGAGAGTGAGAGGTCTGGCCACTAAGGAATGGGAAAGTTGGCCCTGTGGGCCACCAAAACCTTCGCTGACAGCCAGAGTTACAGAACTTCTCGCTCTGCTGTCCAGCGTCCTGCGGTCAACAGGTTGTAGGCACTTCGTCTTCCAAGGCAGCAATCGCAACACTGTTTTACTTACCGCAAACTGTCTTTCAGTTTTGAACAACCTATCTTTCTGTCTCTTGGTCTATTTGTTTGTCTCTCTGTCTCTCTCTCTCTCTCTCTCTCTCTCTCTCTCTCTCTCTCTCTCTCTCTCTCTCTCTCTGTCTCTGTCTCTGTCTCTGTCTCTGGCTCTCTCTCTCTCTCTCTCTCTCTCTCTCTCTCTCTCTCTCTCTCTCTCTCTCTCTCTCGCTCTCCCTCTCCCTCACCTCGTACGTAGAGTTCAGTGGCGGTATTTCGTGGACTACACGCCCGTGAATATCTTAAGTGAGGACTTTGTTGGTGAGAAGTTCCTAATACTTAGAGCTCACCTATCACGTTAGGTCTTGAAAGTCCTGCCAGTCTAGCCTGAGGACAGGGAGATTTTTTGTATAACAACTGATGTATATTATGCAATAATAAATTAGTTAACAAATGGTAGAAAATAAAGATTAGTGTTGCAACAGAATGTTATAAGCGGAATGGTGTGTGGAACACCGATGATATTATGAAATGGGCGGAGCATTTAGCAGATTCCTTCCTGTGATTGGCTGTTGCGGTGAATGTCAACAAAGAGTGTCTACCGTTGAAATGTACACGTGGTAATACTCCCTTCAGCACAACAACCCGCCTGCTGGGCTGCGGTTGGCCTGTTAGTAGTGCAATGTTCTGCCAATAGATGGCACCATGGCTGCAAACAGGCTACACACAGTTTGCTTGTTGATAGTATATTTTATTACCAGCAGATGGCATCAGCTGCATATATGAACTAATGCTAACCTAACTTGTTGATCGTAAATTTTTCTGCAGATGGCATCAGCTGTATTATTTCTGCAAATTCCCTTATACACTGATGTATAAAACCCCCTTAGCTTATGATAAGTTTTTTTATACCCTGCAAGTATTAGGAACTCAGAGCTCTGCAATTACTTTATTCAATCTTGTGCATATCATCATTATGAATTCTTTACGATT
>WNGS01169217.1:3538323-3549827 GCA_020271785.1 Procambarus virginalis
TTACAGACACAAAGAGACAGTGATACAAACACAGTTACAGACACAAAGAGACAGTGATACACACAGTTACAGACACAAAGAGACAGTGATACAGACACAAAGAACAGGGATACAGACACAGTTACAGCACAAAGAGACAGTGATACAGACAGTTACAGACAGAGACAGTGATACAGACAGTTACAGACACAAAGACAGTGATACAGACACAAAGAGACAGGGATACAGACACAGTTACAGGCACAAAGAGACAGTGATACAGACACAGTTACAGGCACAAAGAGACAGTGATACAGACACAGTTACAGACACAAAGAGACAGTGATACAGACACAGTTACAGACACAAGAGACAGTGATACAGACACAAAGAGACAGTGATACAGACACACAGTTACAGGCACAGTTACAGACACAAAGAGACAGTGATACAGACACAGTTACAGGCACAAAGAGACAGTGATACAGACAGTTACAGGCACAAAGAGACGGATACATACACAAAGAGACAGTGATACAGACACAGTTACAGACACAAAGAGACAGTGATACAGACACAAAGAGACAGGGATACAGACAGTTACAGGCACAAAGAGACAGTGATACAGACAGTTACAGACACAAAGAGACAGTGATACAGACACAGTTACAGGCACAAAGAGACAGTGATACAGACAGTTACAGACACAAAGAGACAGTGATACAGACACAGTTACAGACACAAAGAGACAGTGATACAGACAGTTACAGACACAAAGAGACAGTGATACAGACACAGTTACAGACACAAAGAGACAGTGATACAGACAGTTACAGACACAAAGAGACAGTGATACAGACACAAAGAGACAGGATACAGACACAGTTACAGACACAAAGAGACAGTGATACAGACAGTTACAGACACAAAGAGACAGTGATACAGACACAGTTACAGACCAAAGAGACAGTGATACAGACAGTTACAGACACAAAGAGACAGTGATACAGACACAGTTACAGACACAAAGAGACAGTGATACAGACAGTTACAGACACAAAGAGACAGTGATACAGACACAGTTACAGACACAAAGAGACAGTGATACAGACACAGTTACAGACACAAAGAACAGACACAAAGAGACAGTGATACAGACACAGTTACAGCACACAGAGACAGTGATACAGACTCAGTTACAGACACAAAGAGACAGGAACACAGACAGTTACAGACAGATTCAGGGAAAAATGCAGATTCGCAATTAGCTGGAAACAGTTAAAAATATTAACATCAAGAGAACAGTAATATGATCTTACTGTAGTAGGCTTACGTAGTAGTGATCTTACTGTAGTATGATCTTACTGTAGTAGTGATCTTACTGAGTAGTGACTTACTGTAGTAGTGATCTTGACTGTAGTAGTGATCTTACTGTAGTATGATCTTACGTTAGTAGTGATCTTAGAGTAATAGTGATCTTACTGTAGTAGTGATCTTACTGTAGTGATCTTACTGTAGTAGTGATCTTACTGTAGTAGTGATCTTACAGTAGTAGTGATCTTACTGTAGTAGTGATCTTACTGTAGTAGTGATCTTACTGTAGTAGTGATCTTATGTAGTTGTGATCTTACTGTAGTAGTGATCTTACAGTAGTAGTGATCTTACTGTAGTAGTGATCTTACTGTAGTAGTGATCTTACTGTAGTAGTGATCTTACTGTAGTGGTGATCCTCTTCTTCTCCTCTTTCTCCCCTCCTTCTCCGACTGTGTTGCACACAGACCCATGCAGTGTGTTGCGTGTGTTGCAAGCTAGCAACACACTAGATGTCTGGGATATGAGAAGGATATGAGGACTATAAAGTAGGGACACGATAAAATGAGCTGGGATATGAAAGCGTAATGAAGGTACGGTACCCCACAACTAGCACCCTCGGGGATCGAACGCGCTCCTGCAAGAAGCAAGACCCTCGTTTGACCGACGAGTCCGAACATTTGCACAGAGGAGAGAATTAATTACACGGGAGCTGAACAAACAAACCGATAATTCATGGACAAGACGAAAGAGAAAATCGGTTGATGAGAGGAAACTATAAAGCACTTGGAAGGATATATTTGAGGCGTCAGCACTCAGATGGGAATGATCGTGGGACGCGCCCCATTGGTGGAGAAATCACAGTAGGTAATAGGGGGTCGAGGCCCGTAATTCTGGCTAATTATGGTACTTCGAGCCAGGTATATAACCTTTTCTCAGTACTTCCGGGAATGGCTGTTGCCTGAGTGAACTGACCGTGTTATTTGTAGCACGGGGGTCTTGTCTGGAGGGTACCTGGGGTGTTGTGTGTGGTGGTGTGTTGTCTGGAGGGTACCTGGGGTGTTGTGTGTGGTGTGTTGTCTGGAGGATACCTGGGGTGTTGTGTGTGGTGTGTTGTCTGGAGGGTATCTGGGGTGTTGTGTGGTGTTGTGTTGTCTGGAGGGTATCTGGGGTGTTGTGTGGTGGTGTGTTGTCTGGAGGGGTACCTGGGGTGTTGTGTGGTGGTGTGTTGTCTGGAGGGTATCTGGGTGTTTTGTGTGGTGGTGTGTTGTCTGGAGGGTATCTGGGGTGTTGTGTGGTGGGTGTTGTCTGGAGGGTATCTGGTGTTGTGTGGTGGTGTGTTGTCTGGAGGGTATCTGGGGTGTTGTGTGGTGGGTGTGTGTCTGGAGGGTACCTGGGTGTTGTGTGGTGTGTGTTGTCTGGAGGGGTCTGGGGTGTTGTTGTGGTGTGTCTTGTCTGGAGGGTACTGGGGTGTTGTGTGGTGGTGTGTTGTCTGGGGGGTACCTGGGGTGTTGTGTGTGTGGTGTTTGTCTGGAGGGTACTGGGGTGTTGTGTAGTGGTGTGTTGTCTGGAGGGTATCTGGGTGTTGTGTGTGGTGTGTTGTCTGGAGGGTACCTGGGGTGTTGTGTTGGTGGTGTGTTGTCTGGAGGGTACCTGGGGGTTTGTTGGTGGTGTGTTGTCTGGAGGGTATCTGGGGTGTTGTGTGGTGGTGTGTTGTCTGGAGGATATCTGGGGTGTTGTGTGGTGGTGTGTTTCTGAGGGTACCTGGGGTGTTGTGTGTGTGGTGGTGTGTTGTCTGGAGGGGTACCTGGGGTGTTTGTGTGGTGGTGTGTTGTCTGGAGGGTATCTGGGGTGTTGTGTGGTGGTGTGTTGTCTGGAGGGTATCTGGGGTGTTGTGTGGTGGTGTGTTGTCTGAAGGGTACCTGGGTGTGTGTGTGGTGGTGTGTTGCCTGGAGGATATCTGGGGTGTTGTGTGGTGGTGTGTTGTCTGGAGGGAACCTGGGGTGTTGTGTGTGATGGTGTGTTGCCTGGAGGATATCTGGGGTGTTTGTGTGTTGGTGTGTTGTCTGGAGGGAACCTGGGGTGTTGTGTGTGATGGTGTGTTGCCTGGAGGATATCTGGGGTGTTGTGTGTGGTGGTGTGTTGTCTGGAGGATATCTGGGGTGTTGTGTGGTGTTGTGTTGCCTGGAGGGTACCTGGGGTGTTGTGTGTGGTGGTGTGTTGTCTGGAGGATCTGGGGTTTGTGTGGTGGTGTTTTGTCTGGAGGTACCTGGGGTGTTGTGTGTGATGGTGTGTTGCCTGGAGGATATCTGGGGTGTTGTGTGGTTGTGTGTTGTCTGGAGGGAACCTGGGGTGTTGTGTGTGGTGTTGTGTTGTCTGGAGGTACCTGGGGTGTTGTGTGTGGTGGTGTGTTGCCTGGAGGATATCTGGGGTGTGGTGTGTGGTGGTGTGTTTCTGGAGGTACTTGGGGTGTTGTGTGTGATGGTGTGTTGCCTGGAGGGTATCTGGGGTGTTGTGTGTGTTGGTGTGTTGCCTGGAGGGTACCTGGGGTGTTGTGTGTGGTGGTGTGTTGTCTGGAGGGAACCTGGGGTTTTGTGTGTAGTGTGTTTGTCTGGAGGTATCTGGGGTTTGTGTGTGTGTGTGTGTTGTGTGTGGTGTGTGTTGTCTGGAAGGTACCTGGGGTGTTGTGTGTGGAGGTGTGTTGTCTGGAAGGTACCTGGAGTGTTGTGTGTGGAGGTGTGTTGTCTGGAAGGTACCTGGAGTGTTGTGTGTGGTGGTGTGTTGTCTGGAGGGCACCTGGGGTGTTGTGTGTGGAGGTGTGTTGCCTTGAGGGTAGAATAACTGCTGGCAGAAATATACAAATATATTTACAAAGTTTGTAAACAACTTTTAAACGTGTTCCAAACATAATTAATCCATTGTTTCGTGGTGATTCCAGGATTAGTAACACAAGGGATGGTTGAACCATGGTGCCATCAAAACTAGCAGTGCCGTCGACTATATTCCTCAACACAAACTATCACCACAGACCAAAGCTAGTTAAACAAGTGTTAGTGGACCCAAGGTTAATTGAACCATGACTCGTTGAACCATGACTCGTTGAACCATGACTGGTTGAACCATGACTCGTTGAACCATGACTCGTTGAACCATGACTGGTTGAACCATGACTCGTTGAACCATGGCTGGTTGAACCATGACTCGTTGAACCATGGCTGGTTGAACAAATCCTAATTGAACCAGATTTAGTTAAACAAAAGCTAATTGATCAAAGGGGTAGTTCAGAGTTAACTGAACAAGGCCTAGTTGAACCAGTTATAGTTGTTCAGTTTTATTACCTAATGCTAGTAATTCTGGAGCTTATTGGCCAATAGCAGTAGTTTTAGACCTATTGACGAGTGCTAATAGCTATGGTATTATTGACCATTGATTGTTTCACTAGTGTTTCTTTGGAGAAAAACTACAGCTAGGGTTAGCGAGAGCAGAGTTAGAGGGACTACACGGCTAGTAACAGGCTACCTGGTAGAGTCGCTAGTTCCACACTACCCGGTGAAGTCAATGGAATTTTGAATCGGCCTACAGGATGTAGGCTAGTTCCAAGGCTATCAGAACAAGATCTAGTAAGGCTGTGGCTAATACTCAGAAATCGTTCTTGTGGGACTTGGGATAGGCTATTAGAAATAGAACGAAGGGAGTCGTGACTAGTTGTACCCTGATCAAATTATAGATTAGTAGTGGCAAGGCTAGGCATGCATCAGCTAGTTTATCTAGAACTAGTGTACCTAGAGCTAGTTAAGAGTTAGTGTACCTAGAGCTAGTTTAAGAGTTAGTGTACCTAGAGCTAGTTTAAGAGTTAGTGTACCTAGAGCTAGTTTAAGAGTTAGTGTACCGAGAGCTAGTTTAAGAGTGTACCGAGAGCTAATTTAGTGTACCTAGGGGTTCTACAGGCAGTGTTGCTGGCATCATTAATAATTGGCTCGGGGCTGAATTAGTTAGCCTAGTTTGAATATAGAATGGGTGATTCAATTGGGTTACATAATGGGGGTGAGAGGGGTTGGGGCGGTAATAAGGAGAGGGGTTGTTGGGGGGGGGGGTTAATTAGGGGTAAAATGCTTCACTGGATCACTAACGGACGTTGTAGAAACGGTTGTAACAAGATGTGGCGTCGCCCTTTGCCTGTTTAAATCCACCAATAGGAGGCCATAGGGGCTGCCGTGGAGGGGGGCTCAGGAATGGGGCGCGACGACCCCCTTCCCCCCCCCCCCCCTCCTCAGCTAACGGTCACCTGGGGAAGATACTCTCTGACCCCTCATGGTGAGGGGGAGGGGCGGTGACCCCCCCTCCAGTCCGACACAAATGACGCACCACAACCTCCAGAATTCACTATCATACACTCTCTCTCTCTCCACCATCACCTCCTTCCCCTCACCCCTCCACCCCCATCATCAACCCCTCTCACCCTCCACCATCCATCCAATCATCCCCCCCATCCAGACCCCCTGACCACCCCCACCACCCCCACCACAGTGAGTCAGAGCCGCTACAGCTGTGGGTAAGTGCTTGCTTACCTCATGATTCCTGCTTTCACATTTGGGCCTGTTAGGCGCCTGTATTGTGGGTGTTATCCGGATATCCTGTGGGTGTTATCTGGATATCGCGTGGGTGTAGTCCAGATATGTCGTCGGAGTACGGGTATCGTGTGGGTGAGGTTATAGATAATGCGCAGATTAAATGTTGGGAGGTAGATAGTGAGTTTGGGTGGGGAGATATGGGTCAGTATGGTGTGGGTATGAGTTATTTTTTTATGTTTATATAAGTCAATGTGGTGGGAGTATGAGTTAGTGGTGTGGGTATGAATCAGTGTGGTGTGGGTATGAATCAGTGGTGTGTGGGTATGAATCAGTGGTGTGTGGGTATGAATCAGTGGTGTGGGTATGAATCAGTGTGGTGTGGGTATGAATCAGTGTGGTGTGGGTATGAATCAGTGTGGTGTGGGTATGATCAGTGTTGACCACTCCACCACTGGTGTTGTCTACACTGAGGGTACTGTCAACATCTGACGTTACGGAGCTGTGCCCCGTAACATCTCTACACCAGCTGTGTCTGGGTACAAGTGACAGGATGAACAACCCAGCCGATTTTCTTCCTATTGGGGAGTGATGTACATGCTGCTATGGCGGTGTGTTCACTCACAGGATGAGTGACACTGCCCAATACTGTCACTATGGAGGTGTGTTCACTCACAGGATGAGTGACCCTGCCCAATACTGTCACTATGGTGGTCTCCACTCACAGGATGAGTGACGCTGCCCAATACTGTCACTATTGTGGTGTGTTAACTCACAGGAGTGACGCTGCCCAATACTGTTACTCTGGCGGTGTGTTCACTCACAGGATGAGTGACGCTGACCAATACTGTCACTATGGCGGTGTGTTCACTCACAGGATGAGTGGCGCTGCCCAATACTGTCACTATGGTGATGTGTTCACTCCCAGGATGAGTGACGTTGCCCAATACTCTCACTATGGCGGTATGTTCACTCACAGGATGAGTGGCGCTGCCCCAATTCTGTAACTATTGCGGTGTGTTCACTTACAAGATGAGTGACGCTGCCCAATACTGTCACTATGACGGTGTGTTCACTCACAGGATGAGTGGCGCTGCTCAATTCTGTAACTATGGCGGTGTGTCCACTCACAGGATGAGTGACGCTGCCCAATACTGTAACTATGGCGGTGTGTCCACGCACAGGATGAGTGACGCTGCCCAATACTGTCACTATGACGGTGTGTTCACTCACAGGATGAGTGGCGCTGCCCAATTCTGTAACTATTGCGATGTGTCCACTCACAGGATGATTGACGCTGCCCATTACTGTAACTATGGCGGTGTGTCCACTCACAGAATGAGTGACGCTGCCAATACTGCAACTAGGGGGATGTGTTCTCTCACAGGATGAGTGACGCTGCTCAATACTGTAACTATGGCGGTGTGTTCACTCACAGGATGAGTGACGTTGCCCAATATTGTCACTATATTGGTGTGTTCACTTACAGGATGAGAGGCGCTGCCCAATACTGTCACTAGGGTGATGAGTTCACTCACAGGATGAGTGGCGCCACCCAATACTGTCACTATGGCGGTGTGTCCACTCACAGGATGAGTGGCGCCGCCCAATTCTGTCACTATGGCGGTGTGTCCACTCACAGGATGAGTGCGCTGCCCAATACTGTCACTATGACGGTGTGTTCACACACAGGATAAGTGGCGCTGCCCAATACTGTCACTATGGCGGTGTGTTCACTCACAGGATGAGTGGCGCTGCCCAATATTGTCACTATGGCGGTGTATCCACTCACAGAATGAGTGGCACTGCCCAATACTGTCACTATGGTGGTGTGTTCACTTACAGGATGAGTGACACTGCCCAATACTGTCACTATGGCGGTGTGTCCACTCATAGGATGAGTGGCGCTGCCTAATACTGTCACTATGGTGGTGTCCACTCACAGGATGAGTGGCGCTGCCCAATACTGTCACTATGGCGTTGTGATCACTCATAGGATGAGTGACGCTGCCCAATACTGTTACTATGGTGGTGTATTCACCCACAGGATGAGTGTCGCTGCCCAATACTCTCACTACGGCGGTGTGTTCACTCACAGGATGAGTGGCGCTGCCCCAATTTGCAACTATTGCGGTGTGTTCACTTACAGGATGAGTGACGCTGCCCAATACTGTCACTATGACGGTGTGTTCACTCACAGGATGAGTGGCGCTGCCCAATTCTGTAACTATTGCGATGTGTCCACTCACAGGATGAACTTTTTGCAATTCCCTCTGCAGAGCCGGCCTTTTGATGTTCCTGCGAGGATTGGAGGGTACGGAGAGGTGGAGGGATTGCCGAGCAGGGGGGATGTGAAGAACGGTTCGGGAGGGGGTAGTGCACGACATGGGGGGAGAGGTAGTGTTGGGAGAGAGACGGAATGGAAGGCGTTGGGAGGACACCTGCGATAGTGGGGCCATAACTGGGCATCACTGAGTTTTGTTGTCGCTGGAAAACACCTTTATCCCGTGTGGTGTGTGTGTGTTGTGTGTTGTGGTGTGGTGTTGTGTGTGTGTTTTTGTTTGGTGTTGTGTGTTGTGTGTGTGTGTTGTGTGAGATATTTTGCTGTTGCACTGCTAGAAAAGAAATAGCAGCTTAGATCTTGCGAGATGTTGCTTGATTGTTCATTGGGGTAGACGAGAAGCACTCTCCTGTCTTTCATTGACATTGCAATATAACTGTGGATTCGCTGCTGCGGAGTTGCAATCATCCAACTCAAACTATGTTTGATATTTTAAATTATCACTTTGCAATACAATTGAAGGATTTGTTACTAACTTCGTAATGCTTAAATAATTGATTCTTCTTTACCCTCGAAAAAATAGACGAAATTTAAACAAACTTTCATAATAACAAAAAATGGTCTCCCGAAATAGCCCTTCGCAATGCGTTAAACAACGGTTTTTCCTCTCGGGTTTTTATCATGGAAATAACAATGCCCAAACCAACGTAAAAAAAGTCCATTACCCTAATTCAATTGGTAATGAATTAGGTAACGGCTTTCCCCTGAAACTCCCCACATTTTCCAGGCTTCTCAAGCTTGTTCATTCCAGTGTCAGGTGTAAAAGGATGAATATTGTGTTGTGTTTTTTGGTTTTGTGTTTTTTGTTTTTGTTTGTTGTTTGTGTGTGATATTTGCCAACACCCCCACCCACCCCACCCAACAACCACAAACCCCCCACCACCCTAACACAGCCCCCCCCCCCCCCAAACCCCACTCTTATTCTGCGGAATATGATGGGAAAGCAATGAAAGTTTTATAAACACTAGTAACTGAACCCTTCGCTTCGGCACCGGAACCCTTGCTCTAGAACCTAAATATTTATTATAACACTTGAACTCTTGTGCTAGCACCTGAACCCCTTTTTTATAAATATAACATATTCTTATAGGTTCGCTAAATATAATTTTTAGTCTCCAAAACGCATATTTTGGTTTTTGTTTAGGGGTTGTAAGAAAAACTTCGGAATTATCCTTCATCCCCCGTGACCTCCTGAGAGAGAGGTTACGACAGATTTACGTGGCGTAAGGTGCAAACTGACTCGCGTCACTGGGCTTTAAAATGCTCATTGGCATCTATGTGTTTTGCTCGTCCTTAGCCAAATACAGAGACAGAAATATATACGGGGAGAGTGTTGCACCATGCGTAAATAAACATTTGGTCTCTCTTTACTCTCTCTCTCACTCTCTCTCTCTCTCTCTTTCTCCTCTCATCTCTCTCTCTCAATCCTACGCTCACCATCCTCTCTCTCTCATCTCTCTCTCTCTCTCTTTCTTTTTTGATGGTTGCGGTGCGTTATTATTTCCTTATTATTGTATTTCGTGGATTGATTGCTGTAGTTTTTTTTCAGCTGCTTAATTGTTTCGTTCGGGTTTTGTTTACTTTGGATTACATCATAAGGCGGCAGGCTCTGTATGTATGGATGGTTAGAACAAGGAGCACAGGATATGTGTATAAGATGTATTCTGCTCCTCGGGGCGTGTATAGTATATTATTGATAGTTCACTTTTTGTCCAGGACTATGTTCAGAACAAAAGAAAACTTGCTTGTTAGTCAGTCAACTGCTGTGGAGGCCTTATTATTCCTCCAGAATTGATAGGCCTTAATGAGCCTTAATTCAGAGAGTGTTGGGTCTTAAGATCAACTGTCATAGTCTACTATGTAAAATGCTAATCTATCTTGTAATTACGTGATAAGCTCATATATCTTGCAAGTATATGAAATATACAAAGTAGGAAATATATCAAAGAATTTAGAATATTAGTCAAAATAATCGAGCCCAATTCTCTTGGCGTTCTGACAATTTGACAAGCGTTAACCATTGCGTTTACCAGACCACAAGCATTCACACTAAGGCATTCACACTAAGGCATTCACACGCAGGCATTCCACCTAAGGCATTCACACCAAGACATTCACACGCAGGCATTCACACTAAGGCATTCACACAAGCATTCACACGCAGGCATTCACACTAAGGCATTCAAGCATTCACACGCAGGCATTCACACCAAGCTCATTACACTAAGGCATTCACACTGAGGCATTCACACGCACAGGCATTCACACTAAGGCATTCACACCAAGGCATCCACACAAGGCTTCCAAGCATTACCCAGCAACACCAATCATTCACACCAGTCATCACACCAAGTCATTCACACAAGCATTCACACCATATAACAAGTCATTCACACCAAGTCATTCACACTAAGGCATTCACACCAAGTCTTCACACCAAGGGGGCCACAGGTAGCCTGGTGGAATCGCGCAGGACTTGTAATTCTGTGCGCGGGTCGAATTCCCGCACCCGGCAGAACACAAATGGGCAAAGTTTCGTTCACCCCTGAATGCCCCTGTTACCTAGCAGTAAATAGGTACCTGGGAGTTAGTCAGCTGTCACGGGCTGCTTCCTGGGTGTGTGTGTGTTGTGTGTTGTGGTGGTGGGGGAAAAAAAAAAGTCGTTGTGTAGTGAGTACGTTGATTGGCGTTGAGGAGGGGCCGAAAGAGCAAAGCTCACCCCCGTAAAATACACCAATCCGAGAAAACTAAGGCATTCCACACCAAGTCATTCACACGGAGTAAGGGCATTCACACCAAGCATTCACACCAAGTCATTCACACCAAGCATTCACACCAAGTTCATTACACCAAGCATTCACACCAGGCATTCACACCAAGCTTCACCCAAGGTCATCACACCAAGCATCACCAGGTCACACCAGGGCATTCACACCAAGTCATTCACACCAAGTCATTCACACCAAGTCATTCACACCAAGTCATTCACACTGAGGAAGTCACACCAGGGCATTCACACCAAGTCATTCACACTGAGGAAGTCACACCAGGGCATTCACACCAAGTCATTCACACCAAGTCATTCACACCAAGTCATTCACACCAAGTCATTCACACCAAGTCATTCACACCAAGTGCATTCACACCAAGTCATTCACACTGAGGAAGTCACACCAGGGCATTCACACCAAGTCATTCACACCAAGTCATTCACACCAAGTCATTCACACCAAGTCATCACACCAAGGCATTCACACCAAGTCATTCACACCAAGTGCATTCACACTGAGGAAGTCAACCAAGGC
>WNGS01169217.1:3567174-3579026 GCA_020271785.1 Procambarus virginalis
CTGGGTCTGGCGGAGTGTTAGACACGAGTGGAGGAGGGAGGAGGGGAGGAGAGGCAAATTGGCACTTAGGCAGAAACATAACAGGATCATCGACATGTCAGTCTGCGGCTAACAGCCAGCCTAACTACCTGAGGGCTTGGGCAGCCTCGCTTTTATGTAATTGGTATAAAACGTTTGATTGGGTGAACTTGGGATACGTGGCGTGGTCCCTTGTCTCTCCCGTGAGAAATTAAAAAAGACCTGAACCGGCCGTACACACGTTTCTGGTGTAAAACTCGAATCACTTTTAATCCAAATACGATGTTTGCTTTCAAAGTAAGATATATAAAGCAAACACAAAAAAGTTTAGAAAACCAATAGAGAGCTAGTTTGGATTTAATATATTTCGAGTGACTTTTGCAACCTGGAAGGAACATTACTGAGACAAATTAAATCTTTGTCGTGTGCAAAGTTCCCGCAAAGTTCCCGTTCACAGATTTTATACTCGGTTCAAGCGCGCAGTTTAATATTGGAGTAAAATGAGAAAATAACGAATAAAGTTACAAAGAACTTGTGTAATTATCTTCAATTCGAAATAATGATGAAATCAATCGATCCGACAGAATCGAATATTTTTACAATGTAATGCACCCACAAAAATTATATTTTGAAATGAAAATTGTGCCATTTAGTTCCCCCTACCTTCCGCTCTTGCCTGTGTGGGGAGCTCCCTCCCTTTCCGTCTTACCCTTGTGAAGAGCTTCTCTCTCCTCCCCACTTGCCCAGCTTCACCCAAGCAAAGTTTTGATTACGCTGTGTCCTGGTGAAGGTAGCTGGCCAGGCCTGATGCCTCACACACTCCCACCAAGTGAAGCTGCCTCTCGGTGAAGCTGGACGCTGCCTCTCGGTGAAGCTGGAAGCTACCTCTCGGTGAAGCTGGAAGCTACCTCTCGGTGAAGCTGGAAGCTATCTCTCGGTGAAGCTGGAAGCTGCCTCTCGGTGAAGCTGGAAGCTGCTTCTCGGTGAAGCTGGAAGCTACCTCTCGGTGAAGCTGGAAGCTGCCTCTCGGTGAAGCTGGAAGCTACCTCTCGGTGAAGCTGGAAGCTGCCTCTCGGTGAAGCTGGAAGCTGCCTCTCGGTGAAGCTGGAAGCTGCCTCTCGGTGAAGCTGGAAGCTGCCTCTCGGTGAAGCTGGAAGCTGCCTCTCGGTGAAGCTGGAAGCAGCCTCTCGGTGAAGCTGGAAGCTACCTCTCGGTGAAGCTGGAAGCTACCTCTCGGTGAAGCTGGAAGCTACCTCTCGGTGAAGCTGGAAGCTGCTTCTCGGTGAAGCTGGAAGCTGCCTCTACCCCAACCACCCTATAACACTAACATCAAGTCACACATCACCTTGCAAGGTTTGGTGAGGCTAGCCCTTGGCGTCTGGCTCCCCCAAGCTTGAACAGACAGACAGACATTCCCTCTTACAGATAAATCTGTCTGTAAAGCCTTTCTCTGTCTTCATTTACATCAATAAATCAATAGAACTTTATATCTGTAGTTTATATTCATTTATAACCCTGCTGTCTTATATATCTTTATTACATTGTTTGAACAACCTTTAACAACCACAAGTAAACCGTGACGACGCGGAAGTGTTTGTGTGTATTCCGTCGTCACCAGCTGCGGCTTGTATATTATGTCGTCACCAGCTGCGGCTTGTATATTACGTCGTCACCAGCTGCGGCTTGTATATTACGTCGTCACCAGCTGCAGCTTGTATATTCCGTCGTCACCAGCTGCAGCTTGTATATTCCGTCATCACCAGCTGCGGCTTGTATATTCCGTCATCACCAGCTGCGGCTTGTATATTACTTCGTCACCAGCTGCGGCTTGTATATTACGTCGTCACCAGCTGCGGCTTGTATATTCCGTCATCACCAGCTGCGGCTTGTATATTACGTCGTCACCAGCTGCGGCTTGTATATTCCGTCATCACCAGCTGTGGCTTGTATATTACGTCGTCACCAGCTGCGGCTTGTATATTACGTCGTCACCAGCTGCGGCTTGTATATTCCGTCATCACCAGCTGCGGCTTGTATATTACGTCGTCACCAGCTGCGGCTTGTATATTCCGTCATCACCAGCTGCGGCTTGTATATTACGTCGTCACCAGCTGCGGCTTGTATATTCCGTCATCACCAGCTGCGGCTTGTATATTACGTCATCACCAGCTGCGGCTTGTATATTACGTCGTCACCAGCTGCGGCTTGTATATTCCGTCGTCACCAGCTGCGGCTTGTATATTACGTCATCACCAGCTGCGGCTTGTATATTCCGTCGTCACCAGCTGCAGCTTGTATATTACGTCATCACCAGCTGCGGCTTGTATATTACGTCGTCACCAGCTGCGGCTTGTATATTCCGTCATCACCAGCTGCGGCTTGTATATTACGTCTTCACCAGCTGCGGCTTGTATATTACGTCGTCACCAGCTGCGGCTTGTATATTACGTCGTCACCAGCTGCGGCTTGTATATTCCGTCATCACCAGCTGCGGCTTGTATATTACGTCGTCACCAGCTGCGGCTTGTATATTCCGTCATCACCAGCTGCGGCTTGTATATTCCGTCATCACCAGCTGCGGCTTGTATATTACGTCATCACCAGCTGCGGCTTGTATATTACGTCGTCACCAGCTGCGGCTTGTATATTCCGTCGTCACCAGCTGCGGCTTGTATATTACGTCGTCACCAGCTGCGGCTTGTATATTACGTCATCACCAGCTGCAGCTTGTATATTCCGTCGTCACCAGCTGCGGCTTGTATATTACGTCATCACCAGCTGCGGCTTGTATATTCCGTCGTCACCAGCTGCAGCTTGTATATTACGTCGTCACCAGCTGCGGCTTGTATATTCCGTCATCACCAGCTGCGGCTTGTATATTCCGTCATCACCAGCTGCGGCTTGTATATTACGTCGTCACCAGCTCCAGTTAGTGACACTTGTCACTCGACTTCTCTGGACGTGAATTGTGACTGTTGCTCTGTTTCTGAAATGGAATTAATATTTCCTTGACATCAGATTAATTCTTTCACGTTAACATAGGATGACGTGTGAAATGTTATTAAACGTGCACGTTGTGTTAAGTGAATCGCAAACACTTGCGACAATTCATAGCACCAGCCTGTCTACTAAAAAGACAGATGGACAGGAACTGAGTTTGGCAGCGTGCTGGTTGACGGTTGGGGTTTATGTAGTACCGTCTAACTGGGCTTATTGAGGACAGAGTTTGGAGATCTGTCAAACTGCTATCTTCCCTGGGGCTAGGTTCGTTCAGGCGGCGGCCGAACCAACAGGTAATATCATTATTGATATTTACAGTACGTGAACGAAGCACTGGTCGAGAAGACTCCACATACGTCATCAAGTGTGAGCCGTGTATAAAGTGTCTTTCATTCATAAACAAGGGGGGAGGGGGTATGGCGGCTGGATTAACGAGCCTTTTGGCTTTTGTTGACGGAGACGGGTATAGCTGACTGGAATGCTTCTCGGGGGTTGGCGTCCATTAGTTTCTTATAAAAAGCTAACTCTTTGGTTGGCAGTTTGAAGAGAATACCCCGACTTCCTGAAGACTTTGCTGTTTACCTCCTATGCTTCAAGTAGATTTTGTCACCGAATATATATATATATATATATATATATATATATATATATATATATATATATATATATATATAAACTAATAATAATAATAATAATAATAATGTTAATAGTAATAATAAGAATAAAATAATATTATAATTCAACGAATATCAAATTCTAAACTTCTATAATCTCCTGATCAATATCCTGGTATTATATGGCTCTGTCACAATTTATAAACAGCGAACAGAGCTGGGACCGCCTGTCTGAAACATGACCACAGGAGTTACTAAACTGGGGCTCTAACGTCCTCTCTCAATTAGGAAGCTTGCTAGAGTTGTGATACCCTTGGGGCATGAATACCCTCGTCGGCACACTCCTGCCATTTGTCAACACTGTTATTAGTTCATACTTACGCCATCTGTGTGTCAAGAGTCGAGCCATTAATTCCTATCTTCGACATGTTGTGGCTGAGGCGGAGAAGGCTGACGTGGTGCCTCTAGTGTGGGCTGACGTGAGGCAGTGAGAGATGACAGTGTTGTGCCCTCTGGTTTGTGCTGACATGAGAGGCAACGAAGCTCGATAAGCTATTCGGCTCCACTCTCTCAAAATACTAGTTGTAGTAATGGCCGTGATGCACTCTTATATGAGAGCCACTGGTCTGTAATGTTATTAACACTAATAAAGATAATAAAAATTATTATAATTAATATTATAATTCTGGGATAAACAGTGAACAAGTGCCTTCCTCTGACGTTCAGTCTGTAAGACTACAATGATAAAGGAAACTGCGGAAGTTGTCTTTATTGGCCCTGGTATGGGCCAATACAAGGCTCCAATTTATACCTACCCAAAGTGGAAGTGGGGCGATCTTGACACTTGCATATATCCCACCAACCCACGCTGGACTTTGCGTCTCTGCTCCAGAGGTTAACGAGGAGAGTTCCAGCCACTTCTATTGCCGCTCTTACTGTTCTTGCTGCTGCTATTGCTGCTGTTGCTGCTGCTGCAGCAGACCTTAAAATCTTCTCAGCGTAATCTTCTCTCAGAATTACCATAATCCAATGGCAATCAGCGGTAAAATGCTCATTGTTGACCGATTTGGCTAGCGCCCACCTCGGCGAGGCCCTGAGTGGGCTCCCAGCTGCCACCTTCACCATGTCCACGGACTCTTGAGCTTCTGAATTTGAAGAAAGCAGAACAGTGCAAACAGGAAAAAGCAGGTCCATTGTTTATCACAATGAAATGTGTCAACTAAAACACGTGTATATAAGTAACAAAACCAGCAGACTAAGAGACGTTGTCACAGCTTGTATAAGAGTAAGACACAGGCTCTTGACAGTTGAGACGCGGGACCAAAGAGCCAGAGCTCAACCGCCGCAAGCCCAACTATGTGACTACAACTTGGTGAGTACTTGGCTACAGGTATCTCTGGCGGTTCGGCTTGTATAGGATCTAGATGAAGTAAAGTGTAAAGTGTGTAGACAAAGACAGGGACACCCACTCGAACACTATATCATGGACTGTAGTAAAATTGAGCAAGTCAGAGATCAGTCTAAACTCACGTTGTATGTAATGGCAAACCATCTTATTACTAAGGATATAATACCTGAAATCCTTGCACTGTATCCATATTTCGCTTCCAATTGATAAATGACATATGAGATTAAGAAACAAATGGTGTATTGTGAAGACTAATAATAATAAACAGCAGCTCCCCTATGACTCTGTAATATCTCCATTGCACAAACTATTATGTATTAGCCATTAGACCTACCATAATGTATAATGATTTACTGTAATTATATAGCTCTTGAAATAGATCGTTCTCTGTAACTAGCTGACATTGTAATTATAAGGTGTGAAGGATAGAAGAAATTGTCAGTATAATAATCTCCATTGAGGTTTGATAAAGACCTTTTGTGCCCTCTGTAATGCTTTTTGCGCTACCGCTCACAGGATGAGTATGGGGTGCACAATAAACTAGCCGCCGACGGCAGTCTCAATAACAAATATCATTCGCCGTCATATCAGTCCGCAGTGGACACATATTGCTGCCTCTAGCGGGGGTGTGGGGAGGACTCATTTACAGACACATCAACCCGTTGTCCTGATCTGCAACTCCGTAATAAATCCAACCTTCTAGCTTAACCAGAAACTTGCGAAGCCAAATAACCCACCTAACCTTTCGAGTCCGATGCACAGGAAATGTGAATATTTGCGAGTCGTTGCTTTATTGAAATGTGTTGCATTTGTATCGTAATTACGATAACGTAACGAAATCCGGCAGTTTTGTTGGGAGGTTTGGATGCGTGTCCGGTGCTTTCCTAGTTGTTCCTCCCATATGTTTATCTCTCGACACTTGACTTGTTTCAAGTGTCGAGAGATGAGAACCAAAACTGGTTCTCATGCAGGAACCGCATGAGAACCAGTTTTGTTAATGAAGCCGCTAGATGTGACTCTGGTCGTTGTATACTCTGGGAACACTGAGGTGGCTTGCTTGTCAAGGCACCAACCCAGATTTCGGTCGACCAGGTAGAACAGAAGCCACTACATGCTTCCCAAGAGACGGTTCGCGATGCGATCTCTATGCTTGTACCTTCCTTTCCTTTGACTATCTTCCTCTACTGATAAAGGGGAGTTTATCAGGCACTGCTAATTGTTCAGGTATTGGATATTTACTGATCCAATGCTAAACTAAATTTTATTCATCAGAATTCGCAGGACAAATGCCATGACTCTTGTCAAGGACTATATCATGATAGCAAATTTCATTGGCGGTTGACTTTGCATTGGCATTATGACTTACAAACCTGTTAAGGTTTATCAAGACCACAAACAATAGCCACAATCAAGACCACAACAATAGCCACAATCAAGGCCAAAACAATAGCTTGCTGATCAACCTCAAGTCTACCTTAGTCCTAGACAATGTTCAGGACTAGAGTAAACTCCCAGTCTATATACATCGAGAAGCGGGATATATATATATATATATATATATATATATATATACATATATACTTAACGGTGTATATATATCTCCTGTGACTGTGTTGATGTTTCATAATAATATTTATTCCGTGTCTTCTCACCCAGGAACATTTTATACGTCCCGTCAAACATAATTAAAATTATGCCTTGACATATTGCATGGAATTCTCTCTATTGCAATTTCGGCTAATATAAAAAAATAATATATATAATCCATATCCGATGTGATACCACGTATTTCATTAGCAACGCCATTTGCATATCGGTTCATTGTTAGTCAAAGTCCTGTCAGTGTCAATATTTGGTTCCCTTGTGTGAATTTTAATTAATGGTCTCGAGCCTGGATTCAGTGTCTTTCTGTTTGTTTGAATCTACATCATTTTGCATCCAGTGTTTGGAGTCCCTTCAAATTTGTCGCAAATGCCTACTGCAGGCGAATTTAGAGGGCAATCGTGCGTCACCTGAGTATACGCTTGGGAGAATTGGCGACATTGGCGAATGGTATTTTACTTATGATTGACTGTATATTATGATTCACTGGATGGCAAGCGGGCATGCATCTCAGCGAATACATATACATTTTCATGAGGATCCATATATATATATATATATATATATATAATATATATATATATATTATATATATATATATATATATATATATATATATATAATATATATATATATATATTATAAGTATACATGTACGTCTAAACATTACTAACTACACACATTCTCCTACCGGACTCTCAGCTTGTGCGTCTCTCATGTTGTACCTTGTGGTCCCCAACGTACGAATTACAGAGTATTATGAAAAGTAGCGGCTCACGAATATCTACGTTTTCTATACAACGGTTGGTCAAGTTTGGTGGGTTGTATGGGGTCGTGCGTTTCTGCTTAGGTTAAGACGTTTGATTTTGTACGTTGTGGCAAATCAAGAGAACTTGAACACGATCTGATCTTGTGTTGCTCCACGCATGACGTTTCTGGTATCTTGTTACAAAAATGTCTTCCTGTATTGTTTGTTAAGATAAGTTCCCTCTCAGTGTGTGAATGTGTGTGTGTGTGTGTGTGTGTGTGTGTGTGTGTGTGTGTGTGTGTGTGTGTGTGTGTGGGTGTGTGTGTGTGTGTGTGTGTGTGTGTGTGTGTGTGTGTGTGTGTGTGGTGTGTGTGGTGTGTGTGTAGGGATGCTTCTGGTCACCCCTCCACACGCGAGAGAGAAATGGCGTAATCTCCTCCTCTATTTCTCAGCCTCACCCCACGCTCATCTCCAGTGATAAATTATCGCCGTTATCGCCAATCATCGATGGATTTATACCCTTCGCACTGGGAAAACTTTTTAATTTTTCCGGCGCCCGAGTCTTGGACAGATGATTAATAAACATTCCACCTCTCAGCGCGGCTGCTGAGAACTGGGCGTCAGACTGGACTTTCTTAGGTGTCCTCTTTCGGTCTTGAATTTCAGGACAAAGCTCCAAGTCCAAAAAAAATATGACTCATATATCTATCTCTGTGATACAACACCGACTCTCCATAGTCTTTTTTCTCCATAAGACTCTCCACTTATATGCTGTATGGATAAGTCATAGACACGACGTGGATAATTCATAAACAAGTCATGGATAAATTTCAAGCATATCCAGACTGTCATATAGAGCCATCATGGATTCATGAATTTCAAATATATATATCTCCTTAATGCGTAAGAAACACCTGGAATTTTCCGCCTGGATTCAAGTTGGATAAATCCAGGTTCGATGAAGTTAAGCTAGATACACAGAGGTTGGATGAATTCATTTTGGATAAATTTGGTAGCATTGCTCTGATGCTCAACGGTTGTGGATAGGCAGCTATAGGAATATGCTAAAAACGCATTAAATACGCATTGTTGGCTGACAATAGTCATGATTTATTGGTATGTTGTGCATGTCTTTATAAATGTGTCGGGCATGGGTAACTGACATGTCGCCTTGTCAGGCATACGCCATCGACGTGCTGAATGTGCCTTGATAAACATGTCAATTAAGCATCAAAGACATGTCACACATGCGTTGCAGATATCTCGGACGCTCACATCCCCGTTAGTAGAAAACGCAACTTGACAATTGCATAGCAAGTGCGTCCAATCACCAGACCCATTGCTGTTTATTTGTTTAAAAGTCGATACAGATTTCTCTCCCTCCAAAAAAAAAATGTCGAAATTCAATATTTTGGGCCCTTTGTGCCTGTTTGAGTGCATTTGTTTGTGTATTTGTTTAAAATTTCAATACAGCAAAACTAGGGTATTCACTCTTGCAACAGCAGACTTCATATGATTTCATTTAAAGTGACTTAATCACCTTTGGAATGTGTTACTTCGTATGTGAGTGAACGCACTCTGCAGGATGGATGAGTAACAGGGTGTATTAAAGAGTTAATACACTGGACTTATAAAGGGGTAACAGACTAAATACCTAAAGAGAGGGACTCATTGTAGGGTAGATATATAAAACTGCAAGTTTATATATCTTTTATATAAGATATATAAAACTGCAGGTTATATAAGATTCATAGCAGGTTAGATCCATTAAAGAATGGAGGGAGGATTCATAACACGAATTAGGCTTGATGAGTGGATACAACTGCTGCTTTCAAAGAGGACCCTTCCTTAACACTGTCACCATTACAGCACCTGACGGAAGTTCCTCTTGATCATAAACAGCTTTCCGAGAAACGAAATAAATTACATAACCAGTTAGATGTCTTGGGTACTGGGAATCACCCACACTGTGAAGGAATGAGAGGAATGAGCTACGAGGAAAGATTACTGGAACTGAATCTCACAACACTGGAAGACGGAAGAGTTAGGGGAGACATGATCATTACCTACAAAATTCTCAGAGGAATTGACAGGGTAGATAAAGATAAACTGTTTAACACGGGTGGTACGCAAACTAGGGGACACACGTGGAAATTTAGTACCAAATGAGCCACAGGGACGTTAGAAAGAACTTTTTCAGTGTCAGAGTATAGTTAACAGATGGAATGCATTAGGCAGTGATGTATTCACCTAGTTGTGCTTGCGGTGGTTGAGCTCTGCTCTTTCGTCCCGCCTCTCAACTATCACTCAATCAACTGTTACTAACTACTAACCAATTTTTTTCCACACACACACACCCAGGAAGCAGCCCGAAACAGCTGTCTAACTTCCAGGTACCTATTTACTGCTAGATAACAGGATCATCAGGGTGAAAGAAACTCTGCCCCTTTTGTTTCTGCCTCCACCGGGGATCGAACCCGGACCCAAGGATTACGAGTTCACAGCGCTGTCCACTCAGCTATCAGGACCCCAGAAATTGTGGTGGTGACGTGGCGAAGGCTGACTTCATACACAGTTTCAATGTAGATATGATAGAGCCCAGTAGGCTCAGGGAACTGTACTCCAGTTGATTGACAGTTGAGAGGCGGGACCAAAGAGCCAGAGCTCAACTCCCCACAAGCACAACTAGGTGAGTACACTATGTCTGAGAATGCGTGAGGGGCGCCCCGTCACCGCCAGCGCCGCCCTTACTGTCGCAAAGGAATCACACCTGAGACCAACTTTGATAATCTACGGTCTGCCTAGACGAACTGTATTGCCAAACTTGAGCAATCTGCAGTCCATCTCAGCGAGCCGTGCATCACTTCTTGCGAACTCCGTTTAATCTACAACGGTTTGGTATATATGCGACTGGGTACTGGGTTTTGATAATGCGTAATTCGCGCGAATATACTGTACTGAGATGAAGGTGGGGGCTGAGAGACGGCAGCAATGTGTCTACGCAGGTTGTATTGCGTCTTTGGTGAGCTGTTGCACATTATGATCTACTGCTGCAACAGAGGTGAGCCATCACAAGATATACACGTCCTCTCGACAAGCTGTGTCCGCAAATGAGTTTACCTTGACAGTGTATTTATATACCAGTTCTAAAGACAGGTTGGTTGACAGATTTATTGTGCGTTATATCCGGTTCGGAGAGATTAGTTGACAGATTAATTATTTTCATTCGTATCTCTAGTAATGAAGTTCCGTACAAAAACACATTATCAATTTTTAACGCTGTTTCGTTTACTGCGTTTTTGTTGCGTTATCTAAATCAAGACTCGTGATTTTTCTTATATTCGTCATCAGAAATCTCAGCAAGAAATTATATTAGCCGATGTAGAGAAAAGAGGAGTGAGGTGGCGGGGTGTCACAGAGCGAGATGAGATGTTGCTGGTAGGGAAAGAAGTTTGGGGGGAAATGATGTAAAATGGAGCCAATTCAGCTTATAATTGGCAGGTTACAGAACAGATGACGTACACGCATATTTGTTTGGCGTGATAACACCTGCAATACTTTACGCTTGTGTTCACTAACTTTCAATGAACGCAAGAATGGACACTTGAGCTCTGTATTCACCACATACATCACATACAATTTACCTTGCTTATGCATCGTAGGTCCCATAGACCAAAACCATACAAAATAAGTCACTAATTTAAAAATTATACCTTCGACTACGCATCAACATATCCAAATTTACTCTGGCATTTGGCCTGACATGCAGATGTCTCACATCACATAAACGATTCGATTTAATCTCCAATCAAGTGAAACTACTTCCCCATATTCGTTTCACATGGTTACACTAGTGCAGCTTTTCCTCTAATATGCCGAGTAGTCCTTAAGCTCCAAAAACTACCCCGAAATCATTATCCAAAATTCCAATTCAAAGTTACATACATACGGGGACATTTTCAACTCAAGTTGGGACCTTAGATCAGTGACTTCACACTTTTGCATTCCACACAGGCCTTGACTCCAGTTCATGAAGTCAAGTTAATTCATATCAATGTTGATGAAGCAAAAACTAGTGAGAAGGATAAAAACAGAGGAGGACTGTCATAGAGTGCAAAATAAAACTAAGAATCTCGAAGGTGATCTGTAAAGTAACTGATAAACTTTCACCCAGCAAAATTACAAAGCTGTGACCACTGATAAACTGATAACCACTGATATGGCCACATAAAACTTATACAACCATTGATATAAGAATGACCATCACTGATAAAACCAGAAAATATATATTGTCATCTCAGTATTCAGGTTTCTTCTATAACCCTTCAAACGATGGTGTCCCTCTCTAACCCTCAGTGGCTCGGCCTTGCCCTTTGCTCCATATGCACTCAAATCTTACACCCCCGCAGACACACGAATTTCTGGTGTAAAAACTCGAATCACTTTTAATCCAAATACGGTG
>WNGS01169217.1:3644887-3655671 GCA_020271785.1 Procambarus virginalis
TAGGCTCTAAGCCGTTGGCTGGGAAAGACAGGAAAATAATAATCAAAATTGACACATCAGTAAGAGCCAGTTGGATGTATTGTAAAGTTGTTTAGGTTTACTAGGAAAAAAATAATATATCTTTCCTGATCTTGAATGCGTTTTGTGTTGTGTAAATCACTTTGATTGTTTCTTCAGATGAATAAGACTATGATTGAAATGCAAGATTGTTGCGTTAGATGAATATGACTTGTCTTAAAGTTTTTTTATAAGTGCGTTTGTGTTCGTGTTGGCTGACTTTAATTGTGTTTGTAAGGTTGTACACTAGCTCCTGAGACCCCTCTTCTAGTTGTAGGTCACCTGGTTGGATGACTTAAGATGCACGTGTTTCTTATCTCATCATCTTTTACAATTATTGAAATAGTTTGTGCTATCTCTCTCTGACCTATGCCTCAGGATGACTATCATTGCACTAAGAAGCTATTTTGTAACATCCTTGTGGATCATTATTTTTCTGTTTTCCTCCATGTTCCTATTTTCTATCGTTCACATATTAAAAATGCCTTTCTTGCTTTGCGTCTTTTCGTGAGGATCTTATATGTATTATCATATCTCCCTCTAATCCATTTCACCTTGAGCGTGGTGAAGTCCAACTCCCTCAGTCTCGTCTCATATGTTAGTTCTCTCAGCCCAGTGCCAGCCTCATTGTATACATCTGGACACTTTCTGATTTGATTTTGTGGTTAATTTTATTTCTGAAAACAAAACTGATGTTCTATATACATTCTCATGTGCTAATGATGGTATCCTGTTTACATCTGCCTCCGTTGTGAGACTGAGATATGAATAAGGTCATTTTTATTCTCTGATTTGGGGTGTCATCTCTCCTTCCATTCATATTGCTCAATTAGTCTACTCCCCCACCGATTTTCATTACTTTCCATTTGTATAGATTGATGTCAAGTAGCCATCTCTCTGAGACCAGTCTTGATGCGCTTGCCCAGACTCTCCTAAATCTTCTTATCAACTCTCTCGTCAACCGTTTGCGTTTAGGCTCAAACGCGAACGTTTGAGCGTTTGTAGTTTATATATCTACAGCCTGACGCGTTTTCACAGTCAGGCTGTAGATATATAATAAGAATGAAATAAATTCTCTCACTGCCCAGCGCTTCCCACCTCGCTATGACGCTCTGATTCCTTTAAGAGACATATACTCTTACTCATTATTGCTCTATTTCTCTCATCTTTACGTGAGTCTTTTAAATGCATCTCTATCAGGCCACTTTCGAAATCCACGACGACTCTTTGTGCGTGCGCGCGCGCGCGCGCGCGCGTGTGTGTGTGTGTGTGTGTGTGTGTGTGTGTGTGTGTGTGTGTGTGTGTGTGTGTGTGTGTGTGTGTAGATGCCTAAGTGATTAGATGATATATAACGACTTAGCAATGCAGTAGTCCAAAGCTCAAATCTCGCTAAAAAGACAATGCTGTTAATGCTTCAAGTGAGGTTCATGCTACCCTCTCTCCGACTGGTCGTAAAAACCTAACTGGCTCACAAAAACCCGACCAAACGAGAAAGTTAAACCTTCTATCTTACTTGATTTTTGGGTAATAGCCTTAGAACATTAAAATTGATATTAAAGAGAAGGATATGACCTTGTTAAAGTGTTGGATATGACCTTTCATTTGTGTGTAATATGAGGAATCACCAATCGATGAGAAAGGGAACAAGGGTTTGTTGATAATGTGCATAATTAAGGTAAAGACAAAGATGCCAGGGATAAGTTTATCTGATAGGGCACCCGGTGATGCCCCGGATGACCCCAAATGCTGTGCCATTTAAGTTTTGGGAGCCTCCAGAGAGCAAATCTGCCATCAGATACTATGAACAGTTGAAAATCTCTCGACAAAAACAAATAAAACTAGAATTTATGATGGTCGAATTAGGTGCCGACCCTCACATAAAGGTGGGCAATGGGGCTAATAATTCCGATCTGCCTATCACAGTTCCCTACCAACCATCAGTCATCGTGCAAAGTTGAGTGAGGCTCACTCCAAGCTTCTGGCGTCCAACTTTGGAGAGAGAAACATACTAACAAACATAAATCTACTCATAAAGATATAGCTTATTCTAACATATGAATATTTTCCTGTTTAAATCATATACTATTTCTCTCTCTCTCTCTCTCTCTCTCTCTCTCTCTCTGTCACTGGTGGGAACACATGTATCAAGAAGAGACGAGATAAAGGACAATAATCACAACGACACTTGTTGATCTCACCACCAGCCACCACCACCACCAGTTACCACCACCACCAGCTACCACCACCACCACCAGCCACCATGCCCCGTGTCCGCCGTCCACCAGTCTCGCACTACACAGACACGGTCTGGGAACCACAGTGACACGGGGTACACCCAACACGGACTATAGGGCCCCAGGGAATACAGGAACATGAGCCCGAGGGGAGGCCACAGAGACAGGAGCCAGGGACCACAGTTGAGGAAAATTTTCCACTAACATTATAGCATAACATGTTTTAGTAATGGTCTATGAAAGGACATGGGCCAGACATGGCTATGTATATAACAAGTCAAGTTCTCTCCAGTCAGAGAGTGTCAAGTCAGCATATTACGACCATTTTGTGATCTACATATCCCGGGAAGGCCTCCATAAATGAATCCATATCAGGATATGTAATTACATCCAACAGCTATAAGCATATCATGGTAATACTCCAAAATAAATGCATATACTTAATAAAGAATTGTTTAGCCAAATGGTTAACGTTTGCATAAATGGCTCATTAAAAAGAGCAGGGCAAGCTATGCCCACCTTGGGGTGGATTGCAGTCAGTGTCCAGACGCTATACGACAGTAAACATTGCTCCATCCACCATAAGGATAGGGACGACCGTCGTCGCCTCTAACTCAACAACTACAACATACTCCAGGAAGTTCAAGCTTCTTAATTGCTGCCGGTTTACAACCGTGAACCTGCATGATGATGTCAACTATACATACAATGAACAAAACAAGCAAGACACTTTTTAAGTGTTATAAGTGTGTCTTGCCACAGTGAGGAGTTTGAGGACAGTGATGCCACATCAGCATTGCCACCACACAGACTCCACGAACTCTATCTCAACATAATAGTGAACAACACTACAAGCATGTCTTAGCCCTACAAGAGGGCTAAAATCTTAGTACCATAAGATAAGAACTCCGTACCTTCATCTTACTAAAATAAAGGCAGTTGGTGGAGTTGTAACAATAGTAATTGAATCCAGTTCATTGTGCCACTAACCCCCATTAATATTGCAGGTGCATTTACAACCATGAGCTTACGAGCTCACCTCAGGAAATAAATTACTTGCCGCTAAAATAAATTATACTAACTAGGTTAATCAATATCCAACTAATATTGATATATTGCAATTGCTTAAAAATAAATTAATATATACATTCGCAATAGATAAAATCATATTATTAAGTAATCTTGCCATTGCTTATAACAATTCATATGTGGCAAGATACCAGATTAAAAGGATAAGCTAAAATAATTTGTAACCGTATCAGTGCTGCTGCATTATACATATTACTTTTTAAAAGGGGGTAAGTGGAGATTTTTCCATTTCAACAGGTTAATGAAGCCCCATTTCTGTTGGATCACTCTGAAAACTGAGCCAATTAGGGAACACAGAATAGACACAGTCCACTATCCCCCAAGAAGAAAACAACAGTTTCCAGTGGCTAGTTATAGTTCCTTATGTTAGGGAGTCAGAAGTTAAACAAAAATTCCCACAACAGAGACCACAGTTAGGTACCACAGGGAGAAGGGCCCCGCCAGAGATCATGGGAGGAAACTTAGGTCTGCAGACACAACCAGTGACAGGAGCGCCATTACCGCAACGTGTGGGCCACAGGAAGGAAGGTTGGGGTATATAGGGATTAAGGGAAGGGGTTATGTGAGAAATGGAGACGTGGGGAAAGGAGATAGAGGTGAGAGGGAGGTGCAAAGGTTGAGAGGAGAGAGGAGGCAAGGAGTATAGGGAGGGAATTGAGGGATGAGAGATGAAGGGGGAGGCACAACATAGCGTTAAGGTGATGAAACAGGAATTTTGTGCAACACAGGAATAAGAGAGAGAGAGAGGTGGGAGGCCAAGGGAGGATAAGATGTGTCTCGTTGTAGGCGGTGATGAGAGAGGAGAAGAGGGGGGGGGCGGAAGAGGGGGTGAACGTGCCTCTCAGTGTCCAAACTTTGCTGGGACATTTGGTGTCCGGGCTCCTGCCGCCGCAGCCATTTGTTACCCACGGCTTTCATATCCTAAACTATTTTCTCTTTAAGTCTCCCACGTCCACGGTGATTTACTCTCCTCCAAGGACCCGATATATATATATATATATATATATATATATATATATATATATATATATATATATATATATATATATATATATATATATATATATCCTGCTTCTCGGTGTATATATATTGGAATTATATTTCTGGTTGGCCAGTAAGCAATTGTGGTGGCCTTAATAACCCTCCTCTTTCGGACCTCACCGCAATCTCCTCAACCACTACCTGCACCACCGCCTATGCACCTAAGCTTTTTCTTTTCTCATTCACCACCACTACTGCTACCAGTAACAGCCCAATAAATCCCTATCATAATTATTACTCTTCCACTTTTACCACTACCACCCCATTACCGCCACCACCACCACCATCACCACCATCACTACCACCACTACCGCTACCACCAATCTCCCTACTTCATCAATCATCTATCCCCCCTTCCCAGTCCTCCTTTTATCAACCTCCTTGCTAGCGTTATTTACTCACATTTCCCCTTTAAGCTCTGTCTTTCTCATTTTCACTTCATCTCCTCTACTCTCCTCTCATCAGCCTCCATGCCTCGGCGTGTCACACTGCTCCTAACACCATCTTTATCACCCTTCTTTTCCGGTCCAGAAACGTCAGCAGTTACTCATTATATTTATGAATCTCATAAAATCCTTATGCAATCAAAAGGTTTACTTTTTGAATAGATTGCAGGACATTGTATAAAATTATATTTTCAAACTTGCAGTAGTTTCAGTGTTCAGCGGACACACACACACACACACACACACACACACACACACACACACACACACACACACACACACACACACACACGCACACACACACACACACACACACACACACACACACACACACACACACACACACACACACACACACACACACACACACACACACACAGTAGATGTATAGATAGCAAATTTTTAACCATTTCCACCATCCTCACAGTGGCAAGTGAAGCGTCGAATAAGATTCAACTACTGTGGAATCTTTTTGACAGAAAGGATAACGATATACCCTACCTGGTGGAGGTGGTGGAGGCCGGGGTTGGGGAAGGGTAATGAGACACGTAACAAAGATGACTGACAATGAGAACAAACATTCCTCGAGGCAACAGATGACAGAACCAACAAGAGGAGGGAAAGACGTCCCACAGCTACACTAAACCTGGTGTTTACCTAAAATGAAGCATTTCGAGAAGATTATATATGAGAAGCCCCCCTCTAGCGTCCTCTCCGTTATTGTGCTTGAGTACATAGTGAAGCTCAAGGAGGAAGTTCAGACCAAGAAACACGTCAAGATTAGCGACGTACGTGGGAACTACAGGAGGGAAGGGAAAGGAACTATCACGAGAAAGCTCCAAGCCCAACCACTTGGATGGTCGGGGATTGAACGCCGATCTGCTTGAAGCGAGACCGTCGCTCTACCGCCCACTCTACAGTAGAGGAAGGGAGGTTCATTCTACAAGATGCTCGATGGGAAAGAGAATTAGTAGGGAAGACCGCAAATAAGATCATTGAATTCATAGCTCGATGTACAGCTTCCTCGGAAAAGTTCATCCCACTTATGGAAAAGGTGGGAAGAAGGTTCAATTTCAAAGATGAAACTAAATTGTTCGTATTGCGTTGTGAGGAGCGTGTGTGTGTGTGTGTGTGTGTGTGTGTGTGTGTGTGTGTGTGTGTGTGTGTGTGTGTGTGTGTGTGTGTGTGTGTGTGTGTGTGTGTGTGTGTGTGTGTGGTGCACGCGTGTGCGTTCTGATGTTTGTTTTGTAGTGTGGCCAGGTGGTGGTTGGGTGGAAAGTTAACCTCAGAGCCCACCTGAGCAACCGCGTCTGCTGAATGGCACTGATGGCTGGCACTCTTTTTTTAGTGGTGCTGATGGTTAAGAGAAGGAAGGAGAAGGAGGAACAGGAGTAAGAGGAGATAGAGGAAGAGAGAGGGCGGGGGGAGAGATAAAAAAGAAAATGGGTGAAGTAATAAGTGTAATATTTGTGCTTGGCTAACAGTGCTTAGCTAACAGTGACTACGAGAAATAAAAAAAATTTCCTCTCGTATTTGGCTTCTGAATGATATCTAGGAACTATTTACTGTTCTGCCCCACAGACGGTGCTAAATAGTCTTCCAGGCTTGGCGCCTTCTTTTGATAATTGCTTAATTACTTAGAGGGAAGTTTGGAGGTGATTTAACTCTTGTTGTACCTGCATTGCGTTTTAATTCAACTTCTGTGTCGTATCTGAGCTAAGAGTAGATGACGGAGGTGGCTTCTACGACTTCTTCTTGCAATGCATTCCATTTGCAACCCCTTATTACCTCCGCGATCCTACACAGGGTACAAATATTTCTAAAACATTTTACCTCATTTGCATTTAAATTTTCCAACTGTGACTTCTTGTCCTAATCTCTCGAAATTTTAAGAGCTTGTGAATACGCACCTTTTCTATTCCTCCTCAGTATCTTGTATGTCGTCCTCATATCCCTTCCGATTCTTCTCTAATGTTGTGGGAGTGTGGAACTAGGAGCAGTGTTGAGGTTGGCGAGAGGGCGGCTTTGGCAAGGACCTCATGGTGGTGAGGTGGTGGTTCCAGAAAAGGTGTTGATGGTGGTGACGAGGGTGGCGCTGTTGGTGGTGGCGGCGGGGTGGCACTGTTGGTGGTGGCGGCGGGGTGGCACTGTTGGTGGTGGCGGCGGGGTGGCACTGTTGGTGGTGGTGGCGGGGTGGCACTGTTGGTGGTGTTGGTGGCACTGTTGGTGGTGTTGGTGGCACTAACGGTGGTGGTAACGCCGGGACGCTGAAGACACAGTGCCGGTGACTGATGGCTTTGTAATTACGTTGTGATGGGCGGCGCCTGCTGGCGGCGGCGAGCGGTCCGGTTCATCACTGGACCCCAGAAACAGAACTGTAAAACACACTGTCTCACTGTGTGTCGCCTGACGCACCCTCACCACACGGACGGTGCTGACGGCGTGACGTTGACGGACGTTGACGGCGGTTGACGGTGTTGACGGTGTTGACGGTGTTGACGGTCCTGACGGTGTTGACGGTGCGGCGGTCAGGACGGGAGGAAGGACGAAGATCAGGATAGAATGGGAAACGATATGAAAAACAGCCAATACTGGAGACTTATCGCTATACTTATACCTGATAGATCCCCCATATACCTTATACCATGATAGATCCCCCATATACCTTATACCATGATAGATCCCCCATATACCTTATACCATGAGAGATCATCCCATATATATCGAGATGGGTTCGAGTCACTTCTGGGGTGTGAGTTTTCAGTTGTATCTAGTCCTGGGGACCATTCAGGCTTGTTTGCATTTGTGTTCCTCACGTGTTGCCCCCAAAAAATGAGGTGATTTGATAAAATACTATGCCCAAGATTACCATCCGAGTGCCGGCGGGGAAGTGGTTCATATAGCTCCGGCTATCACTTCCTTTTGTCCGGTCGTGTTGTCCTTTTGTCCGGTCCCTGTACATACCAGTTGCGTTGCTCCTGGCAGTATGGGTTCGAGTCACTTCTGGGGTGTGAGTTTTCAGATATATATATATATATATATATATATATATATATATATATATATATATATATATATATATATATATATATATATATATATATATATATATATATATATATAGCCAAAAAGATTGACAATAAAATCTCGATTCAAGGTTGAGAGGCGCTTCTCAAGAGTTGAAACGCAAACCTCGTATGCAAATATATGTGATTACACACGTTCACACATGCACATATCTCTCCACTCTTGACCCCTCACTCAGGGTACACAGGGGAAGGGGCCAGC
Source organism: Procambarus virginalis (assembly GCA_020271785.1). Lineage (NCBI taxonomy): Eukaryota > Metazoa > Arthropoda > Malacostraca > Decapoda > Cambaridae > Procambarus > Procambarus virginalis. The sequence continues at coordinate 3,653,043 of WNGS01169217.1, forward strand.
CAGCACAGTCATTACTTAAACCAACATGGGAACCCAAGCCATCATCGCCTCGTGCTGTGTTGTACTGGGTGTGCTGTGTTTCTGTGGGTGTGCTGTGTTGCTGTGGGTGTGCTGTTTGCTGTGGGTATGCTGTGTTGCTGTGGGTGTGCTGTGTTGCTGTGGGTGTGCTGTGTTGCTGTGGGTGTGCTATGTTGCTGTGGGTGTATTGTGTTGCTGTGGGTGTGCTATGTTGCTGTGGGTGTATTGTGTTGCTGTGGGTGTGCTATGTTGCTGTGGGTGTGTTGTGTTGCTGTGGGTGTGCTGTGTTGCTGTGGTTGTGTTGTGTTGCTGTGGGTGTGCTGTGTTGCTGTGGGTGTGCTGTGTTATAGGTGCAACCTGTACAAGAGGGTAAAGCTGCCACCCAGTTAGGTGGGTGAGCGTGGAGCAAGACTGTGTGATATACCACTGATGTAAAGGGCCGTATATAGAGGCTGTTGTGAGCCTTTTGTTGAATCACTTGTGATATAAAAATATTATTGATATGTAAATATATTTGTGTACATGTATTCATATATATGTACATGTGTATGTAAAAGCTCTCGTCTCTAACCTCCAAGCTCTCGTCTCCTTCCTCTAAGCTCTCGTCTCCAATCTCCAAGCTCTTGTCTCCTTCCTCCAAGCTTTCGTCTCCAACCTCCAAGCCTGCTCTACCCTTTCGTCTTCTCCTTTGGTAATTATCCTCTTGCAGGTGTCGGAAATGCCACTGACCGGCTGAGAATTGCTGGAATGTTGGCGCAACGCCTTGGAGGATGGAGATGCTGGTAGTGGAGGTGGCGGATGGTGATGGAGGTAGCGGATGGTGGTGGAGGTGGCGGATGGTGGTGGAGGTAGTGGATGGTGGTGTTGGTGGTGGAGGTCTTCTACTGACCTCTGACAGGCGGTGCCTCTATTTCCACCCCAATCACTGCCTCCATCACCACCATTTTCACTACAACCACCATCATTACCACCGCCACGGCCTCACCACCACACCCGCGGCCACCACCATCACCACCACACCTGCGGCCACCACCATCACCAAACCCCACGACTGGAAATGCTGTTGGTTCAGGATTGAACGCTCGTCACATGCTATATCTTATCTCTTTGATGTTCTCGGCCAAAAGTAAACGATATGAAGAGCAAGCACTTCCTCCCCCATCCCCCCAAACCTCTATCTCCCTCTCTCTCTCTATGCCTCACTTTCTCTCCATCTCTCCTTTAAAACATCAAGTATTGTACAGCTGGAAAGTTATCAAAACGATGGTACTCCCAGCACGAGGCTGCCGCTGACTGGACGTCTTGTTCTGTGTCTTCCTTTGCACGGGGCCAGCTGGGAGAGACCATTGGTAGTGGACTAACAGACTATCAGTCTCTGGGAGAGTAATTATGGCCACCACAACAGCTTACTGACGAACCAGCAAGTATTCATTAGCTCTAAACATAGTACAGGAGTGAAGTAAACTCTTTAGTCCTGCAGCAAGAAGTAAGGTTTACACCTATAGGCGTGTATATGCCCCTCGGGGTAAACCTTGAGAACATTGGCCCTCACGTATAAGTATTGCTATCAATATCTCGGTGTTCGTGCAGTCGGGTTCGTTCTCGAATTACAATCAAGAATTTGGGGTTCGAATCCCCGACGGGACTGAAATGGTTGGACGCGTTTCCTATCACTTAATACGCCGGTTCACCTAGAAGTAGAGAGGTACCCAGGACTCAGTCACCTTGTTGTGGGGATGGGTCCTGGGGAAGGTCAGTGGTTCGACCTTCAGGGGGGGGGACCTCCGTAAAAGCGAAAAATGTATATATACACTGGCTGCCTGTCCCACGACACAAGTAATTATTATTATAATATAATGATTTCAGCTAAATCAAACAGTGTGTCACTGACAGGTTCACTGTGTCAATAACATGTTCACTGTGTCAATGACAGGTTCACAGTGTCAATGACATGTTCACTGTGTCAATTACAGGTTCACTTTGTCAATGACAGGTTTACTGTATCAATGACAGGTTCACTGTGTCATTGACAGCTTCACTGTGTCAATAACATGTTCACTGTGTCGATAACATGTTCGCCAGAACATGCCACATTGTGTTTTCACACCCATGAAACACCCAAACCTGTCTCTTTCATATAGATTGTAGACATTTAAAAGTACTCATTCCCAATAAAGCAATGCATTAAGAAGTTCGTAAATAGAAAAAAATAAGGAATTGTGGAAATATATATGTACTATACGTTTGAATTACACAAAAAAATATGTCACTAAATGAATGATAAAAATATTTTACAAACCCGCAAGCCGTTCACCAAAGCCATCATGCACACCCTGAACTTGGCGCGCAATATTTTTCAGCTGATAATCATCCAGAAAAGCGTACACCCAAGTCAGTTTAAACGCAGCACAGTGTACATCCAACACACTGTACACCCAGGAAAGTGTGATTAGGGGACTCCTCGAATTTTGTTAACCTTTCAAACTACAACTAATATACCGTGCTTTCATGATGGTAGACATGCAATAATATGATATGTCTGTCTATCCGTACGCCTCCAGGCTCTCCCAGCTGTTTCATACCATTAAATTGCCTCTATATTCTTCCGTTT
>WNGS01169217.1:3705510-3708010 GCA_020271785.1 Procambarus virginalis
ATCTCACGCGTGTGTATGCACAGCCACGCTAGCTCACATGCATATCCTGTCAGCCTCCTCCTTAAGATATCCTTATCTGAGACGCCCCTCCTCCTTTGCCTAATGTCGATAACGAGGTCATTACAGATATTCACGAGATCCAATCAGCAATCAACATTATACCTATCGTACACACTCCGACGACGTGGGGATATAATCGGGAGGTAATGTGAGGAGTTGGGGTGGGAGAGAGAGAGAGAGAGGAGAGAGAGAGGAGAGAGAGAGAGGAGGAGGAGAGAGGAGAGAGAGAGAGAGAGAGAGAGAGAGAGAGAGAGAGAGAGAAGAGAGAGTTGGGGATACAATCTGATATTAGATAGAAGGGTGTTTAGAGAAAGTGAGAAGATAACATGAGAGAAAGTGAGGGTAAATTTCTTTAAACAATGTTAGAAAAGAGTGTTTAAACAAAAATAAAAAGGAGAAACGTTTGAGTAACCTGGGTGGAAAGAGTAGGAATGAATAGGGATGAACAGGAAGACAGAGTGTGAAAGAGTGTAGATAGAAATGAGGAGCGACGAGTGAATGAAACAGCAGTGAATGAAAGGATGAAGAAGACAGAAACAATAAAACATAGAATTCGAAATAATGGAAAGTTGAAAAAGGAGGGAGAGTTGGGAGGGCAGAAGGAAGAGTTAAGAAGGAAGGGAGAAGACGCCGCCCAACAAGAGAGAAGGCGGCAGAGAAGGATAAAAAAAAAAGTTCTTTTATCGGAGTTTTTGTTTCCTGCTTCACTTCCTCGGTCGAAGACGCCACGACCAGCTGATCTCGGCCCCTGGGGAGATGGGAGGGGAGGATAAGGTGAGTGAGAGAAGCTGGTGGGGAGGGTAATGTGAGAGGAAAGGGCCGAGGAAAGGAACGTGGAATAGGAGTGGGTAGCTGAGGAGCACCCTGGAGTGGGGTGAGTGGGAGGGTGTAGAGAAGGACATGCAGTAGGAGGAGAGAGGGCACAAGAGGGCTTTAAGAAGAGAGGTGAAATAGAGGGGGAATAGGGTCCTTAAGTGAGAGCAACGAGTGCCGTGGAGGGAGCTGGGTAGTTGATGATTGGCCAGCCAGACTCAAGGGAGACAAACACAACAGTTCATTGCTCAACTGTGTTCCTTACCAGCTCTGTTATCTGTTGTTGTTGTTGGTCATTCTTCTTTTATGGTTGTGACTGTAAACTTTTATTGGTTTTCTTATTGGTTCTCTTCTTTTATGGTTGTGACTGTAAACTTTTGTTATTCTTCTTCTTTCGTGGCTGCTACTCTCAAGTTTTAATTTTGGTGGGGCAAAGCGCAAAGCTTTGCGGCTAATCGTGGCCAGTGGATGGAAGATTACTGTGTCTTGCGGCAGGAACTTAGCGACACGTCTCAAGGATGTCGAGCTGTACCAACCTCGACCCATCATACACACACTCAGCCAGCTCGAAGACTATGGAGTAAAGCGCGTGATAGTTGCCTCTCCTGAACGCTGCAGAACTATTACTTCAGTTTCTCGTTGGGGTGGCGGCAGAAAGTAGAGAGAGACTCGAAACTCACAGTTCAAGAGAACGTATCGTAGTAGCCCAGGCAGAGTGGCTGCTGTGGGGGGGCTACTGTGGGGGGCTGCTGTGGAGGGCTGCTGTGGAGGGCTGCTGTCTGGGCTGCTGTGGGGGGGGCTGCTTCAGGGGCTGTGCTGTGACCCCGGACATTCACCAGCCACCACCCGCACACCATCGTCGACTTCAAGCCAAGTTTTGAGGACCCCGTGTCGCGCCTTGAATAATTAATTAATTAATGCACTAGACATTCAGAACAAGGAAACTTAGCTTTCCCGAGTGGAGTAGCGAGGTGGCGACGAAGGCCAAGAGCGGCTAATTATGAGCTAATTGTTATGTAGAGCAACGCTGCGAGGCGGCGAGAGTAGTGGCGCCTTGCGTCTGGCGGCGGATTACGGAACTACAGAGCAAAGGATATTTCATAGGAAAACCGGGTGAGAGGATATGGGGGGATCTCGTAGCTCAGTGAGCGTCATTCTCGACTCACAATCAGGGATTCTGGATTCCATTCCCGGGTGGGATAGAAATGGTTGGGCACGTTTCCTTTCACCTAATCCCACACTTCACCTAATAGTAAATATGTATCCGGAAGTTAGGCGCTGATTGCATCCTGGCGAAGGTCGGTAGTTGGATCTTAGGGGACCTTGATACAAGCCTAAAGTATTACTCAGGCCGCCTGTCCCAGACGTCGGGAATTATTATTATTGTAAGAAGATTGACAAGGGATTTGATAAAGAAACATGAAGATGTTTCTCCTCATAGTCCGCTTCCATCGTAACAACGCAGAGAGGAAAGACACCACATTAAGCAGCTGCAAACCAACCAGTTAAGTCTTGTTGTTGTTGTTGTTGTTGTTGCTGTTGTTGTTTTAGATTCAGCTACTCAGAACATAGGGTTCCAAGTAGCACGGGCTATGGTGAGCCCGTAAGTGGAGGCTCTTTGGAGCCA
>WNGS01169217.1:3713010-3717904 GCA_020271785.1 Procambarus virginalis
TGGAGGTGGGAGGGGAGGTACAGATGGGAGAGGAAAGAGATATTTACAGGCACCAGGAAGGAGGCTCTATATTCATCCCTCCCACTCCCCCCCTCCCATCTCCACCACGCTACAAACACACTCTTGTTTACATCCCGTGCAAGAACAACAACAACATACGATCATATTCTATAAGCATAGCTAAGCCGTGTTCATCAGAGCTGCCGCCATCTTGTTCTCGCAACTGACCTCTGAACTCCTGCCCCGAGCAGGAGGGCTACGTGACCTATCCTCCTACAGCAGAAGGATATATCCTGTTACAGGAGCGCTTGAGTGTGTTAAACATCACCTACATCAGACCTTGCACCTCTGATGCAAGGTCATCCTCCATCCTCATTTCCTTCTCTCCATCCTGGCTTACTTTCCTCCNCACCCACTAGAAACATGATAGCATATAATACCAAATCCTGGAATCTACCACTGATCAAAGAAGATTGTAAATCCTGGAAGCTATACTTAAAAGATAAAAAAGACCCACTTTCAATACACAGAATAACTACTTTGCTTCCTTGTCGACACTCAGACCCAGATCCCACCCAACATCACCAGATAATGATGTCTCTACCGAGGTCTTTCCGTCCATCAGAGTTTACTCAGTTGCTCTATCCTATGTTTTATTGCCCCCCATCACCTCACCCCTCCGCCTCTACTCTTTCAACTCTTTCACATGCGTCTTTAACCAAAAATTGTACACCAGATATATTCTTATAGGTTATTCATACCCGTGACACCTCTTGGGTGGCTTAATTTTCATCAACCATGAATCATATATTCATTCTTTACATGAAGATGTTTGAGAAAGGAACATCTCTGGAACAAATTGAAGGATTAATTTTGTTATTTCTTAAATCCTTAAAGGTAATTCTAACTGAATTTAACTGAAGGATTCATTTTCCACAACGAAATGTTGTAGAAAATCCTTCAATAAGGATTTTTTTTTTACAAAAGATACAACTCGTAACCCCCCCCCCCCTGACTTCCTTCCCCTGAAATCTCACTCCCCTATCCCCCCCCCCTGACAAGCTTCGCTCCCTCTCCCTGACTATCCTCGCCCCCTCCCCACCACCCCAGCAGGGTCCACCAAGCCACTAAGAGCCTGAGGGGACGATGGTGGTGTTACTGGTGGCCCGGTATAATGAGGACCTTATATCCACCGTTACTCCATATCTCATTTTTACCTTAAACTATTTTATTTTATTTTAGAATTTATTTTCACTGCTCGCGTTCCCCGTTCTGTGTTTACTGTGCCTGTGTGGTGTTCGTGTAGCCTAAAGCCGCCTCCAGCTCCCCCAAACACATTCTATCTCCCCACACATACACCCTCCCCATCTCCCCAAATATACACCCTCCCCATCTCCCCGCTACATATTCTCCTATCTCCCTCTAAAGAACCTCCTTATTTCCTAATATATACATGCTCCCTGCCTTCCCTTCCCCACATACACACCCTTCCTGTTTTCACTCATATGCACCATCCACATTTCAACCCACACCGCACAAACCATCCCCCCATTATCCCCCATTCACACCTTACCTGTCCTCCCTACACACACATCCTTCTATCTCCTCCTATCAGTTTTCACTACACACACACACACACACACACACACACACACACACACACACACACACACACACACACACACACACACACACACACACACACATTCTCCATTAGTGTAACCTAAGGGTTACACTAACCTAGGACACAAATCTGTCATCTGAACATGCATTTACAACGTCAATATTTAATCATATTCAATTATCTATGAACTATTGGGGGGGGCGTCATTTCATATGTACCGACTTCGTAAAGAGAGTTCACATCAACCACTTCACTAAGGAGGTGCATATGAACCGATCACCCTTCAAGGGGTATGTGGGCTGACCTCACTATGACACTCCCCATGCAATCACTATTAATCCTGCAAAGTATGGGGTAACTAAGTCATGTCGAACATGGCTGCACATGACATCAACAGCATGTCACTATGTATAAACTGATTACCTTGATTGCTTTCTCTGTTCAAGTAAAATATTATCTATTATTCTCTCTGTTTGCAATAATCTCTCATTGAAATGAATACTGTTGTATTCTATTTGTCGAAGCAACACAACATTAATATTTTGACTATATCCGAGTCAATACCGTCATTACGCTCTCTAAAATGGACACAGCACTTATGTCAAATGGACACAGCAAATTGCACAAATGAAGCCAAAATTTATAAATATATAATATAGTACACTTTTTACTGCAAATATTTCATGATATACAGAAGAAGGCTCCGTTGTTTGATTGGATGGAACTGGTGCTAACTAACTAATTCGTGATTGGTGATTAATCTCTATGTATAAGCTTGATGCTGAGGGTTTTTTATAGTGCAACTCCTTAAGATATTGTGATTGAATATGTTTCTTTAAGAGCGTGTATCTTATAGCTATGTAATATCTATGTATTTCAATGTGAGATGGTCTGTGCCAGTGACTCCACCCTGGCGACCTGAAGGCAGCAACCAACACAGAAAGTGAAGGACTTTGTAAAATTACTATCATGGCCTTGCTATATAGATAGTAGAATTTGGTACTATTCACTTTATAGAGTCTGAAAAAAATATGAAGCTATAATACAAACTCAAATATTTCTAGGCCTAGTATAGGACATATATGTACTATATTAGGCCTCAGATAACGTGTATTAGGCCTCGGAAGGTTAGGTTTCGTTAAGTTTTCTTTGCAACATCCGTATAAAAACTTTTCCGGGTTCTCCAAATTCAGTAAAACTGATTTCTATTTTCTAATTGCCTTTTACGTCAGTGTATGCTCGATGGTCCTCATTGTTATTATCAGAACTACCTAAAAAGGAAGACAAACTGGAAGAGCAGGAAATATACAAAGTATTTCACTGAATAATTCCACGGGCTCACCATAGCCTGTGCTACTTGGAACTTTGTTCCAGGTAGCGAATCTTTAATAACAACAACTGAATAATACGAGGTCTCTGAAAACAGTTACAGCCAACAAGAAATAACAAAAAAAACAATATAATTGAATCATATAATAAAATAATTGTAAATATAATCACTAACATTTCAAATTTAGCAACAATTATCACTTCAAAGATAAAATAACTTTGAATTTGACATTGTCTCTGTGATAACAGCTACATCAATAAATACGATAACAATTATTGACATTGATGAGAACAATAAAATAACATCATAACAAAAAACTGAATAACATTTTATAATGAGAAACAATACACCCTTCAATGCACATATGTAAATTACCAATAAATGTTACATCTCCATCACCAATTATATTTTAAATCATTTAATTACGTCAGTACAATAAAACAAAACACCACAGCTTCACTCAATTAAAAAACCATCTACCTCACAATGCATAAATCAGCAAGTTATTAAATCTACCGCCCACATTCAGGCTTTTTTTTTAACTACTGTCTCACTCAGGCTTTTTTTTGTCTACCATCTTGCAATCAGGCTTTTACATCTACCGTCCCACACTCTATGAAAATATTTGAGCTTTAGTGCTTGGCACAAAAGCAGGTCATTGACTTTTTTGACCGAAAATTCATGGGAATATATCATAATTTCTGGTGTAAATTATATGTAACAAAAAGTATTAGTAAGATTCGCCATTCATTTACTGAAAAGGTTTTTCCAATTGATATTGAAGGGAGGAAGAATATATGGTTTTGAACATGTAAATGCTATTACATATTTGCTTGGTGTTCGAGTTGAAACACCCATCCCGTCCGCAGCTAAATACAGTAGTTAGGTTTTGGCTGTATCAGCTTTGACGGGGTTACAGTGATTAGAATTGCGCCAGGCGTTTACGTGCTACAGCGTCCTCGTGAGGTGTTCTGGCGAGGGCGCTAGTAGTGACGTCGAGGTCGTTCTGGCGAGGACGCTAGTAGTGGCGTCGAGGTCGTTCTGGCGAGGACGCTAGTAGTGGCGTCGAGGTCGTTCTGGCGAGGACGCTAGTAGTGACGTCGAGGTCGTTCTGGCGAGGACGCCAGTAGTGACGTCGAGGTCGTTCTGGCGAGGACGCTAGTAGTGACGTCAAGGTCGTTCTGGCGAGGGCGCTAGTAGTGACGTCGAGGTCGTTCTGGCGAGGACGCTAGTAGTGACGTCAAGGTCGTTCTGGCGAGGACGCTAGTAGTGACGTCGAGGTCGTTCTGGCGAGGTTGCTAGTAGTGACGTCGAGGTCGTTCTGGCGAGGTTGCTAGTAGTGACGTCGAGGTCGTTCTGGCGAGGTTGCTAGTAGTGATGTCGAGGTCGTTCTGGCGAGGACGCTAGTAGTGACGTCGAGGTCGTTCTGGCGAGGACGCTAGTAGTGACGTCGAGGTCGTTGTGGCGAGGACGCTAGTAGTGACGTCGAGGTCGTTCTGGCGAGGACGCTAGTAGTGACGTCGAGGTCGTTCTGGCGAGGACGCTAGTAGTGACGTCGAGGTCGTTCTGGCGAGGACGCTAGTAGTAACGTCGAGGTCGTTCTGGCGAGGACGCTAGTAGTGACGTCGAGGTCGTTCTGGCGAGGACGCTAGTAGTGACGTCGAGGTCGTTCTGGCGAGGACGCCAGTAGTGACGTCGAGGTCGTTCTAACGAGGACACAAGTCGTCACATCAAGGGTTATATCTATCTCATGTCCTTCCAGATATTTTAATCCTTGATGCTGTATTCACAACTCTTGGTACAAAACGTTACAATTCTGACTGTAATGAGCAGATGCAGAGCTCTTTGCTAGCTATTCTAAGTACTGTACTTTAACGCTATGTTTTGTAATGTTAAATGAATTATTATGCAGTTTAACTTGTATGTACACCTTTAAACTT
>WNGS01169217.1:3740821-3756423 GCA_020271785.1 Procambarus virginalis
TCTCCTACCACCCCCATTCTTTGTGTGTACACATATATATTTGCTTTATTTGAACTTTGTTACAAAAAAGGAGTTACATATAGGTTACAAAGATGGTTATCATAGGTCGTCGAGTTCCTCCAGCTGCCTCAGAGGCGGGCAGGAACCCTGGATGCGTGCGCATTTCCCTCTGTATCGCCACATCGCTGAGGCGCTGGAAAGAAAGCGGCAGCTCTAGGGCCCCTTGTTGTTGTCAATGAGCCTAGAACCCACTATTGGTATATATATATATATATATATATATATATATATATATATATATATATATATATATATATATATATATATATATATATATATATCAGGATCTCCAGAGCATTATCTCATATCTACAACTGGGAGTGTGTGGAGTCTGCCTCAGCTGCTTCACTGCTCAGTACACTTTGTGCTGACTGTTGTTATAATAATAATATTCCAGTGTTGCTACACTATTGTACCAGTCCAGTGGACCAGTCAGTCTTCCATTACTGTACCAGTCCAGTGGACCAGTTAGTCTTCCATTACTGTACCAGTCCAGTGGACCAGTCAGTCTTCCATTACTGTACCAGTCCAGTGGACCAGTCAGTTTTCCGGCATTGTACCAGCCCGGTGGACCAGTCAGTCTTACCCCCTCGCAGCAGCAGCAATGAATTGCGATTCCACCAACATTAATATTTGAATTATTATTACAATTTATATCACTATTTACATCACATTATTTTTAATTATTATTATTATTATTATTATTAATATTTCATTATTATTATCATATTGTTTGTATTTGTAATTTTTATTAGTATTATTAATTTTAGTGTTATGCTAGGTCACCCCAAACTGCACTTGGCGGACTGAACAAGAAAGGGTTAAGTCTTGCAAAGTTCCCACCGCTGTCATTTGCAAGATATTGCAGCATCCGTCAGGTTAAAGGGCGCAGAGTACTCCAAATTTAGCAGGTATATATATATGCGTCGGTGAAGGGTCTGTGATGAAGGAGACCTCCGACACCTTATCCGGTTAACTGCGCTCAAAAGCAGAGTCCCTCGCTCAGTTGCACGATCATTAATCAGGGAGACTGACTGCTAATTAACTGTGGACATATAACGAAAACAAAAGAATAATTCAGTCGAGCATGAATACACTTAACTAATGATGTCTGATGGGGTGGGGGGGGAGGGAGGAGGGGGAGGGGGGGAGGGGGGAGGGGGAGGGGGGGGGGGGAGGGAGGAGGGGGAGGGGGGGAGGAGGTGAGGAGGAGGGGGGGGGAAGGCAGAGCAGTGGTAGTAGACACTGATTAGTGTGGGAGGGGGGTGGGGGGAGGGAAATGGGTAGGTGTTGTATTAGTAGTGATGGGAGGGAAGGGGGTGCTGTGGTGAGCCCATTAGAGGGGGTTCATCTGTTAACCCATTAAGGTATTCCAGCGGTGGGTTCGTTACAGTAGTCTAGTAATGGGCCCATTAGTGAGCCTGATCAATTTTGCAGATTAAACGTTCCCCCTAATTAGAGGGGGGTCTATTGGTGTGCCCATTAAACGGGATCCATTGGTGACCCGTTAGAGGGGGAGGGGGAGTTCTCTGGTGGGCCATTAAATGGGGTCGACTGATGGACCCATTAGAAGAATCCTCTGGTGTGCTGGCGAGGAGCATCCAACAGTCGCGTCATTAGAGGTCCAGTGTCAAAACGTTTACATAGTTACTGTCACAAAGCCACTAGAGGAGGTTCAGAGAGAACCCAATAGAGGAGTAAAGAGGTCGAGATGTTGGCATGTTACATGGTCCCAACAATGTCTGGTTGAGCAGTGAAACTTACATAATGATTAGAATGAGCATCGCCCTCCTCCGACGTCACAGGTTGGGAGCTGGAAATAATATTTTAGGTATAAACGGGTCAAATAAATCTAAAACGAAAAACGGCCCTTCGAGAAATTGAAAAGAAAAGCTCCTCGTTTGTGGAGTGATGAGAAACAGTCCTGAGGCGAAGGGACGTAATTTAAAGCTGAAGGGACGTAATTTAAAGCTGGAGGGGCGTAATTTAAAGCTGGAGGGACCTGTGACCACGCGTTAAATGAAGGGAGAAAGGATCAAGGCATTTGAGGGTGGGAGGGACCTTTAGATCTTGTGACCACCAGAACCTTTTTGAAGTGGATGTTGGTTCTCACACACATTGCTGACAGACGCGAGGTCAGTTCTCACACACATTGCTGACAGACGCGAGGTCAGTTCTCACACACATTGCTGACAGACGCGAGGTCATCTCACTCCGGAAGATGACCCAAGCCCGCCAGGTGAATACGCTCATATTCGTGTCAAAAATACAAATTATTTAATTACGTATTACATGTTTCGGCATAGGTCCTACTAACTAAAGCGACGGTCTCGCTTCGGGCATATCGGCGATCGATCTCCGATGACCCGAGTGGTTGGGTAAAGTTCCTTCCCTTCCCTCTTCTTGTCTCATCTCCTTTCCTGTCTTCACGCTCCTCCAGGTGCGTGAAGACACATTTCTAAGTCGGGCAGACTTAGCGCCTTCTCGCGATAATTACCTCGCCTTTCTAAGGGATAAGGAAGTTTGGTTCAGTTGGTTCTAGTGTTTTGACAAGTTGCACGGCTCTGGCCTCTCACACACAGCACATGCACGGCTCTGGCCTCTCACATACAGTGCAGGCACGGCTCTAGCCTCACACACAGCAGGCACGACTCTGGCCTCACACAGTACAGGCACGGCTCTGGCCTCACACACAGTGCAGGCACGGCTCTGGCCTCTCACACAGTACAGGCACGACTCTGGCCTCTCACACAGTACAGGCACGACTCTGGCCTCTCACACAGTACAGGCAAGACTCTGGCCTCTCACACAGTACAGGCACGACTCTGGCCTCTCACACAGTACAGGCACGACTCTGGCCTCTCACACAGTACAGGCACGACTCTGGCCTCTCACACAGTGCAGGCACGGCTCTGGCCTCACACACAGTGCAGGCACGACTCTGGCCTCTTATACACTGCAGGCACGGCTCTGGCCTCTCTCACACATAGCAGGCACGGCTCTGGCCTCTCTCACACATAGCAGGCACGGCTCTGGCCTCTCTCACACATAGCAGGCACGGCTCTGGCCTCTCACACACACAGCAGGCACGGCTCTGGCCTCTCTCACACACAGCAGGCACGGCTCTGGCCTCTCATATACAGTGCAGGCACGACTCTAGCCTCACACACAGCAGGCACGACTCTGGCCTCACACACACAGCAGGCACGACTCTGGCCTCTCACACACAGCAGGGACGGCTCTGGCCTCTCATACACAGCAGGCACGGCTCTGGCCTCTCACACACAGCAGGTACGGCTCTGGCCTCTCACACACAGCAGGAACGGCTCTGGCCTCTCACACACAGCAGGCACGACTCTGGCCTCTCACACACAGCAGGCACGACTCTGGCCTCTCACACACAGAAGGCACGACTCTGGCCTCTCACACACAGCAGGCACGACTCTGGCCTCACACACAGTGCAGGCACGGCTCTGGCCTCACACACAGCAGGCACGACTCTGGGCTCTCATACACAGCAGGCACGGCTCTGGCCTCACACACAGCAGGCACGGCTCTGGCCTCACACACACATAGCAGGCACGGCTCTGGCCTCCCACACACAGCAGGCACGGCACTGGCCTCTCACACGCAGCAGGCACTGCTCTGGCCTCACACACACAGCAAGCACGGCTTTGGCCTCTCACACACAGCAGACACGGCTCTGGCCTCACACACAGCAGGCACGGCTCTGGCCTCACACACAGCAGGCACGGCACTGGCCTCACACACACAGCAAGCACGGCTCTGGCCTCACACACACACAGCAGACACGGCTCTGGCCTCACACACACAGCAGGCACGGCCCTGGCCTCACACACACAGCAGTCACGGCTCTGGCCTCACACACACAGCAGACACGGCACTGGCCTCACACACACAGCAGACACGGCTCTGGCCTCACACACACAGCAGACACGGCACTGGCCTCACACACACAGCAAGCACGACTCTGGCCTCACACACACAGCAAGCACGGCTCTGGCCTCACACACACAGCAAGCACGGCACTGGCCTCACACACACAGCAAGCACGACTCTGGCCTCACACACACAGCAAGCACGACTCTGGCCTCACACACACAGCAAGCACGACTCTGGCCTCACACACACAGCAAGCACGGCACTGGCTTCACACACACAGCAAGCACGGCTCTGGACTCACACACAGCAAGTACGACTCTGGCCTCACACACACAGCAAGCACGGCTCTGGCCTCTCACACACACAGCAAGCACGGCTCTGGCCTCACACACACAGCAGGCAAGGCTCTGGCCTCTCACCGCGGCCTCGTAGACAACACCGTGGGAGCTGAGCGCTGTTTGACACACCCGAACAGTTTCACTCGCTGTAAAGGTCGCTCCCAATCCACTAGACAACCAAACCCATTCCAGCGACGGATGCCGACACAGACATCTGGCACTCTCCCCGCCTCCCTCTCTCCTTCCTTCCATCCCCTATCTCCCTCCCTCGCTTCCTTCCTCTCTCCCTTCAACTTTCTCCCTTCGCCTCCTATATCCTCAGCTCTTCGCTTCACCTCCTTCCACTATTGTCTAACCCTCCCCACCCCAGTTCCACCACCACTCACAGCAGGCAGAATGTAAGTTAATGTAAGAACTACCTTTAGAAATCTGTACGGAGAGTAGCTTAGGATCAGTGAAGGAGAATCGGTGCTAAACCACTTAATTAGGTTAATTGGGAATCGAACACCGACCCTGCACGATGTGAGACTGTCGCTGTACCAAACAGTCTAAGTGGAAAGAGGATGTTTTGTATAAAAAACGTTTATAAGAGCTCCAAAACGTTATCAAAATACGCAAAGAAACAAAAAAAAAGGTCTGAGAAGTAATAAACTGCCAAGATTGTCAGCAAGTATTTGATACTATTTCTCATCAAACACTTACCCAACCACTTGGGCTAGACGGTAGAGCGACGGTCTCGCTTCATGCAGATCGGCGTTCAATCCCCGACCGTCCAAGTGGTTGGGGCACCATTCCTTTCCCCCGTCCCAACCCAAATCCTTATCCTGACCCCTTCCCAGTGCTATATAGTCGTAATGGCTTGGCGCTTTCCTTGATAATTCCTTCCTTCCTTCTTGAAACGTATAAGATGGGAAAAATGACCGGAATAACAGGTAAGGCGCTGAAACGAAAATGAGAATACCTTAAGGATAGAAAAAAAGACCTAGAGTGAGAGCGCTGGTGTCGAGCTGGAGGGAGGTGACGCAGGAGGTCCTCAAAGGCTCGGTAATGGGTTCATTACAATTCCTAATTTATGTTAATGACGGACCCGAGGGAGCGAACTCGCACATGGCAATGTTTGCTGAGCCGCCAAGCTAGGCCTAATGGCCAGTGTTAGAACCGAGGACTGTTAGAGTTCAACCCACAACAGGTGCAAGGTAATGAAGATGGGAAACGGAGAACGATCAAAATAAATCTACACCGGAAAGTTAAAAATACTGGATAGTGAAGATATAAACCAGAGACACACATAAACCGAAAATGTCAGCGGCATAAGGAAAGCTGACAAATAATATTAGGACGGCAATTGAAAACTTAAAGAATAGCTCTAGATAATTTATACCGCCCATGTGAGAGCAATACAAGAACACGAGGCACCGGCATGGCATCCGTATACCTCGTGAACCTCAGAACTGATCAACTAAGCCATGTTAAAAGCTTCAACTTCATAACCCTAGAGAAAACAGGGACTAGAGGGGTGCATGATCACTACATACAAGATACCAAGGGTATCTTGTATGTAGTATCTTGTATGGTATCATTCAAGATACCATACGAGGTGGACAAGGATAACTTCTTTAATCTGAGAGAAAGTAGGACAAGACCACGAAGGTAGAAGTAGTCTTCTACCAATGCAAATTTGGATGCAAATTTGTCCAAGAAACGTAAGGAAAACTCACGTTGTGTTCGAGTGGTCAAGAAGAGAAGTGCAGTGGAAGACGTTGACGTTTACACCACGACCATCAACAACTTTAAGGCCAGATATGATCAAGTATTCGAAGGTGGAAAAGTGGAAATTAAAGTCAGCATGTAAATTAAGTGGCGGGGCGTCAAGAGGTAGAGCCTAACTCTCCAACAGTCACTGTTAGGCAAGTACAGTCAGCTGAAATACTCCACCACCCCACTCGGTCTCCACCACTCCCCCACCACCCCCCAACCCCTCCCCGCTTGACAGCACACTGGCTCTTATACTGGCGGTGGTGTGTGTGTCTCTCTCAGTGACCCAGGAGACGCAGCTGGGGTAACATCTACACGCTCCTCGCTCTGGCCACACTCCTCGCCACCATCCACCAGGCCTTTAGCTGCCTATCAGGAGAAACTCCTACCAAATTACACGCAGGAAATGAATGCAAAATACGAAGCAATGAGAGGCAAAGAGAAGACTTCAATGAACCATAAACCAGAGGCTGCCTGATAATTTGTATGTCCGTAAGACTGATTCACTCAAAATTATTAAACCTTTAAAATTTCCAAAATGTAAAACATCTACAACGTAATATTACTTTCAAGAGTTTTTTATATTGACAACAAAAAATGGCGGACAGAGTTCGGAACACAGGGGTAGGAGACCCTATATGACCTGTAGTAACGGGATCTCAACCACTCAAGTACTCAAATCTTTAATATTGGAATGCCTCAGAGAGGTCTATTCTAAGACTTATTCTCTCCTTACTACACATCAATTTCTGCCACGTTACGATAGCGGCAACAACCGAACATTTTCCTGGTGAAATAACTTCACATATCACAGGCAATGATCACGTTATATATTCAGAAATACCCAAACTTCACCAATGGTTTGTAGCAGCGCATCTTTCCTTAATATTACCAGGACTTTCTACCCAGGTTATCTTGAGGTTATCTTAAGATGATTTCGGGGCTTTTCAGTGTCCCCGCGGCCCGGTCCTCGACCTGGCCTCCACCCCCAGGAAGCAGCCCGTGACAGCTGACTAACACCCAGGTACCTATTTTACTGCTAGGTAACAGGGGCATAGGGTGAAAGAAACTCTGCCCATTGTTTCTCGCCGGCGCCTGGGATCGAACCCAGGACCACAGGATCACAAGTCCAGCGTGCTGTACGCTCGGCTGACCGCCTCCCTCCTCCCAGTGAGGAAGTTATCCAACAGAGCACTCGGTTCGACGTTGAACGGCGTTGCTATTGGATAACAACGACGATAGCAACGTCAACGTCCAGTGTCGCAGGATAGTTCCTGCGACACTATGCAATCGCAGGAACAATTATCCCGAGGAGCAACTTGGTAGTTAGCGCGACGACCTTAACTACCCTTCACACCCGTTCCTCAGGGCTGCTCTGGTCCGTCAACTGAACGGAATTTTTTTTTTGTTCTTTACCGCTCGGTACAGAAGCAGACAAGTTCGACTCGGCTTAACAGGCTTCGAACTTTCCCTTCCCATAATTCATGCTAAGTATTACCCTTAGCTGTTATATCGTTCCCTAAACCGTATCTACGTTCATATGACAAATTACTATTTGCTTGTGTTGGTTTTCCAAATAAAATCATAACATGGAACCCCCTCCCTTCCCTTCCCCTTACTTTCTAATAAATCCCAAGTTTAGAGTCTTTATAAACGTGTTAAATCTATACAGTGTTAGGTCAAGATATAACTCATTGTTTCCAGTTATCAATGCATTAACAAGGTGAGGGACGCGACTCAACCAAACCGTGTAACTAATGATATTCTATTGTATTCATATTGTATTAGCTACAGATATGAAGATATTTCACATTATACATTGCTCAACCAGCAATGTATTTTTTAATGCTATTGTTATACTTCAACCTCCTCACCCTTCACCTCATATTCCTATCTTACATAATTATTCTCTCTCTCTCTCCCACTCTTTCTTCACACGACCTGATAATGGACCAAGCTGACCTGATAATGGACCAGGCTGACCTGATAATGGACCAAGCTGACCTGATAATGGACCAGGCTGACCTGATAATGGACCAGGCTGACCTGATAATGAACTAGGCTGACCTGATAATGGACCAGGTTGACCTGATAATGGACCAGACTGACCTGATAATCTACACTACTTACCGTGGACACCTTTTATATAAGACCCATACTTGGTAAACTAACGAGTTTACCTTCGGTATACTCAAAGATTTACCGTAGCTCAGAGCCAAATAAGAATGATTACGTGACTCTCAGAAGGCTCCAACTCAGCGATCAAAATGTAATTATGTCTGAATGTGCCTGTATAGGGAGGAATTTAACAATGAACATATGTAATTATGTCTGTATGTGTAGGGAGGAATTTAACAATGAACATAATATAATATATTAATACATACCACAGCTGATGTGACGGTGAAGGATCCCCAGCAGGTGGCCTGCATTGCTGTACACAACAGCACGTGGCCTGCACTATTATTCACGACACTAAACACACACTGACACGTGAATGACGGCACTCTCAATGTTTCACTGTTAGTCTGTTAAGTGTTCACTTATGTATGAACAATATGGCGCTTCATTTCTTTGCTTCGTTCGTAAACCATTGGTAAAACTTTTAACACTACACTGCATAATGTTCAACTATATACGTATGTATATTCCCCATTTTTTCTGTGTTCGTAAACGAGGAACTAATTCATGGCACTACTCCAAGCACTGGCATTCCAGTGCCACTATGGAGTGGCAACAAGCAAGACACAGTTACAAGGTTGGCACCTAGTAGCCATAGCAACACTTTGACCTTCTGGTATTCGCACACAAAAAGCAATGCAATTAACACAGCACAACGTAATTTACTTTCTTTTCTAGCGCCAACCGAAGGAATGTCTTCCATGGCATGACACGATATATAAATTGGGTGGATGTAAATAGGAGCAGCTTCGTATGGGCTAATAGGCCTTCTGCAGTTAACTTCATTCATTATTCCTATTTCAACTAACCTGATCTCGCAGTATTTGATTCGTTGGCTGTAATATCCACACTCTCGGTCATTGAGGGTCACTATTGCTTGAGCAATCACTCGTGTGGTATAGCCTCGTCAGGAGGGCAAGTGTCTTAACGTCACCTGACATGCACTCTACCTGCCCGCCGAGAAGGTACTGAGACAATCCTTATTGGTGTCAATGCGAAGCGGAGGTCGCCAAAGCCCTATCAGCTAGTAACGGCCATTAACTAAACTGCTTGTTAACTAGACACGGGAGCGCTCACCCCCCCCCCCTCCAACTACGGTCAGAACAAACCTGCCCACAACAAGAAGTCACTTACGACCCAGATGCGCAATGGGAGATTTAAACAAGTAAAAACAATGACAATTAAACTGTATTTCAGCCAAGTACATGTTTTTTCCCCTACTCGATGCTCTTGTATGAATTTGTGATTTGATTTGTCTGTTCTCCCTGCGTTAACAATGTAATTGCTTGTATACGTCACTTTGAAGACGGTTTAATTGGTTATATTTGATTATGGCGCCAGGTGACTTCCTGTCCCCGATAACGGGAATTATATACTCCATGTGTATTTATCAAGGGTTTTCAGCATAATGATCAGACCTTCAGTTGGCAACAGGTGTTGCGTGTTGCCATCTTCTCATTTCCCAAACAACACATCATTCAAGATATACACACACAACACACCATACACGATAATCTATACACATATTACACCATACATGATGCACTTACACATCGCACCATACAAGATACACTATGAATATTACCCCATACACGATAAATACACAATAAACATCACACCATCACTATACATATCACACCAAACACGATACACTATAGACGATAATGATAGTAATGATAATGATGATTATGGTGATAAAGCAAAAAAAATATAACAAGGGCGATGAGTAAGCGTGGATCATACATCCTGAGTGACAGTCGACAGGATGAGGAAATTATACGTGTTCATTTCTGTATTATTAATGTATTCCTGTCTATGTACTGTCCATACTTGTACCGCTGTCTCGGCTGATTCTGTCCTTGTTGTTATTTGTGAGAGAGAGAGAGAGAGAGAGAGAGAGAGAGAGAGAGAGAGAGAGAGAGAGAGAGAGAGAGAGAGAGAGAGAGAGAGAGACAGACAGACAGACAGACAGACAGACAGACAGACAGACAGACAGACAGACAGACAGACAGACAGACAGACAGACAGACAGACAGGATGTTCCAAGTGGCCTCGCAGGAAAAAGCTTCACTAAGCTTACCACAAGCGAAACTTTACCGTCATTAACCAGCCAGAACAGCGAAAAATATTTTAACGAGACCCAATCCACGCTTTTAATTCCTTCTAAAACATTTCCTGACCTTAAAACTTTGTTGTGGCCAGCGTCTACGTACACGTACGTGGCCAGCGTCTACGTGCATGTACGTGGCCAGCGTCTGCGTACATGTACGTGCCCAGCGTCTGCGTACATGTACGTGCCCAGCGTCTGCTTATATGTACGTGGCCAGCGTCTGCGTACATGTACGTGGCCAGCGTCTGCGTACATGTACGTGGCCAGCGTCTACGTACATGTACGTGGCCAGCGCCTGCATACATGTACGTGTCCAATAACAGTGAAACGTGTTTTCCCTGGACCTAAAGTATATATATATATATATATATATATATATATATATATATAATATATATATATATATATATATATATAATATATATATATATATATACAACACACATTTACAGATCATTTGCCTAGTTTATTCTTAGACTTCAAATAATAAATAATTAATAAGACTTTCAGAATCCTAATTCTCTCAACTCTCAGACCCCCGAATGAGAGAAAGTGAGAAACGCGTTCACTACAACACACTTGAACACCATACCTTGGATTAAGTGATGGAATAGGCTGTNGTGTGTGTGTGTGTGTGTAAAAAAAATTACTTAGCAGTTAGTAACAGCTGTTGACAGTTGAGAGGCGGGCCGAAAGAGCAGAGCTCACCCCCGCAAGCACAATCAGGTGAATACAACTAGGTGAATACACACACACACACACACTCAACTCACAATTTCACGTTTGCGTAAATAATTCCCCGTTCAAATAAATAAATTTCAGATTTTTTCCCCCTCGCTTTGGAATTTTGCCTGTAAAACTTCATATAACGGCGCCTGGTGGAGGGTGAGGTACACAGAGGCCGGGTGTAATGGCAGCTACTCAAACCCAAGCTGATATTTTGACTCCCAAAGATGGAAGAAGAGAATGTTTTTGGTCGTTTGAAACCCGTTACACTAAGACAAGAAAATGGATGGTTCAATGTGTGTGGTTTTTTTTATTACATATGGCGTACACAGAAGTACACATATATTCATTCACACACGAATATACACAGAGGTGTCTCGTGGCCTAGCGGATAGCATTTGTGAGTTGCAATCCGAGAACCCGCGTTCGATCCCCGGCCAAGTTACCTAGCAGGTACCTATTTACTGATAGGTAACAGGGGCATAAGGGTGAAAGAAACATTTTGCCCATTTGTCTCCGCCTCCACCGGGGATCGAACCCGGAACCTCAGGACTACGAATCCGAAGCGCTGTCCACTCAGCTGTAAGGCGCCCAAATCTTTGTCCTTGTCCATTCTGCCTTCCTCGTCTTATCCCTCAGTTATCACCTCTCCTTCCTTATCTCCATTTTTATCTCGGTACCTTACCATTCTTGCTTCTAAATTTTCTTATTCTCTTTTCTCATTCTTATTTCCTTCATTCTCCTCAGTTGTCTTCTTTTTTTTACTTATATCCTTCTCTTTGTTATTGTTCCAGTTTACTCTTTATCCCAATCCTCATCTTCTCAGTGTCCCTGCCTCTGTCCCCCTCAGTGTCCCTGCCCCTGTCCCTTCAGTGTCCCTCAGTGTCCCTGCTTCTGTCCCTTCAGTGTCCCTCAGTGTCCCTGCCCCTGTCCCTTCAGTGTCCCTCAGTGTCCCTGCCCCTGTCCCTTCAGTGTCCCTCAGTGTCCCTGCCCCTGTCCCTTCAGTGTCCCTGCTTCTGTCCCCTTCAGTGTCCCTGCTCTGTCCCTTCAGTGTCCCTGCCTCTGTCCCTTCAGTGTCCCTGCCCCTGTCCCTTCAGTGCCCCTGCCCCTGTCCCTTCAGTGCCCCTGCCCCTGTCCCTTCAGTGTCCCTGCCCCTGTCCCTTCAGTGTCCCTGCCTCTGTCCCTTCAGTGTCCCTGCCCCTGTCCCTTCAGTGTCCCTGCCCCTGTCCCTTCAGTGTCCCTGCCCCTGTCCCTTCAGTGTCCCTGCCCCTGTCCCTTCAGTGTCCCTCAGTGCCCCTGGCTCCGTACCGCCTCTCAACCTTCCGTCTTGCACCATTCCGTAAGCGCCGCTAATGACTTGAATATAAACTTTTATTTCTGCGTTAAGAGGTGGAGAGACGTCACCTTGCTGGGTCGATGGTTGTGGTGTTATGGGTCGATGGTTGTGGTGTTATGGGTCGATGGTTGTGGTTATGGGTCGATGGTTGTGGTGTTATGGGTCGATGGTTGTGGTGTTATGGGTCGATGGTGGTGTTATGGGTCGATGGTTGTGGTGTTATGGGTCGATGGTTGTGGTGTTATGGGTGGATGGTTGTGGTGTTATGGGTCGATGGTTGTGGTGTTATGGGTCGATGGTTGTGGTGTTATGGGTCGATGGTGGTGTTATGGGTCGATGGTTGTGGTGTTATGGGTCGATGGTTGTGGTGTTATGGGTCGATGGTTGTGGTTATGGGTCGATGGTTGTGGTGTTATGGGTCGATGGTTGTGGTGTTATGGGTCGATGGTTGTGGTGTTATGGGTCGATGGTTGTGGTGTTATGGGTCGATGGTTGT
This sequence comes from Procambarus virginalis, assembly GCA_020271785.1. Classification (NCBI taxonomy): domain Eukaryota; kingdom Metazoa; phylum Arthropoda; class Malacostraca; order Decapoda; family Cambaridae; genus Procambarus; species Procambarus virginalis. The sequence goes on from WNGS01169217.1 coordinate 3,753,727, forward strand.
GGTGTTATGGGTGGATGGTTGTGGTGTTATGGGTCGATGGTTGTGGTGTTATGGGTCGATGGTTGTGGTGTTATGGGTCGATGGTTGTGGTGTTATGGGTGGATGGTTGTGGTGTTATGGGTCGATGGTTGTGGTGTTATGGGTCGATGGTTGTGGTGTTATGGGTCGATGGTTGTGGTGTTATGGGTCGATGGTTGTGGTGTTATGGGTCGATGGTGTTGCTCATCAGCAACATGGTTGTAACACAGCACAAGAGCGAGCAACAATGCAGCAACACAAGAGCGAGCAATACAACACAAGAGCGAGCAATACAACACAAGATCGAGCAACACAACACAAGAGCGAGCAATACAACACAAGAGCAAGCAACACAACACAAGAGCAAGCAACACAACACAAGAGCAAGCAACACAACACAAGAGCAAGCAACACAACACAAGAGCAAGCAACAACGCAGCAACACAAGAGCGAGCAACACAACACAAAAGCGAGCAACAATGCAGCAACACAAAAGCGAGCAACAAAGCTCCTACTCGCTCTCAACACTCTTCGCCAAGTCAGGGTCAAAAAAATCCTCCCCGACAAGAGAGAGACTTGCAAGGAGTTAAGCTATAACCACTGTGGCTTAATGACTCGGAAACAAGCAAGACGACCGGGAAGATGAAGAACCCCGAGAAGAAATCTATGTCGGGCGGCCCAAGGGGAAGAAGGAGGAGGAGCAGGAGGAACCTGTTGCTTCAATTTCCTCGTTGTTGGTGGCCTCCTTCAGGACGAGCTCCGATATTACCGATACCAGATATCGGGAGGAACCGAGCAGTCGGGTACCAGACAGTTGAAGGGGTTTGTAAAGTAATGGGCACTTGGGAAGATTTCTGGTATCGGCTCAGTGGACGCCTTAGTGAGAGGCTAATCACACTTAGTGAGAGGCTAATCACACTTAGTGAGAGGCTAATCACAGTTAGTGAGAGGCTAATCACACTTAGTGAGAGGCTAATCACACTTAGTGAGAGGCTAATCACACTTAGTGAGAGGCTAATCACACTTAGTGAGAGGCTAATCACACTTAGTGAGAGGCTAATCTAAGACAAGTAAGAGGCTAATTTCATCCTACAAGATTTCTATTTATTTTACTGACACATTCCCCCCCCCCTCATCATCTCCTCCTCCTCCCCCTCCTCCTGCCTTGACGACGCTGACACATCCCTTCACTTCCGTTCATTTCCTCAGTGATACTAACTATTGCTGTTGTTCCCCAAGTTACTCCGGTGCCAGAAAACTCCAAGCATTCGAATCTTTCCTGGAGTTAACATCGTTAAACTAACTTTTTAACTGCAGCAATGAGTGTTACATAGAGCGAACAGCGTATATACAGTAAGACAGAACAACACTGAGGATGGGGCGGGGGGGAGACTTGGGGGAGGGGACGTGGGAGTGGATACCACGTGATGGGTGGAGACGTGGGAGTGGATACCACGTGAGGATGGAGACGTGGGAGTGGATACCACGTGAGGGGTGGAGACGTGGGAGTGGATACCACGTGAGGGGTGGAGACGTGGGAGTGGATACCACGTGAGGGTGGAGACGTGGGAGTGGATACCACGTGAGGGGTGGAGACGTGGGAGTGGATACCACGTGAGGGGTGAGACGTGGGAGTGGATACCACGTGAGGGGGTGGAGACGTGGGAGTGGATACCACGTAGCTGGTGTAGAAGGTAACTGTGGACCTCTTATGACATGCTTAGGCAGCCTTAGACTGAACCCCTCAATTACTGCCTCAACAGGTTCAAATCGCTTACAGATAACAACCAGTTGCCTCCTACTTCATTAGCGACACGGGACAATGTTCCTAGCAACTTCTTTCCCTGCAGAAATCACTAGGGGACCGCTTCAGGAATCTCTAATAGTCTAAAGAAATCCCTAGGAACTTCTTCTAATTCTAATCATCAGCAGATGTCACTTTGAACCATGTCACTTCGTAAAATTTAAGTCTATGGAAAAGCAGAAAACCTCAATTGAGATGATTTTTCGATATCGCTTGACACGTCAGACAATATTTTTGCCGACATCTCCAGAGGCAGCAAGCAAGCAACACGGAAAATAAAGAGACAGAGAGGGGGGAAAAAATGGTAGAGATGAGCTAAACTTTTCTCTGGCATAAATCGCATGTTTATTTCCCATCAAAAGACATTGTATCCGGAGCGGCAACATTTTACGAGGTGCTGAACGACTTACACGCGACACTCAAACTGTAATTTTGGCTTCGAGGAGCACACGCAAGAGTGCTTCCGCAGTGTGTGTGTGTGTGTGTGGGTGTGTGTGTGTGTGTGTGTGTGTGTGTGTGTGTGTGGGTGTGTTTGTGTGTGTGTGTGTGCGCGAGCCTGTGCCGGCGTGTGGAAGCGCGCGCACGTCCGGGATAGACTGGAGATTTGATCACTACTGCAAATGGCATTCTCTGTAGACTACGATCCCAGATCAGCATCAAATTGTTTATGATGGTGTTATGTTTTGTGGTGTGGTACAATACGTATGCCTGGGAGGAGTATTTTATTGCTGTGGGAGTTGCCATGCTGGCGGCCGGGTCTGGGGTCTGGTGCAGGGGTGCTGACCTGGGGGAGACCATCTCTTGTGAGGGGTAACTGAGGCTCACACACACACACACCCCTGCGGCCTGGTCTTCGACCAGGCCTCCACCCCCAG
>WNGS01169217.1:3767125-3779900 GCA_020271785.1 Procambarus virginalis
TTCCTGTCACCAGCGCTGAAATACTATCGTGTCCCCTCTATCTCTGTCTATCCTTACTTTGTCATAATTGTAAAAGATGTTTCTATCCTCTTTATCCCGATTTATTATAGGTTTTCTGATCTTCATCCCAACATTTGGGTTTCTACTTTGGGACACTCTGAATGCATACGCGTGCAGACGACATGTGGCTGTTATCATGCGTAACTGCAAACAGACCCGAGGTGACTGTTGGTGCTGTTTCGTGTCAGACTTGGGAACAGTTATCGTATGTATCCACATATCATTATACTTGTCTCTCTCCTCTCTTCATCAGTTACTTTAAACAGGTGGCAAATTTTACGCTATCGGGAGTTGTGTTATTGTGTCTTCAAGTTAAAACGATAAAGGCATTGACAGTTTTATTCCGGATAAAACAGCCAGGCGGAGCCCCTCCCTTCACTCTCTGTCACCCTTCCTTACTTCCCAGCACCCCTTCCTCACACACACACACATCTACATATGGTGTCTCTCTCTCTTACCATGCCTCCCTGTTTGGTAGTAATCATAGTAACATTGAGAGGCCAAGATACATAATCGACGTGCCTATCCGCAAATTAGAGTGTCGAAGTCTGTACTCTGCATTTGGACAAACGGGAAAAGTTTTGTTTTTATGCTGCAAAAGCACAACCTAGACTATCGGAACTTCTAGGCCTAATACATGATAGGCCTAAAATGTGTGGGCTATACTAAGACTAGGAATATATATTGTTTTTTTTCATAGTTATTAATCGGAAATAAAGTGAAAAAAAAAAAAACTAGTACCAAATTCTACTATCTATTTGCTTGCTACGTACAATATTTGTACTATAGTGAACATAGTTACAAAAACTACTATACTAAGACAGAGGATGGGTTGATAAACCCGGTCAGTTAACCCGAGCCATCAAACATTCCTCCCACTAAACCCGAGTCATCACAACCGAGCCATCAACATTCCTACCCACTAACCGAGTTCATCAACCCGAGCCATCAATACATTCCTCCCACTAAACCCGAGTCATCAACCCGAGTCATCAACCGAGTCAGCGAACGGAGCGTTTGTCTCATGTTCCTCTCGTTTCCTTAACGAGAGGAAAATGTATAACCATCTTAGTCAACGTTCGTTCAATCTCTCGTGTCATAAAACAATGCAAAACTACCATACATAAGCGCTCACGGAGGAAAACGCCTATGCGTTCGCCTTCAAGAAAACGGCTTGTGTTCGAATGCCGAAAACGTCCTGTGTTCGTAAGGGAAAAACGCAAATGTTCGCGTCTGGTCAGAGCTCCCGCTATCGATATTGGGATGCTGATATTTATTTGGTGCGTAGGAAATGGCGCAAGATGCAGAGATACAAGCACGAGAGATGTGCAACAGCCTCCGGTAACACAAACATTGTTTTCTCCCGACATCAGCGAAGGGGACTACAACATGTGCTTTCGGTAACGGAATGATAAATCGCATTGGGCCAGCATCCGTTTGAATCTGATCTTGGCGGCCAGATTTATTTGATAGTGGGAGATAAAATCTTTGCTTGTATCGCTCGTGCTAATAGTACACACAAAATTTTTTTTCAATTATCTCTTGGACGAAATGTTACATTGATTCAGCGGTTTTCTCTATTTCTTTGCTTGTATCGCTCAACTCAATTGATTTCAGCGGTTTTCTCTAGTTCTTTGCTTGTATCGCTCAACTAAATACACAAAATTTTTTTCAATATCTCTTGGAGAAATGTTACATTGATTCAGCGGTTTTCTCTATTTGGAACATGAAACTCCTGTCTGCACTCCTTGCTCTTTCACTCACGAGATTGCGTATTTCATCCTGATTCAAATGTCGTGGTAAGATTTGTAGCAGAAAAGCAATTCCGTTTTTCATATCAAGTAACCAGAATATGGACAGGTCTTGTCATACATGTTTTTCCATTATAATCGCAGAAACCACAAAATTTATCTACTCTATAAGAGAGAATGTATGTTTATCTGTTCAAAGTTGGAAGCCTAACTGTGGCTAGACTTCGCCCAAATTTGCAGGGGGAATGATCTGGGGAATAGGACGGACATAGACTGGTTGGGGTGTAGGCTTAAATATTTTAAGAAAAACAGTTTACCGTTCATTTTCAGGAGTTACTCTGAAACGAACTGAATGTATTCGAGTTACAGCGATGAAAAATAACAAGGTAGGGAAGATTGTTTCAGTGCTGAAGAAAGTTGAGCGTTGAAGATGGAGTATGGTGATGAAGTAGGAGATGAGAGCAGACAGAGGGAAGATTGAGAGGAAAAGGTGGCGACAAGGGGGGGAAATGATAGGGAGAGGGGATAATATAGACATAGCCCGAGCACCGCCGGCTTCCTCTCTATATACAGAATAGTGAAAAGTGTCTGTTTGAGGTTGGGATGTGCCGACGGGAAAGAGGGGATTTATATTTTTTAAAGAACAGGGGGAAAAGAAAGAGAGGAAAGGGAAATGGAGATGAGGGCAAAAGTGAGGAGAATGGTGAAAATGTGGAATATGACGGAGACGAATGGAAGGGGTAGAGTAAGGGAAGAGAGGAAGGAGCGGCAAAGAGTGGGAAGAATGGGGTAAATGTGGGTAGAAGAGGGAGACAAGAGATGGGAATTAGGGGTGAGGGGGAGAGAATGACTATCCCCAAGCACCACAGGGGATCCCATTCCCCCTAAAAAGCTATAGCAATTTCTCTCTCTCTCTCTCTCTCTCTCTCTCTCTCTCTCTCTCTCTCTCTCTCTCTCTCTCTCATTCATATAAATATTGCATATACACGCACGCTCACATCAACACACTTTTAGCTTATGCAATGCTCGTGCATCATTGATATTGGCACACCTCTGTCGTGTTTATCTGACTGATATATATGCATGCAGCCTTGTGATGCATGATCCCAACACGTGACAAATTGCTTCAGTGCCCTGGCCGGCCCATGTGTAATTTGTACAGAGAATTAAATCCCTCTATCAGGGATTTTCAACATTTTTCAAGTATGGACACATTGAACCCGGTGTTGATACTGTTAAGACGCATCCTAATTTTCATATATATATATATATATATATATAATATATATATATAATATATATATATATATATATATATATATATAAACGGGTATCAAGATGGTCTTCAAAAGTTTAATGGCAAAATGTAATCATAGTGTTTTTTTTTTTAAATAATGTTGATGATGGATTTCAAAAGATTGTTTTTAAAATTGATTTTCATAAGTCTTATTATACCTGCCATTTCTTACTGTACTTCAAACTCTCGCAGCACACCTGTGGCCCCTTTCTGACACACCTTTGGGGCACAGTGGTTGAAAAGAGCTGCCCTATATAGCAATAATTAGTACATCCTTCGTCAATATATTGTGATTGAGAAATGAGTTATAATCACGTACAAAAGTTCCAATAAGATATACACAAAGAATCGAGTTGCTAGTTATCAGACTTTGGACCTGAACAAATTAAGTCTAATTCTGTAAATGGAATTTAGTTGTTCTAGATCTTCCTGACGCGAGGAGAGACTTCAAACCCATATGGAGCCGCTTTACGACAGAACGCGGTCGAATGTCTAAAAGTGAAAGAAACCCGTGAATGAACATGTTACTGCCTTTACACATTTTATAAAAAAATGGAATGAACGCTGAGTACTGTCCGGGTGTGTGAAAGCTGAAAAGGCACTGATGAATGACCATCAAGGGGCGTGCTTTAATGGCAGTGACATTGATGAATGGACATAGAGGACGTGAAAAACTGAATGACACTGATGAATGAAAATGACATGCCTTTAAAAGTAAAGATGTTGATGAAGAAACTTACTAGGAACAATATGTTTTTTTTCGAAAGAACACCAGGGATTAAGTACAGAAATAGATTTTGATCCATAGGGAGATTAGGACATTCAGGCTGTATGAAGAGGGAGGAGAACAAGAGAACGAAGAACAAGAGGGAAGAGAACAAGGGAAATGGAGTAGACATGAGACTATTACAGTTTATACCGAAGTTATCTACACAAAAGCGTTCAAAGTTAGCAGAAAGTTATGCTTTCATTCGCTTCAGCGTCGGTGTATAATATATCGATAGTCCACTACGGCTCACCATAGCACGTGCTACTTGGAGCTTTGTGTTCCAAGTAGCGAATCTTAAACAACAACAACAACAACAGTCGGTGTATATACCACGAATATCTGCTAAAAGCCCCCACCTGCTGACACCTGTTCAGCTAGAGATCAACTTTGAACAGATGTAGTCAAAATAAACACGAGAAAGGCTCTCTCACTACCCTCCACTCCTTCCGTACCTCACTGCAGGCCACAACAACAGTGACTTTTCACTGACTCGTTCTCCTGTGATCGGCGTTCCACAGGCTAGGTATCATAGACAATATTAGAAGCCATTAATAGCCCTATCCCGAGAAGTATTATCACCGGACAGTGTCCTTCACCGGACAGTGACCTTCACCGGACAGTGTCCTTCACCGGACAGTGTCCTTCACCGGACAGTGACCTTCACTATTCACTCATCCCTCTGGCCACCGACCCCCATCCTCCCTCCGATGACCATGTTCCCCGTTATGGGTCATCGTCCACCAGACGCTGCCCTCAGGTGGTAGACGCTGCCCTCAGGTGGTAGACGCTGCCCTCAGGTGGTAGACGCTGCCCTCAGGTGGTAGACGCTGCCCTCAGGTGGTAGACGCTGCCCTCAAGTGGTAGACGTTCCCCTCAGGTGGTAGACACTTCGCACAGACTGTACACCCACCCCACAGACTAGTGGTAGACACCTCTCACAGACCGCTATAATGCGTGCAAACATGCATGCGTGCGTGGGTGCGTGCGTGCATACGTGCGTGCGTACGTGCGTGCAGGGAAGCCGTGGCTGTACTCCTGAAGGAGGATACATTCATGTAATGGACTACTTCCTGGCCGGGAATATTTATTCTTTCCTCTCATAGCAGCGACTCTGATCTCTGGGAGGACGGCTGCCAGTAGGAAAATTATGATCGTTCCGGCATTTGCATCTTAGATAGAGGAAGAAAGTGATGACATGGGGAGATGCGGAGGCCTCTGAATAGAGTGGTGTCTGCGAGGGAAAAGTGGTGCCCTCACTCTCCTCTGGGGGAAGATGTCTTTAAGGGTAAAAGGTATTCGGCGGAGAAAATAATGATTTGAAGAAGAAAGTGGTTACCCCCTCCCAAAAACGAAAGAAGTCTGCGTAGGGAGAAGCAACGTCCCTGGTAAAAGAAGTTTATGTTAGGGACAGCAGAGCACTATACAAAAAGGTCTCTGATAGGGAAGCAGAACCTCTGGCCAAAGAGGTCTTTGTAAGGTAAAGCAGAGCCCCTGGCCGAAGAGGTCTCAGTAACGAAGAGAAGAGGGCCCCTGGCCAAAAGGTCTCTGTAGGGAAAAGCAGAGCCCCTGGTCAAAGTGGTCTCTGTAAGGTAAAACAGAGCCCCTGGCCAAAGAGGTCTCTGTAAGGTAAAGCAGAGCCCCTGGGCAAAGAGGTCTTTGTAAGGTAAAACAGAGCCCCTGGCCAAAGAGGGCTCAGTAACGCAGAGGAGAGGGCCCCTGACCAAAAGAGGTCTCTGTAGGAAAAAGCAGAGCCCCTGGCCAAAGAGGTCTCTGAAAGGTAAAGCAGAGCCCCTGGCCAAGGAGGTCTCTGTAAGGTAAAGCAGAGCCCCTGGCCAAAGAGGTCTCTGTAAGGTAAAGCAGAGCCCCTGGCCAAAAAAGGTCTGGGTCTGTGCAAGAGAAGCGGAAATTATTTTATTTTCAGATAGAGTGTTTACGGGAAAAATGACTGAGTATGCCCCAAAAGAAAACGATTCCGGGCGGAGACTTAAAATATTGTATGTTAGTGAGAGATGTGTTCTTCTCCAGCTTCAAAATACTTGGAACTTTGGCTCTTTGTTGAGACAGAGTATGGGAGGTACACTGCTGTGGTTCACGAGACACTACAGTCTGAAGGGACACATAATGCCTCATTACGATACTGCTTGACCTGTCGCTATCTACCTTGATCCATGTACATCGAATATTTGATTTCACCTGCTTCCCTCATCATCTTATCTCTGTTCTCCCATTCCTTCCTCACATTTACTCTCCAAGCAGGTAACACTCCAGGCACATTCACACACTCGTCAGGCCTGAACCATAACGTTTCCCGTGATAAACCACATCTACGTTGACCTCAAATTTTGTGCTGCGTGTGTGTGTAGAAGCAGGGCGAAGCTGGAGGTTAGACGCGTGTGTTTACACCACCAATTTTTTTGTGGGTCGCGATTTCCGGCGGGCAGGACCTCCAGAGACCCGCATAATTAGCTTTGGAAACCGACTCGGGACACCCGGGGTTCTCTGGGTCCTGGAATCGATGAAATGTCTCCTTTACCATGGAGACGTTCCTCCAGCTTCTCAGAGGTCTAAGATCCTGGGGCTTCACCTGATGGGTTGCCTCTTAAATTATATGCATTTTTCTCGAGTTTATTACTCTCAACATCTTGGGAAAAGGCAGCCCCCATTCCACTCCATCTGCAATAAATGGATTTAATGTACTGTTTATAGCCAAAGAAAATTTTCCTACCGTAGTTGGTTGGTGTAAGGACTTCGCTCTACTAGTTCAGCAAACTGCAACATTCTTTATACATATTTCAAACATCTGAAAAAAACTATGATATTAAATTGCACGATTTGTATATTTTTTATTCAACACGTTTGTCCGAATGAAACGCTGGGAAGTAAAAATATAATCTCTCGCGGGTAAAAAAAAAAAATAAAATAAATAAGCAATGGAAGTCTGCCATTTTATTTCACCAGGTTGAATGATTGATGGCGTTGCTCTCCCAAACCGTTGTTTACCCTGCCTTGATATGATGATTGCCAGTGACAGGGGGCGTTACAATATATTCATGGAACTGAATTAATGACTGAGGACCTCAACAAATATTGCGCTGTATACTAGGCTCCATGTCAGTCCCTGAACGAGCAATAAGATTAATGGGTTGTCAACCGCGTGTATTTACGATCAATGCAGAGTGTAGGAGCCCAACACCCACTCATTGATGTATGATACATCATAATTTCAGCATCTTGGTACAATTTTTTGTCCTCCACGTGAGAGACGGTGCCTGCATATTAGATACTATTCAGGCAGGCAAAATATTATATGCATAGATGGGTTTCCAAGGCTCATATTTCTCACATTAATGAAGCCTGACGCTTGTTTATCAGCGCGCTGTCCTCAAAGAAATAGCGTTGCTATTTACAGTAAATCAGGAGGCGTGCTCAGGCATACAAGATGAACATTCTCCCAAGAATTACATATGTAAATTCATTCTTTCTCTCTCTCCTCTCTCTCTCTCTCTTCTCTCTCTCTCTTCTCCTCTCTCTCTCTCTCTCTCTTCTCATCATCAATCAATAACCAATTCTGACCTCATCTGTTCAGGGAGGATGTGGAGCCTTTGTCATAGTCTGTATTTTCTACATTCCCGTAGATAACCTCAAGATATTCCCAAACACCTTCTGTCATATGGTTTGTTGAGGTGATCCCCACAAACCTGCCATAAGGAGCTTGGCAGCCTCTTGTACCGGATGGTCCTCGCTACGCCAAGATCCAAGATGCTCATTTGTCTTGCTGGTGTCTGCATCGCTTGGCTTCTCTCAAATTATATTTGAAACGGAGAAAAGGGTAAAGACGTGAGCTGAACAGGGTTACGATGCTGCGGTTATTCAGCATCTTCGTTACTGAGGTAAGGAGAAAGAGGAGAAATCAGGAATTGATGAATGAGAAAATGAAGTCAGGCGAATGGAATGATGTAAAGAGGAATTGAACTGAAGTACATATTTACTGACATATGGACAGGTGAAAAGAAAGACGGCTGGACAGGGAAAGCAATGAACAGACGGAGTCAGGAGACGGAAGCAACGCTCGGACTATTGGACAGGAGACCCAACGTCCTGCCTTTCAGGACTCTCAGGACGACTCACACAAACTCCTAAGAGTTTGTGTGAGTCGTCGGAGCGACGAGGTATAATTTCCTGGTACTGGAAACGGACTTATTTGGTTATGGAGTCGATGCTCACCACGTGGGACTTGCTGTAAGGGTTACAGTCATATATAAAGGACTCAGAAAACCAACTTCAAATTTTCTTGACGCTAAGAAAGTATTATTGGTACTGAACTAGTCACTAAGTGCAGGTGATGAGTCACAATAACGTGGCTGAAATATGTTGACCAGACCACACACTAGAAAGTGAAGGGACGACGACGTTTCGGTCCGTCCTGGACCATTCTCAAGTCGATTGATAATCGATTTGCTAATGGTCCAGGATGGACCGAAACATCGTCGTCCCTTCACTTTCTAGTGTGTGGTCTGGTCAACAACTAGTCACTAATCGCAAAGCTTCAGGTTCACATTCAACATCGAACCTGAACAGCAGTGTTCATTTTGCATCACGTCCTCATAAACAAAGTCCAAAGTCTATTCCATTCACCCGCCAATCCCCTTGAGGTTATCTTGAGATGATTTCGGGGCTTAGCGTCCCCGCTGCCCGGTCCTAGACCTGGTGTTCTTTTTGTTACACATCCCCCAAGAAGCAGCCCGTAGCAGCTGTCTAACTCTCAGGTACCTATTTACTGCTAGGTGAACAGGTCCATCGGGGTGAAAGAAACACTGCCCATTTGTTTCCGTCTCCACCGGGGATTGATCCCGGAACCTCAGGACTACAAATCCGAAGCGCTGTCCACTCAGCTGTCAGGCCGCTGTATTAGCATACATTAATTAGCATATAGGGTCTGTATTAAACAGACTCTGTTTAGGAATAAAAAACGGTTTACACACGACTCACAACTGATGACGTCCGAACACTTCCGGAAAAAGTGCTTCGCTGATGACTTTTGTTCGAAACACAACTCTCTAAATGCTTCACCCACGTACTACAATTACAAATAACCGCCAAGAGAACCTAAACACCTAACCTAACCTAACCTAACCTAACCTAACCTAACCAATGCCTAAATATGCACAGTATGCTAATACATCACAATATTAATTTAGATTTGTGAAAATTCCTATTGAAATGAACAACATGTTATAATTGATTAATGCGTCTTTAGGGGTCAACCGCTGGATGGAATCGACTTTGTCATTTGTGGTATGGACGGGATGTCATTTGGAAACGATTGTTAAAAATTCGTTAAGATATACCAGCTGGTATAGTGCATTGGCTTCCAGTATACAATGTTGTATAATGAGTTCATTTGCTATCATGGCAATTATCTCACAGAAACTAAGGAAAAACAACGGGGTAAGAATATAAAAAAATCGCGAATTAATAACATTACTCCACTGGAGTATACCTGGAGTATACCTGGAGTAGTTTCTGGGAGTTGCTCTACTCCCCAAACCCGGCCTGGGACCAGGTTTAGTCCAACATGCTGTTGTTGCTTGGTCCGGCCCCTCAGGTTCACATATCCACTACAACCCACTTGGTCCGGCCCCCTCAGGTCCACATGCCCACTACAACCCGCTTGGTCCGGTACTTCATACAGGAACGCCTCTAAAGTTCTCCTGAACACTTCAACTGTTGTGCTGTACGTCGTGTGAACTTGGAGGATATTAAAGAGCCCGTGATTAGGGCTCGTTATTAGCTCGTTATTATTATTTATTACATTATAATAACGGGTTATTTGCCCGTTATTATTGCATTGCTAGGCAATAATAACGTCTCCGGTGTTCTTACAGCATTCTCTCTACCTGTAGCACCTCGACCCTTGGCCAGGTCTGTTCTACCTTCCCTACCAGATCTTTCACAATAAAATACTGATCTTCAATAAAGTACGAACATTAAGTAGACTTCAACTAAATTAACTCGCGAAACGAAAGAGAATAATATACATGTGTTTAGGATAAAGTTATTATCAAATGTGTTGAGGTTTTTCCTTCTGTTTTCCTGATCTAATTTTGCTCCGAGACGAGCAAAGTTTTGCCGGAGTGATTAAACACGGCTCAGGGCGAATACCAAGGGAAATGACCTGAAGCTGGAAATAAGGAAAGCCCAATTACTGCTAACAGATCCCAAGGTGTGGGAAGGCTGGAGCAGGTGTGGGATGTCTGGGGGGAGGTGTGGTATGCCTGAAGGAGGTGTGGGATGTCTGAAGGAGGTGTGGGATGTCTGGGGGGAGGTGTGGGATGCCTGAGGGAGGTGTGGGATGTCTGGGGGCAGGTGTGGGATGTCTGGGGGCAGCTGTGGGATGTCTGGGGGAGGTGTGGGAGGCCTGGGGAAGGTGTGGGATGCCTGGAACGGTGTGAGATGTCAGGGGCAGGTGTGAGAAGCCTGAGGCAGGTGTGGGATGCCTGAGGGAGGTGTGAGATTCCTGGGGAAGGTGTGGGAAGCCAATTTTTTGGGACGTGGATTCCTGGGGGGGGGGGAAGGGAAAGTATATCACTCATACATACCTTTATATCATACATGATAAACGTCATACATACTTTTATATCATACTAAACCTATACCTACCATACCTATACTAGGTTAACCTATCCTATAAAGATACGTTAGGTAAATAATTGTAATGACGAAGCATTAAGATGTTTATCTTAACATATTAAGAAGTTTAGGTAAGGTCGTGCGTTTTCTAATGAAGCTTTTCAAGGTAAACCACCAAAAAATTCACAATATAGATGTCACATATGCACGTATTTAAAAGTCAATTTGACTATACGAAAGTGCGAGAACGTTGTATTTTTAGACCATCGCTTAACTGTCATTTTCAAGAATTCCGTGAGTATCGCTGGAAGTTCCTTGAACTCTTCACTTTAGTTGGATTGCTTCTCTATCTCTATTTCAACCCTCTTCCGTTATCCATCCCCCAACACCTTTCCTCATGAACCGAATATCGCAGCGATATGTTTCTGAATTTTATGCGCATGAAAATACATTTTCCTTACATGCGACATCGAGATTTCCCTGAATTGCTTTATCGCCAATATATGACGTGATCGGTATCGAATATTTGCTGTAATATCTAAAGGTTGTTGGCCAGATTCCCAATACGTTGGAAAATCTCGGGGGATCACAGGAGTGGGTTATGTAGGATTTCATATGTATTAAGTCCTACACAGGATTTCGGAGACTGGAGTTAACGTTAAAGAAGCTCTGCTTTACGTAGTGGGTGTGGCACAGCTGTGTGATTTACTGCTTAACAGTCAGCGTGATTGTTGATAATTGGTGCATATGGAGATTACATTAACGTGATGTATCACTGAGAGTCATGAGGAGGATGTGTGTGCTTGGGAGTACCAGGTGCACGGGTTCGAATCCTCCTACTAATTTTGTCATTGAAATTGGGATGTTTATTATCCGGAACTGTTCACAGGATAGCTGAATTCCAGTGATATGAAATATACAGGAGTCATTGATGGCAATCCTGGTATAACGGAGCCGTTGATATACCTGTGCCCTTTGTACGATATCTGATATCTCCAAACTTTGGATATAATGTCTTGGATATAATAAACAATTTGATAGGATACTGACAAGTCTAAGTGGTGCCGAGCATAACATGGTTTACAATAAACCTCTCATATCGCCACTCTAATGTGGCTCGAATGATATCTCTACTACCTCCTTTCTTAGGGATCATCATATCCCGTGCTACTTGGAAGTTTTACTTCCGAGTAGTTGCCTCTAAAACAACAACAACATCCTCTCCTCCACATACCTTTGCCACCTCCCCTTCCCATATATCCAGTACCACCCCAACCTCCACAATCCCACAGACCGCTCAGCCTCCTCTCTCCACCCCTCCCTCGCCAACCCCTCCCTCATACCCCTACCTACTCCTCCCACATACACATCCCCATAGCCTTCTACAAACCCCACCTAACCCCCTCCCTTCCTCCCCCCCCACTCCCTTCTCACCCCACCCACATCTCCCCCACTCCCTACTCTCCAGGCAGGTCCACCTTCCCACTATAGAGAGAATCGACTGCCATTGTCTTGCTTCGAGTCGTAAATCTAATCTCACGATCTTGGTTATGATCTCTTATGATAATCGCGAGTTGTATTTCCAAAATTATTGCTGGAGATGGCACTGGAGAAGTTGTAAACATCAATAAAGATGCCTGGGCTGTGCTGGGGCACCATAAAGTGCAGAAAAAAGTCGTATTTCAGCCAATAGGGTGGTAGTATCGTCCGGAAATCCAGCCATTCTGAAGTGAGAAAGACATTTGGTATACAGAGGTTATCCTGGAGGTCATGGGCAGCCCAGTGACCTCCCATCAGGAGGGAGAGAGAGCTCTCCGCCAGCCAAAGACACCCGAAGACGTGTTCAGTCGGCAAACACAAAAATAGTGTTCAGTCTGGTGTAGTAAACATTGCAATCGAAAAATCCATTGCAATGATTACTTCAATGATCCGGACACCCGGCGGTGCCCGGGACGCCCCGTCCTCTGTCTGTGGCTCTGGTATCTGCTTGTCTTTCTCTGTCTCTATGTCTATCTATCGCTGTCTGTCTATCGCTGTCTATCTACGCAATTTTTTCGTCTGTCTTTCTGTATCTTTGTATGAGTCTTTGTGTCTTTGCCTCTCTCGTTTGTCTGTCTGTCTGTCTGTCTGTTTCTCTCACTATATTTATCCATTTGCTTCCGTTTGTGTATCTGCTTCTACACTGACCAGTCGACGCTGCAGGAACCCATTGATCTACACCGGCCAGTCATCGTGGAAGAAGCGTTATCAGTCTTAGACCAGTTCAAG
>WNGS01169217.1:3802095-3835991 GCA_020271785.1 Procambarus virginalis
ACACCTTTACAACATACCTACCTATACAACATATATTCATACAAATATTATGAGGTATGTATACCTCATATATACATACAGCATTTAAACACATACTACTGTATACATTTATACTTCATTCACACACATTCTAAACACAAATATACTTATGCACATTCATACATATATTAAAAATGTAAACAAAACATACGTACATACACGCATACATACATGTATATATATCAAATGTAGATATGATAATGCCCAGTAGGCTCAGAAATCTGTACACCAGCTGATTGACAGTTGAGAGGCGGGACCCAAAGAGCCAGAGCTCAACTAAGCATAACTAAGTGCGTATAACTAGGTGAATACTTACATTCATACATAAATACACAACGCGGCACCTGCTGCACTTAATGCATACGCCAACTGAATCAGGTGAAGTTTGATTAGGATGAACATCTCAAACGTTCATCCATTATACATCAGCAAGGAATATACTTCCATGTATAACTAATACCCGACACATGAATCAGAGTGTAACGCTGATAAGGTAACATCAAGCCCCTGCAGCCTCGAACCTCCGTCAGACACACACACGTGTCTATATATAGATGCCTATATCTATAAAGGGAAATATCTGTTTCTTTATAAGTACTGGAAGTGTGTGTGTGTGAGGGTTGGGGGAGAGTGTTGTGACGTAACTACTAGGGATGGAGAAGGATAGGCCTGATGAACTGTCCTATACACGCGGTTCATATACGTTCGGAATTGCTTTTAAAACCCACTAGTAAAATAACGACCACCGCAGACCTTGCCTGCCAGTTACAGGTGATAACGAACACATGATACCAATTTTATATATATACATATATATCGCACTTCTCGGCCTACTATGCAAGGCCCGATTTGCCTAATAGGCCGAGTGATTTTCTTTATTTTTCAATAAATTGTTTCCTATTGCTTTATTTTAAATATTATTATTATATATATTAAGAACATAAATTATTGATTTAGTTATGTTAGTTTAGGTTAGGTTAGGTAGGGTTGGTTAGGTTCGGTCATATATCTACGTTAGTTTTAACTCAAATTTTAAACAAATTAGCTCATACATAATGAAATGAATAACTTTATCATTTCATAAGAAAAAACGAGAAAAATATGGAATTTCTGGAAAACTTGGCTTATTAGGCAAATCGGGCCTTGCATAGTAGGCTGAGAAGTGCGTCTGGCTACTAGGTACGACATATACATATATACATATATATATATATATATATATATATATATATATATATATATATATATATATATGTATATATATATATTTGAATGTGACCAAAGACTGAGATCAATATTGGTTGCTGATAATTTGAGACGCCCTCACACCATGTGGGCAGTATCTTCATATACGCCGATGTTGGAACCGGCTTATACATACATATAAAAAATATACACACGGCGTACATACAAAACACACCACGCGGTCTGATAATGCCCATATGCTTTATGGGAGGCATCTTCGGCCGAGGACACGCCAAATGCATCCTGCGGGAGGCATGATATGGTGTCAACAATTAACATGCTCTATTGGTAATGTTTTATGGCAGCCGCACAGTACACACACAAGAGGAAGAACCCTCTCGAGCCGCCGACACAACGGATACCCTCTTCAGCTAAAGGCCTCGAGCAGCCCACAGGACGCACAATTAGAAGTGCAAAGAAGAGCCACACTAACCTAACCTAACCTACAGCAAAACAAAGCAATGAAAAGTGACAGAAACTCCTCAAGTCACCCAAACGTAACAGACAAATACACAGAGAGCTACACGCAGAAACACACACAGAGCTACACGCAGACACACACACATAGCTACACGCAGACACACACACAGAGCTACACTCAGACACACACACAGAGCTACACGCAGAAACACACACAGAGCTACACGCAGACACACACACATAGCTACACGCAGACACACACACAGAGCTACACTCAGACACACACACAGAGCTACACGCAGACACACACAAAGCTACACTCAGACACACACATAGAGCTACACGCAGACACACACACAGAGCTACACGCAGACACACACAGAGCTACACGCAGACACACACACAGAGCTACACTCAGACACACACACAGAGCTACACGCAGACACACACACAGAGCTACACGCAGACACACACACAGAGCTACACGCAGACACACACACAGAGCTACACGCAGACACACACACAGAGCTACACTCAGACACACACACAGAGCTACACGCAGACACACACACAGAGCTACACGCAGACACACACACAGAGCTACACGCAGACACACACACACACACACCCTGCAGCAACCAAGACAGCCTTGGTAAAACGACAGTCATCAACGAGAAGTTTAACGATTCACTGGGTGGTGTTGCAGGGCTTGCAAGCAGGCTGTTAGGGTCCCCACAGCGCTATACTGCTGCAGTACGCCCGACCTCGTCCACCTGCTTCCTCGGATTCACTTACGGTTGATTAGAGAACAAGTCCACAGGAGAGACACTATGTACCAACCTCACTACAACACGTCGCTGCACAAACCAGCGCGATGTTGATATTGGGAGAATTTAGCGCAGTTAATGGTTTCTGATGAGACAACAGGAAGTTGTTCCTCCTTCTGTGTGTTGGCACCGGTTTAATTTAGTCCTGGACTATGTTACGGACTGAAGTATGCTTACTGGTTACTCATTAACCTATTGATCACATTTCCAGGAGTTAATGTAGTGAACAGAGGATCAGGGATAGTGGTAGAATATCCGCATCCGAGTGTAATGTTGCTGACTTGGCATTGTTGTTCCTTTGGCTGGTTTCTTCTTTCCCACACTCTCTAAATATTTTCATCTATTTGTTTATCCCTTTCTTTCCTTCGACGATTAATTTCATTTTCGTTCCTCTTGTCAGAAATTTATGTGACTGCATAAAGAGCGGACAAAAACAATTAATTTTCTAATTCATTAAGAGAGGAGGCGATGTGAAGGAGGGATGGAGATACTGACTAGGGTTGGGGGGGAGGGGGGAATAGGGGATAACAAAGCGAGCCTATCCCCTAACCATGTTCCCTCTTCCCGCAAGATGTTGTTATAGATTCAGCTACTCGGAACAAGCTCCAAGTAGCACGGGCTATGGTGAGCCCGTAACTTACCTGGCACAGGAGCTGGGCAAGAAGCACGGGCTATGGTTAGCCTCGTGGACAGGAGATGTCTCCCGTCTCCCGCAAGAGCCCCACTTCAGTACATATAGCCCCAACCTACCTTAAACAAAAAACACATCCTGCCATAATCCCGACCCACGAAAAAGCCCCTCCAAGAAAACAAAAGATATGATGCCCAGACCACACACCCGAAAATGAGGAGACGACGGCGTTTCGGTCCATCCTGGATCATTATCAAGTCGATTGTGATATTGGACTTGATCGATTTAATAATGGTCCAGAACGGACTGAAACGTCGTTATCTCCTTATCTTCTAGTGTGTTGTTTGGTTATCATATCTTCAGCCACGCTAGAGTGACTCACCATCTGCTTAAAAGATACTCATACGAAGATATCCAGGTCACCTGCTAGGTACCTGATTCACATAGTCTATGGTCAGACAGGAGAGGGCGTTGTTGTGGACGAGGAGGTGGTAAATTGGGGATAGTCTGACGGCCGGAGGTTGGACGCTATCCGAGGTTGTCGTTTTGTCGATGTAGTCATGGGAAAAAATGGCATAGGGGGGTCGTCGGCACATGGGTATAGGGGGGTCGTCGGCACATGGGTATAGGTGAGTATGCGGGCAGAGCAGGAGGGTCTGGGAGATTTTTAATCACCCGGACGCATTTGCCGGAAACAGTCCGGTAGATTCTTTATGCACTTTTTCCGAGCAAGTCATTATGGTATATACATCTGTCCCGTGAAAAATGCGACAATCCGTTAGAGAACATTATCTCTGTAGTGAAGCCCACTTCGGTCACATGCCCATGGCAGAGATCCCCATAAATGAGGAAAATGGGAGGAGGGCGAAGGGAAGCAGCTGGAAGAGGAGAAAACGAATGGGATTGGATATGGATGAGGAAGACGACAGGGCTGATGAGGAACATGAGGCTGTGGATAACATGTTAACATGAGTCTTAATGAGATGTTAACATGAGATGAGAGAGACGCGAGACTGTTCTGTCACTTTCTCATGGAGGCAGGAGACTGGATTTCAAGTGAGCTACAATGAGTGGATTAGTGAGTGGATGTAGAAGTGTGTTGTAGTGACTAGAGTGAGTCGTAGTGAGTAAATATGTGAGTGAGCTATAGGGAGTGGATGGAATGAGTTATAGTGAGCGGGTGTATGACTGAGCTATAGTGAGTAAATGTGTGGGTGAATTCTAGTGAGTGAATGTGTGGGTGAGTTCTAGTGAGTGGATGCGTGATGGAGTTATAGTGAGAAGATTAATGAATAAGCAACAGTAAATGGATGAGTGTATGAGACAGGTCTTTGTATCTATCTGTAAAAGACGAAGTAATCTTAGTCTGTCTCCTATCCCTTGGCATAACTTGATAGCATTATAAGACAATGTCGCAGCGATACGATAAGTGTGAGGTTGAAGATGTCAATAAACTTGTTAAAATATAAAATTTAGGCAAACTCTCGATCGGGCCGACACAGCTACCACACGGCATGCATACTACATAAGAAGGCAGCGTTTTGTAAGCTCTTTAGAGCCATAAATCTTGGGCGAGTGTGTGTGAGGGATTGAGTGTGTATGTGTGAGTGTATGTGTGTGTGTGTGTGTGTGTGTGTGTGTGTGTGTGTGTGTGTGTGTGTGTGTGTGTGTGTGTGTGTGTGTGTGTGTGTCCAAGACAGGGTCCGGGGCTCCCCTCAGGCCAGGGTACAGTCTCCACAGGGCGCCACCATTATCGCTTCAGGTGTTTGATCTTCAAAGCTTCAAAGAAAGATTGAGGTGGAGTTATTTAAATTCCTGCCTTTAATCCGACTCATTGACACAAAAACTCCGGTAACGTTTTTAAGATTCGGTATAAATTTCATTTGGCATTCTTTTGGTTATGCCACCGTGGCGTTTTTGTTCAACTGAACAATACTAAAAATAATTTTTATACACGGTTGCCCTTCCAGATGGGTCATGTCATGAGAGGAAAATAATAAAAGTTTTGAATTTATTACGATGACGCCTATAGTTCCTTGTTTTATTTATAAAAGTTTATAGTATTCAGGTCAGGTTGTTTCCATTAGGGGAAGACAAAGTGAGACATTGTTAATGACTTCCAAAGCGACAGCGAACATGTCTAGCAAAACGCAGCTATAGAAATGTTGCTGATGTCCTGCCTGACCTATCCTTGTTTCCTCCTCTTGTTCTCTTTCATCCCTTCCCTATCCCTTCTTACTCTTACCTCCCCCACCTCCCCAACCTATCCTCCCTGGCTGGCTAGACAATGATCGGGACCTTCCCCCCCCCCTTAAATCCACCCCCCCCTCCCTCATCACGCCAAGCACACACATGATGCTCTTGAACTCTTCACTTCGGTTGAGCTGTTTGCTCCAATATATAGTGTTTCAAAAAATGCTCCGAAGGGCGAGTTTAATGGTTAGCGTCATTCTTCCTGTGAGTGGACACACCACCATAGCAGCATATGCAACACCACCCCAATGGGAAGAAAACCCGATAGGTTGTTCATCCTGTCACTTGTACCCAGACACAGCTGTAACTTGCTTAGCTGTCTCAAGTGAACAGTTTAACAAACAAGAAAATTAACATTTACCAACCCTCAAACTTAATTTATCTTGTGGGTGCAAAATGGGTTCAATGTTGTAACAACAGTGTCTATATTTGGCAAATAGTGTTTTCCGAAGTCATACAATGTGGAATTTAATATTCAACTCCCCCTTTATAATGTTTCTTAGATGGGCACAAACTCTCAGGTAGTGGTTAAGGTGGTGTCCGTCACGCACCTCAAATTCTGCAGCTCCACTGTTCATCTGTTATTTCCATTCCGAATCTCCACGAATATTTGAATCCAAGACCAATTCTCGATATTACTGATTCTCTCCCTTGGCCACCTACCTTTCGTCCATAAATATTAGCATTGTCAGATGCCACAACATTATACGCGGCTTACAGATTCACTGATTTAGTCTCCTTTTCTCTGTTATCGTGTCACGGTGATGCTGCCTAATGATTCCTCTAAGTTGTAGCAGAGTCTTGGGTATGAAGTATTCAATATGGTCTATTTCAGAGCCCTCAGTAGCCAGTACATCCACTCATTTCCACAGATTCCAACATGAGAGGCGATTTATAGGAACCTGATCACCTTTCTCTGATTGGTTAGTATTTTCACATATCTCTTGATTTGAGCGACAGTTCTCAGTTTTCTACCTGTTTTTTCCTAAGGCTTTGTAGTGCGGCTTTCGAATCAATGCAGATTACTTCTCCTTTATTGCTTCTTTCTATGTATTTTAATATTATAATAACGGCAGTTAGCTATGCTTGCGTTGATGAGGCCTAGTTCTCAACATGTGCTTTTTCTTCAGTCCCGTTTTGAAAAACATTATTACTAACTTCAGTATATGCTGCTCCAACCTTACTATTAATAGGATAAAAGAAGCATTTGTATAAATTTGATATCATTCATTTCCAGCTTCTTTATTAAGATCCTCGAGATATTTGTACCAGGGTTCTTGTGGTATCATACAGGACATCTCTTTGATAAATAAAGTTACATGGTTCATCCTATCAGGGAGGTGGCAACCCTGCAGGCATGAGCTCGCCTTGTGTTTATCTGGTGGTTTTGCTCCTGAGGATGTCAGGAAGATAAGCAAACACCTCCATGACGTCACAGGCCCTACACTTTCCTCAACAACGTCACAGGGGGTCCAACACTTTCCTGAATTACGTCACAGGCCTTTACACTTTCCTCAATGACGTCACAGGCCCAACACTTTCCTCAATGACGTCACAGGGGGCCAACACTTTCCTCAGTGACGTCACACGGCCCCTACACTTTCTTCCATGACGTCACAGGGCCCTTCACGTTCCTCCATGACGTCACAGGGCCCTACACTTTCCTCCATGACGTCACAGGGCCCTACACTTTCCTCCATGACGTCATAAGGCCACTTTCCTCCGTGTAGGAGCGAATGATGTTGAACCATTCTCCATCCTCTTTCTGATTCCGATTCTGTTTTGGTCTGAAAATGTCACTGGTCTTGTTAAGCCTTAAGTGATTGTTATAGCTTTGCTGTGCTTATGTTTTGGACGACCAGCAGTAACAGAGGATTGTTTCCAATTTACGTGTGTGTGTGTGTTTGCTGTTTGTTTGCTATGTTTACCTGCAGGATGGAGCTTTTAGCTCCTGGACCCCGCCTTCCTAACTGTCGGTTGTTTAATGCACTGACTCTCGACTTATTTTCCTGTATCCTATCTACTACATACATTTCTGTCTGTCACAAACACACACACACACACACACACACTATAGGTGAGTACAATAGGTGATTTCCAATAGATGAGTACACACACACACACACACACACACACACACACACACACACACACACACACACACACACACACACACACATACACATACAGCCTTAGGATGCAGCCCGTAGCAGCTATCCCATGCAGGTACTTCTTTACTTCGTGGTGAACAAGGCATTAAGTGAAAGAAGCTTTGCTCATTTGTTTCTGTGAATCGAACTCGGGCTCGTAGGATTATGACCCTCGAGCGCTGTCCGCTCGGCCGCGCGGACCTTTGTGTGTGTGTGTGTAAACTCACCTAGTTGTATTCACATAGTTGTGCTTGTGGAGTTGGAGCTCTGGCTCTTTCGGGCCGCCTTTCAACTGTCAATCAATCAACTGATATTTTTTTCACACACACACACACACACACACACACACACACACACACACACACACACACACACACACACACACACACCCAGGAAGCAGCCCGTAGCAGCTGTCTAACTCTCAGGTAGCTATTTACTGCTAGGTTAACAGGGGCAATAGGGTAAAAGAAACTGCCCATTTGTTTTCGCCATCGCCAGGGATCGATCCCTGAACCTCAGGATTAAGAATACCGAGCCTTGTCCACTCAGCCACCAGGCCCCCCTGTGTGTGTGTGTACTCACCTAATTGTACTCACCTAATTGTGCTTGCGGGGGTTGAGTTTTGGCTCTTTGGTCCCGCCTCTCAACTGTGTGTGTGTGTGTGTGTGTGTGTGTGTGTGTGTGTGTGTGTGTGTGTGTGTGTGTGTGTGTGTGTGTGTGTGTGTGTGCCTGCCTCATCAGCTGCCCCTTCCCCTTCTCACTCTCCCGCGCACCAGTGTGATCAGCTGACTTGTGTTTACAAACACGGTGGAGGATACTATTTTGGGGAGATTTCCCTGCCTCTGTGTTTTGTACCATGTCAGCGTTGGCTCATGGGAGATCCCGGACCTCGGGGTTCACATCTCGCCATATTACATCATAATTTGCCGCACCATTTCATACCCTGCCACATCATTCCGGAACTTGCCACATTATTCCGTATCTTACCGAATCAGTCCATACCTTGCCACATCATATCAGACATTACCACATCACTTCACCCTCGCCAAGTCTCACATCAATCGCCACGTCATATAATTATACATCATACCATATTGAATTATATATCTTGCTCCGTCATCTCTAAATCTGGAGGTCCTTGACCGGCTTATTGTGCTCATTCCTCCCCAGCTATACCCATCCCAGAGACCTGATTCATCAAGCATGTGTGGATCCACTTCCGAAACCTATACATCTTTTGTTAATCATGACGGTTTAGATTGCATTTATCAAACTGTTTATGTGCGAGTCACATAAACAGTTTATAGGAGGTTGGAGGTTGTAACAGGGACGGGATGTTTCGAAGCTCGTAAGCGGTTTAATAAACACATTGCTGTTTATAGAAAGATGTACAGGTTTCGCGACAGATGCACAGTAAGCGTCAGGAAACACCTTACGAGCCGGCAGCTCATGCTTCTCTGTGTGAGGCCTCTCTAAGTGGATCGCTGTGGCCTTCGCTGTCCTCCTGCTGCCCGCAGTCTAGTGGGCACGGGGACTGGGCCCTAGGGGTATGGGGCACATTTGGTGTTACCCAGGACGCTGCCGTACGATCCCCATACAACACCAGTCATTGTAAATTTAAATTTAAATTTTGCCCCGAGGGGCGAGTTTATTGGGCAGCGCCACTCATCTTGTGAGTGGACACACCGCCATAGCAGCATGTACAACACTCCCCAATAGGAAGAAAACCCGCTGGGTTGTTCATCCTGTCACATTGTCTCATCAATAGTGACGTTAGATGCTGATGAGATGCTGATGACGTTAGATGCTGTGACGTTAGATGATGAGTGATGTTAGAGGCAACGTCACTATTGGATGACGTTAGATAAACGTTAAATTAAAGTTGAATCAGTGTTTATGCTGTTGATTCGGGGTTAAATTGCGTTACTTTTGAACATTGTCGCAAACTGGGGGTGTTGTCGTCGCGTGTTTTGTCACATGTATTTGTTTGCGAGTCACACAAACAATAACCGAATTATATTCTCTCTGTCCCCAAGAGAATATAATTCCGTCCTCACGACTATATTCGTCTACGGTGTTGACTGCTTCCCAAGTCATCAGGGAACTTACTTCCCTTGGAATGCGCGACAGAACGAGCTTGGATTAAAGGTGCTCTATCAGCATACATCGTTAGAAGGCATTCGTTCCGCTCATAACTAAATATGAACCATCGCCAAACAACTATAACAGCACCAGTAGCATAAACGGTTATAGTAACAGAAGCAGAGGTGTGAGTACAGAAGCCTCAACGTCAACAGAGACAGCAGCAACAGAAACAGAACACACAACAGTACTATCAACAAAGGTCGGTTGAACGCAGTCACAGCGATGACGATGATGGAGAAATGCCAAATAGAGAGTTGATAGACGGCGCCGTATTGCCTGAAGAGATGAAACCATCCTCTACACAGCTTCAGTAGCAACCGCTCATGGGAAATGGTGAGAGGGCATTGTCTATATCACCAGCTGCACCTCCAGCATCAGTAGCGACAAGAGCACTTCATCAACACTTCCAGAATCAGTAAAGCGTAGAGTGTCTCTACATCACTGCGAGAGGCAGCGAACATGTGGAGTGTCCCTACATCACTGCGAGAGGCAGCGAACACGTGGAGTGTCCCTACATCACTGCGAGAGGCAGCGAACACGTGGAGTGTCCCTACATCACTGCGAGAGGCAGCGAACACGTGAAGTGTCCCTACATCACTGCGAGAGGCAGCGAACACGTGGAGTGTCCCTACATCACTGCGAGAGGCAGCGAACACTTGATAAACTACCACCGTATCCGCTCGATCCATTGTGGAAGACCGAGACAAAGTGGGTGTAAACTTAGCGAGATTATAGACACTCAGTATTTCTACGTCGATATAATGCCTAGTTCTCGGTGACCAAATTTCTACCAGTCGAGGCGTTAGTGTCTTATACTAAGTTTTAAGTTTAAAGCTTTCCCTTGATTACGCCAGACTTTGGACTTTTAACACGGAAACGGATGATCAAAACGCTTACCACTATTCATAATCTGAATGTTGATAGAAACTCTCTATACACTGTTGTCAGCTATGGAAGGCCCTACACCGATTAATGATATATATATATATATATATATATATATATATATATTATATATATATACGCTTCAGTGACACCCAGTTTAGGGGCTACAAAACACAGTAGCCGACGCCTCTAAGAATCAGATAATAATAAAAGGAAGCTCAGGACTCCCTTGTGAATACTGCTGTAAAGATGTGGTTAATGCTGTTCTTCTCTTGGTGGTGAGTTTATGTTGTGAGATACCATGTGAGTGTGCCTGGGGAGTTTATTTTATGCTGTTGATCATAAGCCCCCAGGCGAGGCACCAGTCATGACCCCCAGGCAAGGGTCCACAGTCATGACCCCCAGGCAAGGGTCCACAGTCATTACCCCCAGGCAAGGGTCCACAGTCATCACCCCCAGGCAAGGGTCCACAGTCATCACCCCCAGGCAAGGGTCCAAAGTCATCACCCCCAGGCAAGGGTCCACAGTCATTACCCCCAGGCAAGGCTCCAGTCATGACCCCCAGGCAAGGGTCCACAGTCATTACCCCCAGGCAAGGGTCCACAGTCATTACCCCCAGGCAAGGGTCCAGAGTCATCACCCCCAGGCAAGGGTCCAGAGTCATCACCCCCGAGGCAACCCCCCAGCCTCCCCGCCCCCCCCCCCCGACAACAACCAGTGCACAATCTTCCAGAAGCTGGTCTTTATAACTAGCAAAACGAATTTCCGTACGAATCCGAGATTTTAACATCCCCAGCTGCAATTTGCAAACTTCAACAGCACTCTAAGGAATGAAACAGGCTCGGCCGATTGCCTAATACAACTAGACTAACGATTTCCTTTAGAGTGCGTAAAACATTAACTAAACCCTATGAACCAAAGGTGTCGGGCCTGCCTCAGACGCTATTTCACTCACGCTCTCACCGTAAATTACCTTGAAAAAAATATGGGGGGGTAGCGAAGGTGTTCAATATTGCAGTTTCGTACTTTGAATAAAACTCGCGAAATTATATTGCATTACTGGATGACTAAAGTTAAATGGCAGGGTTATAAAGTAGAGACAGAGACCTCCAGTTAATCTCGGGCGTTGAGAGCTTTATACGGGAAGTTTGGGGGCTTTTGCTCGGCCTCACTGTATATTTACAGTGCCACACTGTATATTTACAGTGTCACACTGCATATTTACAGTGCCACATTGGTTATTTACAGTGTCACACTGCATATAAACAGTGCCACACTGCTTATTTACAATGTCACACTGCATATTTACAATGTCACACTGCATATTTACAGTGTCACACTGCATATTTACAGTGCCACACTGCATATTTATAGTGTCACTGCATAGTTATAGTGTCACTGCATACTCAGTATCACTGCATATTCATAGAACCAAATTGCTTATATAAATATATAGTTCCACATTGCATATGCATAGGGCCACATTGCATATTTATGGATTCACTGCTTATTAATGGAACCTCTGCATATTAACTGTGCAATAGTAAGAATTGATTGTGCAACGGTGCATAGTTATTGCACCACAATGCATATTGATTGTGATGCGGTATATATTTATTCAAAGTAAATATTTATTTGCAACATTTAATATGCAACTGCAAATATTTCGTGTCAGAACGATTTTTTTTGTTTGCTTTTAAATAGTGCATCTATATTTTATGTTCGAAAGTAAATTTGAATAGTTTTATAGAAACAGTTTAGTGTACATGTGGTGTACCTCTATGTATGTTTAGTGTACCTCAATACATATTTAATGTGCCATAGTTCACATTTGTCACACTAAGTTGTTTAATTTGTCATAGTAAGTATTGTGACAAATGTACTGTGATGCAATGAATATGCAACTGTGACAACGACTATATAATGCTCCAGGGACCATATATATATATATATATATATATATATATATATATATATATATATATATATATATATATATATATACGTATATGTATATTTTGTGTCGATTTGAACAATCACCTTGCAGGTATGAAGATTATAATTATGTAATAATGCTCCAGCTATCTTCACGCAGCGATAAGCGTGACGTTCCATGCGTTGAGTGAGGCGCCGTAGGGAGGTGGGGGGAGTTGGGTTAACACACTACTCTGGCCATTCACAGCGCAGCGGAATCAAAGTTACGACAGGCAATTTGGAGAGTATTGAATGGCGTCAGTGAAGTCCATCTGTTGTTACTCTTGGTTCCGGGGACGATGGATGGAAGAGGTATGGAAATACAGAGTTGTGGATCGAGACGGAATTGGATGAATGAGGAGGAAGTATTTAAGGGAGGGAAGAGGTGGGAGTGAAGATAGGGATGGAAGAGACAAAAATAGAACGGAACTTTATCGTTCATTGTTGGGTTTATAAGCCTTTCTTCTTCTTCTACTGGAATTATTGTCTTCTCATGTTGTCTGATCTTTAATGAGCCCTCATTCCTTTGTTATGACCTTCAGTCTGTTCGCTGTTATGGCCTCCCTCATTCTCTTCTCCGTTATGGCCTTCGTCATTCTCTTCTCCGTTATGGCCTCCCTCATTCTCTTCTCCGTTATGACCTCCGTCATTCTCTTCTCCGTTATGGCCTTCGTCATTCTCTTCTCCGTTATGTTCTCCCTCATTCTCTTCTCTGTTATGTTCTCCCTCATTCTCTTCTCCGTTATGGCCTTCGTCATTCTCTTCTCCGTTATGTTCTCCCTCATTCTCTTCTCCGTTATGACCTTCGTCATTCTCTTCTCCGTTATGTTCTCCCTCATTCTCTTCTCCGTTATGGCCTTCGTCATTCTCTTCTCCGTTATGTTCTCCCTCATTCTCTTCTCCGTTATGACCTTCGTCATTCTCTTCTCTGTTATGGCCTCCCTCATTCTCTTCTCCGTTATGTTCTCCCTCATTCTCTTCTCTGTTATGTTCTCCCTCATTCTCTTCTCCGTTATGGCCTTCGTCATTCTCTTCTCTGTTATGTTCTCCCTCATTCTCTTCTCCGTTATGGCCTTCGTCATTCTCTTCTCTGTTATGTTCTCCCTCATTCTCTTCTCCGTTATGACCTTCGTCATTCTCTTCTCTGTTATGGCCTCCCTCATTCTCTTCTCCGTTATGTTCTCCCTCATTCTCTTCTCTGTTATGGCCTCCCTCATTCTCTTCTCCGTTATGGACGGTATGAGGTGTTATCACGTGGCGCCTCGGAGCTTTCAGTGTCTTTAACGTTATGTAAAGAAAATGGTTTTATGTCGGGATGTTTTTGTTAGTGTGTTATCCGCCTGGAGCGTAACTGTGGCTCGCGGCGAGGAGCAGTTTACTCCACCACTGATTCTGCCGTTAGTGGTGGTTAGTGGGGGAGAGGGGGGAAGGGGGGGTTGTGGTAACCGGTTAGGCGGGGCGTGAGGTGTCATTAGTGGAGGTTGAAGTGGTGGGAGGGTTGAGGTTCGAGTCTCTCTCTCTCTCTCTCACTCTCTCTCTGGTGTCTACCGTAATATATCCCCAGGGTGAGGAACGCCAGGCGGGGGAGCAATTCTGACCACACATTATTGATCGCTGGTGTCTTGTGTACAGGACAGTTTCTTGTCATGTCCTGATTCTGTACGTCATTCTTTAAGTATTATAAACTGTCACTGTCACTGTCCCATGCCATTTGACTGTCAAGTCAGGATTCTACTGTGCTGTATTTCTCACCTGCATACGGCTTGGAGTATGTAGACGCCAGTTTTATTGTTCAAACCGTCGCATGCGACCGGTCTTGGAAGGTCTTGGACAGTCAAGCAAACAGTGTGACCTGTTTATACACTTATCCATCTGTTGGCGTTCTGTTGTCGGTTATCAATGACTTTGATCATCTTCGTCATTCTTTGAAAATCTTGCCTTTCCGGATTCTCTGTAATGACTCTTACATGCAAGTAGTTAATAATAAACCGTAGACCTTTATCTCCAATCGGTTACCACGGCTCAACCAAACTTTTGAAAGAGGTTAGAGGGCTTAATTCATTAATCTCTCCGGCGTTCGCTAAACTGCTGAATTGCTCACTGGGGACCTAGGAACTATCGGCAAGTACTTAATCCGTGCTGGAGTTCTTATCTGAATCTTCAATAGAACTATAAATTGATGGTAAAGACCAATGATGCCTTTGTAAATGGTTAACATGGAGTGTGTAAACCCGTAGCCAGGAACTTTAACCCCAGACGTTCATCAGACCAGAAATTACAACAACAGCACCAACCTTTACCACTCAGAGATTGATAGTTGATTTTTTTTTCTTAATTTTCAATAATCATTGTGTGTGTGTGTGTGTGTGTGTGTGTGTGTGTGTGTGTGTGTGGTGTGTGTGTGTGTGTGTGTGTGTGTGTAATAATAAAAAATTATATAAAATTAATTTTCCAAGGTAAAATCTTCTCTTGTATTCAAATGACAAATCGCTGTTATATATATATATATATATATATATATATATATATATATATATATATATATATATATATATATATATATATATATATATATATATAACCGCTAACTGCTGGTGTTTCCCGGCCGCTTGGTGTCTGCTTCTGAACCTTCGGCCCGGTTATCCACACCCAATATCAGGACAACCTAACTATCTGTTTTCGATTTATTTTATGGAGAGGTAACCACAATAGCTCTTTCGCTCTCACGCACACACACACACACACACACACCACACACACACACACAACACACACACACACACACACACACACACACACAAAACCTACTTAGTACACCTTGTGTACTCACCTACTTGTAAGCACAAGTAGGTGAGAACAAGTAGGTGAGTATACAAGCCGTTGAGAGGCGGGACCAAAGAGCCAGAGCTTAACCCATGCAAGCACAACTAGGTAAGTACACACACACACACACACACACACACACACACACACACACACACACACACACACACACACACACATATATATATAGGGAGGGGGCCTCGCGGCTGAGTGGACAGCGTTCGGGCGTCGTAGTCCTAAGGGCCAGGGTTCGATCCCCAGCAGAGGCAGAAACAAATGGGTAGAGTTTCCTTCACCTTGATGCCCCTATTCACCTAGAAGTAAATAGGTACCTGGGAGTTGGACATCTGCTACGGGTTGTTTCCTGGAGATGTGTGTGTGAATGTGCGTGTGTAAAAGAAATATATTTTGTAGGCATAATAGAGGAAAAATAAATTGGTTAGAAAGGCGGGGTCCAAGACCTAATAGCTCGATTCTGCAGATATAAATAGTAAATACAAATAGCAAATACACGTAGCAGAGACAAATTTGATATTCTACCAGCAGCTGGACATCTAAATTTAGGTCTTGAAGAAGACAAATTGACCAATGTTACTAGGAAGTAAGTTATTAAACACATATAAAATTAAGGCCAAACAAATCCCAAAGGTTCTCAGGTTATACACGATGTCAAGAGCGTTTGTTAAAGTGACACTCGTGACAGAATCAGGGTTTGTTTTCTTGATGCTGGGAAAGTTGACCGGATGGATACCAGTTTGTCCCGATTCCATACTCGGATTGTGGAGTGGTGATGGCAGACTCCATACACAAATGCAGACGAGGAGTCACAATAGCGTGGCTGAAATATGTTGACCAGACCACATACTAGAAAGTGAAGGGACGACGACGTTTCGGTCCGTCCTGGACCATTCTCAAGTCGATTGTGGTCCAGGACGGACCGAAACGTCGTTGTCACTTCACTTTCAAGTGTGTGGTCTCCATACACAAATTGTGTGTGTCTATCAAATTTCAATTTTCACATTTGATAAAGGCAAGTCAAACTAGGTCACGTTTTGAACGACTGGAACACTGGAAATAAAATTCTAAAAAGTGGAAAACTATACAACCTAAGCTAATCTATCCTAGGCCTAAATAAAAAAAATTATGCCTAAAAATAGAACAAATATGTGCTACTCTAGGCCTGGGGAATGTTTAGTTTGGTTATTGCCTACTTTTTGTGGCCTCTATAAAATAAATAGTGCAAAAGGTGGTCTTATTTGGGAGAGTAACAGTTCAGTCTTGTTCCCTCTATCAACAGCAGGTCTAAGTACTATCAAGAGGAGTTGAGAGTAAATATGAGAGACTGCTCACAATTATGTGAACATACAGAGAAAGACGGAAAAGGGCTCCCTAGCCCTGGGCTCGGGGCCTTCAGACGGGAAGGAAAGAACCTGCCTACCAAATACCCGCAGCCGAACAGCAAGAGGAATAATTCCTCCCTTACCCATTTTCCTATAGGAATGGGGAAGGAAAAGGGGGGAAGAGAAGGAGGAGGAGAAGAAGAAGGAGGAGNGTAACAAGTAGCACGGGCTATGGTGAGCCCATAGTGGACTACCTGGCACAGGAGCGGGGCGTAACAAGTAGCACGGGCTATGGTGAGCCCGTAGTGGACTTACCTGCCACAGGAGCGGGGCTGTAACTGTGCGGAATGACTAACAATAGTTAAGTCATTTTGAGTACCAAATACATACATAAAATATACCCGTGGGCATCAGAATAATGAAAATATGAATATGAAATAATAAACACATGGGTATCAATATTATAAACACTCGCATCACTATAATAACTAATAATAAACTATCAATATAACAAACCTGCCCATCACTATAATAAACTCAGGCAGCAATATAACAATCACATGGGAATCAATATATTAAATACATAGGCAATGTAATAAACACATGAGCATCAATGGTGTGTCTCGATTTTAAACTTAGAACATAATATAACTATTATTAGTCATCCAAAAGTAATGTATATTGATGGCTGAGATATTTCTAAAGTACCTCACGTTCTCGTAAGCTTTTGGACAAATGCTCACTCATACTGAAGCTTCCTCACCCTTGTGTATTTTGGAAACACATATCTCATGCCTTATATGTGGGTATATTCGATTTTTTCTAATAACACTTCTCTATCTTCCTGTGTTTTAGAAGCACCTTCTCTAAATTGTTAAGCCACGTACTGCATAAACAAATAATTGCCAACAGAACTAAAACACCTAACCTAACCTATCCTTGGATTAACTATGCAAAAATGTTAATATGCATTACTATTAAATTATGTTTGGTGAAATGTGTTTTTGGCTACACAGTATGTTAAAATTGACGATTGTTTCTTTGGGGGCGATTGCAGCTTGTACAGTCATAATCTGTGCACCACACACACACACACACACACACACACACACACTGTTAAGTTGTGTGAGTGTGAGTTGAGAGGCCTCTCAACTGACGGTTGAGAGGCGGGACTAAAGAGCCAGAGCTCAACCCCGCAAGCACAACTAGGTGAATACAACTGGTGAGTACAACTAGGTGAGTACACTCACACACACACACACACACACAACACACACACACACACACACACACACACACACACACACACACACACACACACTGTAAGTGTGTGGAGTGTGAGGAGAGGCCTCTCAACTGACGGTTGAGAGGCGGGACTAAAGAGCCAGAGCTCAACCCACAGCACAACTAGGTGAAACAACTAGGGAGTACAACTAGTGAGTACACTCACACACACACACACACACACACACACACACACACACACACACCACACACACACACACACACACACACACACACACACACACACACACACACACACACACCACACACACACACACACACACACACACACACACACACACACTCGCTAGCATCAGCAGTTACTCACAAAACCGTCGCCAGAACGCGCTTACTCCCACTGCTCCTAACGTTCCCAAAATAAGGAATTCTGGAACTGAAGAATAATGAGTGTAAAACACCACCAACTGGGCCAAGGCTCCCATTACTGCAGCCAACTCGCTAACCTCTTCATTACTGCCTGCTGTTTCTTCGGTAATTTATTTTTTTTATGTTAGGGTGTAGAGATGAGTGCTGGCGGTGGTGTGCGTGTGCAGCAGTCCACTTCTGCGGTGTGTATTTTTACTCTTTCTTGTGTGCCTGCGGGATCGAGTTGTAAGCTTAGTGCCCGCCTTTCTAACTCTCGGTTGTCTAATATATACTGATTCCCAGCTTATTTTTCTGTATCATATCTGCTACATATATTTCTCTCTAACACACACACATACACACATCCTCTGAACGTAGTCCGTTGCAGCTGTTTAACGCCCAGGTATCTATTTACCGCTAGGTGAACAGTCGCATCAGAAACTCATTTGAAAGAAACTCTGCCTATTTGTTTCTGCCTCTGCCGGAGATCGAACCCGTACTCCTTAGGACTACGACCCCAGAGCGGTGTAAACTGAGCCGCAAGACCCGTGTGTGTGTGTGTGTGTGTGTGTGTGTGTGTGTGTGTGTGTGTGTGTGTGTGTGTGTGTGTGTGTGTGTGTGTGTGTGTGTGTGTGTGTGTGTGTGTGTGTGATTCGGTGTATTCGTGTGCACTAAACTAGTTACACTTGAGAGTTGCTGAGTGTGAAGTCCTGCATGTGACCGATTTCCTTTAGTAAAATGTACAATTCCTTAGTCTTTCCTCGTAATTTATACTTCACTCATGGACACTGTCCAGGTATTTACCGTCTTTAATAAAACAGACTCAACGCCAGCGCCTCGTACTCTTGAAGTGGTTTGAATTGAGTGATATTCAGGCAGGGTTCTGAACGACTATTTGTTCAGATTTCTGAAGGTAGAAAAATAAATTAATGCAGTCATTCCTTCCTCCATACATCGAACAGTTTTCTACTGAAAGGGGAGATTTTGATATCTAATATAAGACAACGTTCGAAGGAACCCGAAAAGTCGAGTTCTAATTGAGGTTTCAGACACTCAGAAGTTCAGCAAAGGATATCAGGTATAAGTCTTTTCAGTGCAGAACACTTAACAAACGCCCCAACACGTAAGGAATCTTACAGAAGATTCCTTACCACAGAAGAAGCCACAGTTGTGTGGAGTGACTGCTAGAGACCTGATATATATAACAACCTCTTCAGTATAATCTTTAGAAACTCTGAAAGTGAAATTTCAAGGCCTCCTGATTTAAGTTTGCTCCAAGTCTCCATAATCGACACTTACACTTCATTATGTATAACTACAAGTACAGTGACTATAATTTTATGAAGGGCTGACTAAAAAGTACTTCTGCTGCATCACATTTTGCATATAATCTTTCTTCTTAGGGAAATGATTATTTATCTTTCAGAATTTATTCTGTTCACTCTCAGCTACTCACTAATGAACGTCATTCACTTCATCACTGAATTAATAAATTAATTCACTTCATCACTGAATTAATAATGAAAGTGTATTAGCGATGTTTGTTGAGGTTTACATTATGTCATTGTCATTGCAATTAATTAGTATATATGTTTGAATTAATGTAATTTGCCGTTTTTGTCAGGTTAATTATATTGTTGGAATTATTCACTAATTGTTATATTTTTGACTTGAAAAGCAAGGAAAGCTACAGTTGAAATAGTCTTTTTCTCTTGCTGTAGTTTGTTGTTCTACTTCTCTTTTCTCTTACTCAGGTTGTCCTTTACTGTAGATATATCTACTATAGATCTACTACTCTTCTCACACCAGGGTATTCTGACTCTACCTACTTGCACTCTAGGGGTATTCTTACTCTAGCTATTCTCACACCAGGGTATTCTGACTCTAGCTACTTGCACTCTAGGGTATTCTTACTCTACTATTTATCATGTTTATGCTTCTCATAGTCGTTGACGTACATTATATTTGTTAATTCTTAGCTATTCTTGTTCGTATATATTTTGGTTCTAACTTTTATAATAAATGTGCATTTAATTATTACTTTAATTACTTGTTTGCCTTAAATATTGGAATTATTGGATTATATTTGTTAAATTTAGTAACTGTTGTCAGTTCCCTCCTTAACTATCTAGTTTCAGACAGCGTGGTGACTTTCCAGTCACGTGAGACGGCCCCACAGGTCATGGGCGTGTCTTAACAACATAAACGGAGTTATTTATCTCAACGAGAATTTACATTTAAATAACAGGGGGATGAGCTAACGAATTGCTTGCAATATCATAGAACACCAGAGCCACTCTGGGCGCGTGTAGCAGCTGTCGTAGATCTCTAATGGGTTCGAGAATTTCACGTTGGAGAGAGTCTTCAATTATAGCCAATTTAGACGAGTCTCTGGTCAATAGCACTTTGTGATAATTAAAAAATAAAAAACACGCCAGGAATAATGGTCAGATTTAGAGTATGTGATGTCGTGTTTTGTCAGAGAAGTCAATGTGTTGCTCACATTTCCTCTGTCAGAAATTTATTCATTGTTTACTTTAAATAAAATTATCAAAATAAAATTAGTTTGCCGTAGGAAAAACATGTTGTAACAAAATGTACTAAAAGTACAGAAGATGGATGGAACGTAGAGGTGAGTTTGACTTAGGTGGACAGAAACACAATGCTAGATTATGTCAAATTAGATTAGATTAATTCAGGTGTACAGAAAAGATCAGTGTTGTGCAAGATAACAAGGACAGAAAAAAAGGTAATTCTAGGTTAGATTAGGTTTGGTTAGGTAGACAAGAAAAATCGAAATTAAGCTAACTTATGTCAGGTTATGATAGATTAGGTTAGACTAGCTTATGTTAAGCTATAATAGGTTAAATATGACAGGTTAGGTTAGATATATGGGACTAACTATAGGAGAAAAGTTAGGTTCATCTAAATACTACCTTCTCTCTCTAATTTCATTCCCCAGTTTGTGTAAGCGATAGTGTGCATGTCAGTCTTGGCTACCTCGCTACCGTGAGCTCTTCAGAGCTGGAGTAAATGTAGGCTTGATGGTTTGAGTGAGCATTAAGTGCTTCCTGCCTCAAAGGCACACTTAACTGTGTGTGTGTATTTGTGTGCGCTTGATAATGATGGCAAGCAACTAACCTGCAACTGCATCAGTGCAATAATCAATGTTGTTCTGATCTGTTCTGAGTATGGCACCACTCCAGTCCTTTGCTGAGCATGGCACTTACAGTCCCTCTTACTGAGCGTGCAGGGCGCTTTCAGTTCTTAGCTGATTAGGCAGGCTCCCCCCCCTGTCCCCTCGTGAGCATGGCAACCCTCACCCTCACTGAGCATGCCACCCTCACCCTCCCTCCTGAGCATGGCACCCTGACCCTCCCTCACTGAGCATGGCACCCCTGACCCTCCCTCACTGAGCATGGCACCCTGACCCTCCCTCACTGAGCATGGCACCCTGACCCTCCCTCACTGAGCATGGCACCTGACCCTCCCTCACTGAGCATGGCACCCTGACCCTCCCTCACTGAGCATGGCACCCTGACCCTCCCTCACTGAGCATGGGAACCCCCGTCCAGTCCCTCAACCACTCACCTCAGTTGAGGACACTTTCTGAATGTTATTCCACATTTTCCAACTTCTCCTGAATTTCGCCTTTTTTGCCTATTTCTTGAGCTCATTTTCCTTTCCCCTTGTAAGAGTCATCCCCCTTTCCTTCATTTCTCCCCTTTCTCATCCACCCCTTTTGATCTCCTTCCATCCCTTTCCATCCCTTCAACCCTCCCTCCTTCCTCTTCATCACACCACTTTCAATCCATGCATTCCGGACCATTGTGTCCCGAGATGAGAAACCTCCTGCCCGTCACACGTTTAGATTCACGGTAAACAAACAAGCCAGTGAGCCTCGGGGCCACATCTTGATTGAAAATATTTTGTGTATAACAGAGTGATTAGCCGAGTGTGAATTAGACAATTTGACGCGTTTCCTAGTACAGGTAATTGCCAAGGGGATCAAATTATGTTAGTTACCATCGACTGTGAGAGAATCGATGGGAATGCGATAGAAATTAAGAGGGGGGGGTGGGGAGGTGGAAGAGAAGGGTGAAGGAGGAATTTGGGAGTTAGAGGGAAGGAGGAGGAATTGGGTGATGAACGGGAGAGGGAACGGGGAGGGATAATTATTACGCAAGAAAATGATCAATGAATGATGAAATTCTAGTATCTATGGTTCAAGGATTAACAGAACCTTACTAAACGTTCGACCTTAGATGCCTTCTTTATCCAAATACTCAGCAATGCTTGCAATGACAACAATAATGACACGAAACATGAGACTGACGAATGTGATAATATAATAATAATAATAAATAATAATAATATAATAATAATAAACAAACTTTTAAAAATAAATGGACAAGTTACATTCATTCAAATACGAAAATGATGAACATTCTCCCAGCTCCATTTTCTCAAAGTGGCTGAGACATTTTGAAAGCTGAAGTTTGCTCTGCAAAAAAAAAAAAAATATTAAGTTAACTGACCAGGCTTTAGAGTTAAGATATTATTCCCGAACTTATTTTTTTGACTGTTGCTTCCACCAAGTTCAGATTACTGCGAGCTTTCTGCGGAATTATGTCTTACTTGCAAGTGCGCATGTTCTACTCTGATCACACGGGAAAATAGAAAAAAAATAGTGACAGAGTTAGAGAGAGAGAGAGAAGGAGAGAGATAGAGAGAGAGAGAGAGAGAAAGAGAGAGAGAGAGAGGAGAGAAGAGAGAGAGAGAGAGCAAGAGAGAGAGAGAGAGCAAGAGAGAGAAAGCGAGAGAGAGAGAGAGAGGTTTGTAACTTTTTCGTGGGGTAGAGACCACGTCACTGAGCTGGGAAACTGTAGAACAAAGCTTGGTAACACTGCATAATGTTTCAGGTGTTAGGGAGTGCCAGACAAGGAACTGAAGTGTTCAACACCTTGTGAGCGGTACAATGCAATAGTATAAAGTGTTACCAAAGAAAAACTGAAAAAATCCTCAAATGCTTATCTAATTTAACCATATTTTAGTTTACATAAATTCGATTTTAAAGAACTTTAAGAAATGAGGTTATTTTGCTCGTAAAAGTTTTCAGCAATAAATAATTGAATTGGATCGGCGGCAGAATTAAATTAATTTGTTGCTAAACTCTTTCTAGAATACGTGCAAGCGTGAGGTTGCATGCAACTTGCGATATCCTCGCAACAGAGGCCACTCCGAGGCGCGTGCTTACCTTATAAAAATATGTATTACAAGCACACACACACACACACCGAGTTAGGTCAAGGCAGACACCTCAATATATAATACTACCTGCAACACAATCGTCCTCTTGTCAGTTATGTCTCACCATTAACAAATTTCTCAGCATTCCCATTTCTCTTTAGAACCCATTTCTCTTGAGAACTCTCTTTAACATACAAAATCCCCCACAACACTCCCTTCACCTTGTCAGCCCATCTTTCCCTTCCCTTCCTTCAACACTCACAAATTCACTGCTTCCCATCATGACCCTGAAAAAACTAAATAAAAATTACTTGAAAATACTTTGCACAAGTGAGAGTTGAAATTATTCATGTATGCAAATTGCCATATTTAATTTATTTCCGCTGAATGAACTCCTATCTCACTGGCAGCCAAGACAAAGCAGCCCAAAATGTGAATCCACCACTTTCTTAATTCCAGAGCGTAGGTATCCCTCCCCCACACTGCTTCAGTTAAGCCCTTACTCTTGCTGCAGTGGCCAGGGCAGCTCTGAACGGCTTCTTACTGTTCCTGTTGCTGCTTTCATTTTGACCCTGTTGGTTACTGTTCCTCACCTGTTGGTTGCTGTTTCTCACTTGTTGCTTATCACCTGTTGGTTACTGTTCCTCGACTGCTAATTACTGTTTCTCACCTGTTAATTACTGTTTCACAGCTGTTGGTTTCTTGCGGTTTCTCAATTTTTCATTACTGTTTCAAAAGTAATTTATCGATTAATACCATAATCGATGAATTACTATTTTTCATTGATCATGTTATTATCATTGATCTTGTTTTTTAGCACGCGTGCTGAGCTTTGTAACTGTATATATATATATATATATATATATATATATATATATATATATATATATATATATATATATATATATATATATATATATTATATATATATATATATATATATATATATATATATATATATATATATATATATATATATATATATATATATATACATATATATATATACACACACGTCCTCCATAACACATACACCAACACCCGTAACACACTCTAACACCAACATTGACCTCTTCATCACGACAGAACTTGACAAAAAGGTTACAGCATCATATACTGGATCTTGATGGAAGGCGGAATTATCTCCACTCCACCTGGATAATCGCTGAAAAACACCTTTGTATGTGTTCCTGCCCCACCTCACCGTGTCTCCTCTACCCTCAGCAGTCCTGTACCTCACACTTAATGACATCCCCCGCAAAGCCCCATCTCAAGACATCCAGTCTACTTCCGATCCAGCCCTCCCTACCGTCCCCAAACCGGTTCTCCCTATCGTCTCAAATCCAGCCCTCTCCAACATCTCTCATCCATCACCTCCCATCTTTCGCCTTTTCCCTATCCAGCCCTCCCTATCGTCCCCCCCCCATCCAGTACCTTCTCTCCCTTTCAGTCCTTCTGGACCCCACTGCCATCAGCACACAGATCTACTCCACCACCTACCTATCCCAGAGAGGTCTCTTCCCGCTCCTAAACTCAAGGCCATTTACAGTCGGCAGTAAATCTCGATACTTTTCATTTTCTCGATTAACTTCCAATGTATTCCCAAGCTGCGGCGGCTGTTTCGTGCGGGCCAACGGAGTTTTATTCGAGTTTTCTGACTCTTATCGTCCTCCTGCTCTCTCCTCGTGACCCCTCTCATGCCCCTCTTCCTTCTATCCCTCCTTCTCCTGCCCCTCCAGTTCCTGCCCCCTCCTCCTGCACCTCATCCTGCCCCACTGCGTGGTTCTGGGGAACAGTTTTAAAGTGTGGTGCCAGAAACGCCATCAGAGTAAGTGCGGCTCGTTTAAAGTTTCTCTCTCTCTCTCACCCAGCTGCTGGTGCTGAGGGGAGTGTCTCAGCCCCCAGCTCCCCCCCCCCCCCTCACCTTCCCCAGCTGCCAGTGCTGAGGGGAGTGGGGGAATCTTAGCCTCTTACCAACGGGGTACAAGAGCCTCTTCCTGAAGCTTCAAACCTGTTGATGTACTTCCATTTTTCACATCTAGAAGCGGTGCTCTGGCCTGCTGCACCTCTCCCGTCCCCGCCTCGGGTGGTACTTAGACCACGGAGGAGTAATCAGAAACCACCACATAAGAATCTGAAACCACGGCGGAGGAGTCAGAAACCACCCTGGAAACACAAACCGAAACTGTCTCTATTTTCTGCTTATTACAACTTGTAATAAAGTTGTTACATCTTGGCTTGACGTGTTTATGACGTATTAGAACGTTGTTACAACTTGCTATATTGGTTGTTATAACTGGTTAGGAGGTGTTAAAACCTGCTCGAACGTTGTACCAACGTCGTAGTTTCGGTGTGTGTTTGGCGGGCATAGTCTAGGATTCTGAAAACACGATGAAGGAATCTGAAGACATGGTGAAGGAATCAGAAACCTTTAGCTAGTGTTCTCTAAAATTTCTTCTCGTATAACAAATCACATTTTCGGGCCCGACTCAAAGGTGGTATTTTATGACTCGAGTTTTCAGATGATCGCGATAAAAGACAAGATATATTTTTAATATGAAATCATGTTATAATAATTTGCATTTTTGCTCTTGTCATTAATGGTATAATTAGAGTGGCGAGCCAATGAATAATTCCTCACGAACTTATGAATAATCTATCACGACTATGTGAATAATTTTCCAAGACCTTGTGAATAATCCCTTACGACCTCGTGAATAATCTGTCACGCCCTTGTGCACAATTTCTCATGAACTTGTAAATAATCCTTCACGACTCAGTGAATAATCACTCACGACCCAGTGAAAAACCTTTTGCGACCTACGCTGCCTAAGTTTAGCCTCTAGGAGAGGCATGGCCTGGTAGTCAGGACGAGGGGGGGGGATTGTAGGAGGGGATGGTGGGGAGGACGGAAGGTCGGAATGCCCTTCAAGATAGTTACAGTGGTACAATCGCTTCACGACATCCACATGACTTCAGACTTTAATGGCTGTTTCGAGAGTCTTCCAATTTTACCGTTTCGTCTCTGTTTTCAACTCATCCTTTTTGTCTTCTTGATATGCAGCGGACATTCCCTTTAATATCTCATACGCTTGCCGGCCGGTTGAGTGAAGACCGGCCGTCAAACGCCAGCCTGCAAATATCCCGCCTCGAACAATTTCCTTTAAAGGCAGTAAAAAACAAAGAAGAAAACCAGCTGTATCAACTCCAGAATGATGATACATTTTCTGGTG
This sequence comes from Procambarus virginalis, assembly GCA_020271785.1. NCBI lineage: Eukaryota > Metazoa > Arthropoda > Malacostraca > Decapoda > Cambaridae > Procambarus > Procambarus virginalis. The sequence continues at coordinate 3,828,961 of WNGS01169217.1, forward strand.
CGGACCCAGATGGATTTTCCTCCAGATTAGCGCTAGAGAAAGGCAGGAGAGTAAATGGAAGAGATTTGTGGCAGGTTCTTGGGCCTGCCTGTGTCCTTCTCCTAGCAGGGCTGGGGGGTGGCTAGTGCTAGGTGTTGGTACGAGTGTATCAGGGATGGTTGGTACTAGCTGCTGGGATTGATTGGATGAGAAAAATGAGAGCTAGGATGGCTTGGTACTGTGACTGGATGGGACGTAGTGGGAGATGATTGACTATTGGGAGTGAGGTGCTGATTCTGGCCGGTGAGGAAGCTTGTCTGGGCGCTGAGACTATCTGGCTGTTGAGATTAGCTAGCTGGATGTTGAAAGAGACTGGGTGCTGGGACTATTGACTGCAGGAACTAACTGGACGCTGGGACTATCTGGAGGCTGGGAAAGAGTGGCAGCGGGAACTGGCCGGTTGCCTCGAGATAATGTCGCTCAATACGACGTTCCCATTAAATAATTCCTTTGGATTTCCTTATATATTGTTGTCGATATTGGGATGCTTTCTCAGTTATTTCTGCATTAACGTTTTATGTTTAAAGTGGCATTGGTTCTCATTACAAATTGCTGGCATCCGGCCCTCAATATGATTCAGTCTATGTATACGGGACAAAGGTGTTTCATTGCTCGAACAGTAGTGTATCATGACTGATATGCCACAGTGTACCACAAATAACATATTTCAGTATACCACCGCTAACATACCTCAGTGTACCACAGAGAATGCGTATGTGCAGTGACGTCACGATAGTTACGTATATATTATGATATTGACTCTGATATCAACCTGTATAGACAGTGATAAAGAAACTATATATCTTGTTCAAATAACACGATTTGTAAGTGTGCGCGTTTGAGGGTTTGTGTCTCTGTATGTTTGTTTGTTGTTTGTGTGTGTGTGTGTGTGTTGTGTGTGTGTGTGTGTGTGTGGTGTGTGTGTGTGTGTGTGTGTGTGTGTGTGTTGTGTGTGTGTGTGTGTGTGTGTGTGTGTGTGTGTGGTGTGGTGTGTGTGTGTGTGCGTGTGTATGTCTGTGTGTGTGGTGTGTGTGTGTGTGTGCGTGTGTATGTCTGTGTGTGTACTCACCTATATGTACTCACCTATATGTGTCTGCAGGATCGAGCATTGACTCTTGGATCCCGCCTTTCGAGCATCAGTTGTTTACAGCAATGACTCCTATCCCATTTCCCTATCATACCTGGTTTTAAAATTATGAATAGTATTGGCTTCCACAACCTGTTCCTTAAGTGCATTCCATTTTCCCACTACTCTCACGCTAAAAGAAAACTTCCTAACATCTCTGTGACTCATCTGAGTTTCTAACTTCCATCCATGTCCCCTCGTTCTGTTACTATTCCGTGTGAACATTTCGTCTATGTCCACTCTGTCAATCCCTCTGAGTATTTTATACGTTCCTATCATGTCCCCCCTCCCCTTCTTCTTTCTAGTGTCGTAAGGCATAGTTCCCCCAGGCGCTCCTCATACCCCATCCCTCGTAGCTCTGGGACGAGTCTCGTTGCAAACCTCTGAACCTTTTCCAGTTTCATTATGTGCTTCTTTAGATGGGGACTCCATGATGAGGCGGCATACTCTAAGACTGGCCTCACGTAGGCAGTGTAAAGAGCCCTAAATGCCTCCTTACTTAGGTTTCTGAATGATGTTCTAACTTTTGCCAGTGTAGAGTACGCTGCTGTCGTTATCCTATTTATATGTGCCTCAGGAGATAGATTAGGTGTTACGTCCACACCCAGGTCTCCTTCGCGCATCGTCACAGGTAGGCTGTTCCCCTTCATTGTGTACTGTCCCTTTGGTCTCCTATCTCCTAGTCCCATTTCCATAACTTTACATTTGCTCGTGTTGAATTCCAGTAGCCATTTCTCTGACCATCTCTGCAACCTGTTCAGGTCCTCTTGGAGGATCCTGCAATCCTCATCTGTCACAACTCTTCTCATCAACTTTGCGTCATCCGCAAACATCGACATGTAGGACTCTACACCCGTAAACATGTCGTTAACATATACAAGAAATATATGTGTGTGTGTGTGTGTGTGTGTGTGTGTGTGTGTGTGTGTGTGTGTGTGTGTGTGTGTGTGTGTGTGTGTGTGTGTGGTGTGTGTGTGTGTGCGTGTGTATGTCTGTGTGTGTGTGTGTATCACGAAATGATAGAACTGAGAAATTCTTAAAGGAAACAATAGTGCACAAAAAAACTATGAAAAGCAATTTCAGAATTCCAACAACACAACACTAAAACTCCCTGTAAAAACCCCGGTATACAAACGCTATTAAAAGAAAACAGAGTCAAAAGTTGACCTTCATTCATTATATCAGACAGAAACCTAAACTGGGATAGTGTTTATTGCAAGGACGAACTGGCCTAGCTGGTGAGTCCTATGCAACTCTTGCATTGCCAGCCCAACAGGTGAGTCCTACACAACACCTGCATTGCCAGCCCAACAGGTGAGTCCTACACAACTCCTGCTTCGCCAGTCGAGCAGGTGAGTCCTCCACAGCTCTCTCATCCAGGCGGGATTTAATGGAAGTATTAGCATAAACTAAGGTAATGGGAAAGATTATTTACAGTTCTCGTAAACCTTGGCAGTGAAGTCCTGTGGCGTTATCTCTCTCCTGTGTTAGTGCTCCCCTTTCTGGCGGTGCTGCCTTTGGCCAGGTGCACTATCAGTCCTGGCCCAGGTGCTCTATCAGTCCTGGCCCAGGTGCACTATTAGTCCTGGCCCAGGTGCTCTATCAGTCCTGGCCCAGGTGCTCTATCAGTCCTGGCCCAGGTGCACTATCAGTCCTGGCCCAGGTGCTCTATCAGTCCTGGCCCAGGTGCTCTATCAGTCCTGGCCCAGGTGCTCTATCAGTCCTGGCCCAGGTGCTCTATCAGTCCTGGCCCAGGTGCTCTATCAGTCCTGGCCCAGGTGCTCTATCAGTCCTGGCCCAGGTGCTCTATCAGTCCTGGCCCAGGTGCTCTATCAGTCCTGGCCCAGGTGCTCTATCAGTCCTGGCCCAGGTGCTCTATCAGTCCTGGCCCAGGTGCTCTATCAGTCCTGGCCCAGGTGCTCTATCAGTCCTGGCCCAGGTGCACTACTACATACACTTATACACTTGTCCTGGCCAAGTGCCAAGTGTTATAAAAGCCGTATTTTCTTATTAGAAAATTATTTCAAAAACCTTTTCCTGTGCATTGATAAATACACATAATTTAACACTAATTAAAAGCACTATGTGTATTTTCAACTAAACCTAACTTAGCAGCCTCACCTAAACTACATAGGGTCACTGTTCCTCAGTATGGCCAAACGTGCATAACATTAGACTATTAAATAATTACTTAAGTAATTCATCAAATATGCCAATATTTTTATTTTTATCAAAATGTCACAGTGGACGAGAAAGTAAAGGAAAATCCTCTGTCCATTAGGTAAAGTGGACCTTGCCTGCAAGGTCAAGTCTGTCGACTCGGCTTAAATATCGCCAAGTACCGCCCACAAGAGGGATATGGGATTCAATACCGCCCATAGGATGGGCGATAGGTTCCCACCACCGCCCACCGGATGGGTATGGAGTCCATTAACGCCCACGGGATGGGATGAGGTCTATTAACACCCACAGGATGGGTGTGGAGTCCATTAACGCCCACGGGAAGGTTGCATAATAAATGACTAAATAATAATAGAGGCGTTTCCCTACTAGGCACTTCTGAGAACACCTGAATCACTGAAGCCTTGTCCTAGTAACTTTCCGTCTGGCTGTCTTTCACCCTCACAGTGATTGTGAGGGAAGGACCGGACAGACCTCCCTCCTGCCGTCAAGGTACTGAGGCAGCGGTTATGTTTTTAGCTGTTACGATGTCTGGATTGAGTAGAGATCCCAAGAAGCGATCCTTCCCTTCCCTCCCCCACCGGGCAGATCGCCCAAGAAACAATCCACACCTCTATGCTTCAGCCAGTGGTGAACAGTCACCTGTTTACTGAACTTCAACGTCTGAGCCCCTCTTAATAACTAAATGTGTTTTGATTTATTTATTAAGAGGGTTCTGTTCTGATATTGTTATCTAAATCTGTTGTCTGAATACGTCACCAATATTTCACATGGGCAATGCAAAGGGATAGGACCCCTACAACCAGATAATATAACATTCACTGTACAGCTTCGTTTGTCAACAGCAACAACCCTTGACACAAATATAACATGAAGACTAAAAGCTGGCATTTAAATATATTTGTCATACATTAGACTAATTGTTCTCAGTATCAAATGACTAACCGTTGTTGTTGTTGTTTTAGATTAGCTACTGGGAACCAAGAGTTTCAAGTAGCACGGGCTATGGTGAGCCCGTAGTGGACTTACCTACCACAGGAGCAGGGCTGTAACAAGTAGCACGGGCTATGGTGAGCCCATAGTGGACTTACCTGCCACAGGAGCGGGGCTGTAACAAGTAGCACGGGCTATGGTGAGCCCGTAGTGGACTTACCTGCCACAGGAGCGGGGCTGTAACTGTGCGGAATGACTAACAATAGTTAAGTCATTTGAGTACCAAATACATACATAAAATATACCCGTGGGCATCAGAATAATGAAAATATGAATATGAAATAATAAACACATGGGTATCAATATTATAAACACTCGCATCACTATAATAAACTAATAATAAACTATCAATGTAACAAACACATGCCCATCACTATAATAAACTCAGGCAGCATTATAACAATCACATGGGAATCAATATATTAAATACATAGGCATCAATGTAATAAACACATGAGCATCAATGGTGTGTCTCGATTTTAAACTTAGAACATAATATAACTATTATTAGTCATCCAAAGTAATGTATATTGATGGCTGAGATATTTCTAAAGTACCTCACGTTCTCGTAAGCTTTGGACAAATGCTCACTCATACTGAAGCTTCCTCACCCTTGTGTATTTTTGGAACACATATCTCATGCCTTATATGTGGGTATATTCGATTTTTTCTAATAACACTTCTCTATCTTCCTGTGTTAGAAGCACACTTCTCTAAATTGTTAAGCCACGTACTGCATAAACAAATAATTGTCAACAGAACTAAAACACCTAACCTAACCTATCCTTGGATTAAACTATGCAAAAATGTTGAATGTGCATTACTATTAAATTTATGTTTGGTGAAATGTTGTTTACGTTAAAAGTACGTTAAAATTGACGATTGTTTCTTTGGGGGCGATTGCAGCTTGTACAGTCATAATCTGTGCACACACAACACACACACACACACACACACACACACACACACACACACACACACACACACACACACAGGGAGATATCACGGCACTGGGAGAGGTGGCAACAAACCAGGTGACCTTGGATAGGTTCGAAATTACAAGAGATGAGGTCAAAAAGCACCTATTGGAGCTGGATGTGAGAAAAGCTGTTGGGCCGGATGGAATCTCGCCATGGGTATTGAAAGAGTGTGCAGGAGCACTTTGCTTACCACTCTCCATAGTGTATAGTAAGTCACTGGAAACGGGGGACCTACCAGAAATATGGAAGACTGCTAATGTAGTACCAATATACAAAAAGGGTGACAGACAAGAGGCACTGAACTACAGGCCAGTGTCCTTAACTTGTATACCATGCAAGGTGATGGAGAAGATTGTGAGAAAAACCTAGTAACACATCTGGAGAGAAGAGACTTCGTGACAACCCATCAACATGGGTTCAGGGAGGGTAAATCTTGCCTTACAGGCTTGATAGAATTCTACGATCAGGTGACAAGAATTAAGCAAGAAAGAGAAGGGTGGGCGGACTGCATTTTTTTGGACTGTCGGAAAGCCTTTGACACAGTACCCCATAAAAGGTTGATGCATAAGCTGGAGAAACAGGCAGGAGTAACAGGTAGGGCGCTCCAGTGGATAAGGGAGTACCTAAGCAATAGGAAGCAGAGAGTTACAGTGAGGGGTGAGACCTCAGACTGGCGTGAAGTCACCAGTGGAGTCCCACAGGGCTCTGTACTTGGACCTATCCTGTTTCTGATATACGTAAATGATCTCCCAGAGGGTATAGACTCATTCCTCTCAATGTTTGCTGACGACGCCAAAATTATGAGAAGGATTAAGACAGAGGAGGACAGCTTGAGACTTCAAGAAGACCTGGACAAGCTGCAGGAATGGTCGAACAAATGGCTGTTAGAGTTTAACCCAAGCAAATGTAATGTAATGAAGATAGGGGTAGGAAGCAGGAGACCAGATACAAGGTATCATTTGGGAGATGAAATACTTCAAGAGTCAGAGAGAGAGAAAGACCTGGGGGTTGATATCACGCCAGACCTGTCCCCTGAAGCTCATATCAAGAGGATAACATCAGCAGCATATGCCAGGTTGGCTAACATAAGAACGGCCTTTAGAAACTTGTGTAAGGAATCTTTCAGAACATTATATACCACATATGTCAGACCAATCCTGGAGTATGCGGCTCCAGCATGGAGTCCCTATCTAGTCAAGCATAAGACTAAACTGGAAAAGGTTCAAAGGTTTGCCACCAGACTAGTACCCGAGCTGAGAGGTATGAGCTACGAGGAGCGACTGCAGGAATTAAACCTCACTTCGTTGGAAGACAGAAGAGTTAGGGGGGACATGATCACCACATTCAAGATTCTCAGGGGAATCGACAGGGTTGATAAAGACAGGCTGTTTAACACAAGGGGCACACGCACTAGGGGACACAGGTGGAAACTGAGTGCCCAAATGAGCCACAGAGATATTAGAAAGAACTTTTTTAGTGTCAGAGTGGTTGACAAATGGAATGCATTAGGAAGCGATGTGGTGGAGGCTGACTCCATACACAGTTTCAAGTGTAGATATGATAGAGCCCATTAGGCTCAGGAAACTGTACACCTGTTGATTGACGGTTGAGAGGCGGGACCAAAGAGCCAGAGCTCAACCCCCGCAAGCACAACTAGGTGAGTACAACTAGGTGAGTACACCCCACACACACACACACACACACACACACAC
>WNGS01169217.1:3889279-3905456 GCA_020271785.1 Procambarus virginalis
CACAGTGTTTGTGAAGGACCCAGAGTGTTTGTGAAGGACCCCACGCTGTTTGTGAAGGACCCACAGTGTTTGTGAAGGGACCCATAATGTTTGTGAAGGACCCACAGTGTTTGTGAAGGACCACAGTGTTTGTGAAGGACCCACAGTGTTTGTGAAGGACCCACAGTGTTTGCGAAGGACCATAATGTTTGTGAAGGACCCACGCTGTTTGTGTGAAGGACCCACGCTGTTTGTGAAGGACCCACGCTGTTTGTGAAGGATCCAGAGTGTTTGTGAAGGACCCACGCTGTTTGTGAAGGACCCACAGTGTTTGTGAAGGACCCATAATGTTTGTGAAGGACCCACAGTGTTTGTGAAGGACCCATAATGTTTGTGAAGGACCCACGCTGTTTGTGAAGGACCCACAGCGTTTGTGAAGGACCCATAATGTTTGTGAAGGACCCACAGTGTTTGTGAAGGACACATAGTGTTTGTGAAGGACCCACGCTGTTTGTGAAGGACCCACGGTGTTTGTGAAGGACCCACGCTGTTTGTAAAGGACCCACAGTGTTTGTGAAGGACCCACGCTGTTTGTGAAGGACCCACGCTGTTTGTGAAGGACCCACAGTGTTTGTGAAGGACCCACGCTGTTTGTGAAGGACCCACAGTGTTTGTGAAGGACCCACGCTGTTTGTGAAGGACCCACGGTGTTTGTGAAGGATCCAGAGTGTTTGTGAAGGACCCACGGTGTTTGTGAAGGACCCACGGTGTTTGTGAAGGACCCACGGTGTTTGTGAAGGATCCAGAGTGTTTGTGAAGGACCCACGGTGTTTGTGAAGGATCCAGAGTGTTTGTGAAGGACCCACGGTGTTGTGAAGGACCCACGGTGTTTGTGAAGGACCCACGCTGTTTGTGAAGGATCCAGAGTGTTTGTGAAGGACCCACGCTGTTTGTGAAGGACCCACAGTGTTTGTGAAGGACCCACAGTGTTTGTGAAGGACCCACAGTGTTTGTGAAGGACCCATAGTGTTTGTGAAGGACCCACGGTGTTTGTGAAGGACCCACGGTGTTTGTGAAGGATCCAGAGTGTTTGTGAAGGACCCACGGTGTTTGTGAAGGACCCACGGTGTTTGTGAAGGACCCACGGTGTTTGTGAAGGATCCAGAGTGTTTGTGAAGGACCCACGGTGTTTGTAAAGGACCCACAATGGTTGTGAAGGACCCACGGTGTTTGTGAAGGATCCAGAGTGTTTGTGAAGGACCCACGGTGTTTGTGAAGGACCCAGAGTGTTTGTGAAGGATCCAGAGTGTTTGTGAAGGACCCAGAGTGTTTGTGAAGGACCCACAGTGTTTGTGAAGGATCCAGAGTGTTTGTGAAGGACCCAGAGTGCTTGTGAAGGACCCATAGTGTTTGTGAAGGACCCAGAGTGCTTGTGAAGGACCCATAGTGTTTGTGAAGGACCCATAGTGTTTGTGAAGGATCCAGAGTGTTTGTGAAGGACCCACAGTGTTTGTGAAGGATCCAGAGTGTTTGTGAAGGACCCAGAGTGCTTGTGAAGGACCCATAGTGTTTGTGAAGGACCCAGAGTGTTTGTGAAGGACTCAGAGTGTTGTGTGAAGGACCCATAGTGTTTGTGAAGGATCCAGAGTGTTTGTGAAGGACCCAGAGTGCTTGTGAAGGACCCATAGTGTTTGTGAAGGATCCAGAGTGTTTGTGAAAGACCCAGAGTGCTTGTGAAGGACCCACAGTGGTTGTGAAGGACCCACAGTGTTTGTGAAGGACCCACAGTGTTTGTGAAGGACCCACAGTGGTTGTGAAGGACCCACGGTGTTTGTGAAGGACCCACGGTGTATGTGAAGGACCCACGGTGTATGTGAAGGACCCACGGTGTTTATGAAGGACCCACGGTGTTTGTGAAGGATCCAGAGTGTTTGTGAAAGACCCAGAGTGTTTGTGAAGGACCCACAGTGGTTGTGAAGGACCCACGGTGTTTGTGAAGGACCCACGGTGTATGTGAAGGACCCACGGTGTATGTGAAGGACCCACAGTGTATGTGAAGGACCCACGGTGTATGTGAAGGATCCACGGTGTATGTGAAGGACCTAGAGTGTTTTCCACCTAATTGCATTACATAATTTTACTAATTTCACTAGAAGGATAACTTTTGCATTTCGTGATTATGTCTCACAAGTGCATCTGTAAACTGCATTAACTGAGTGAGCGTCAAGAGTTGTTATGTGCGTGAGTGAGCTAGTTTGTTGAGTGATCACAGCGGAGTGAGCATAGCGAATCACCAGTGTTTAATTGGTCTTTTGAAGGTCTTACTAGAGTGTATTTGCAGATAATGGGTCCGTTAGATGAGCAATTAGCGATTCCTGGCTGAGTGCGTTGCTTTGGAACCACTTTGAGGGGTAAAGTGCGTTTGCGAAGTGCATCATTCACGTGGGGGTTTGAGTGCAGATGCTGAGTGTGGCCTGTTTCGTGTCCTTTGTGTTAACCTGGTAGATGGGGTGGGATGCTGGAAGACTGTGGGGGGGAGAGAGGGGTTGATAGTGGGGAGATTAGAGGGGCTTGGGGTGGAGGGTCTGGGGGAGGTGTGTCTCGGGAGGTGGGAGAGACTTTGGGTGGAGAGAGGGCTTGGGTGTAGTGGTCTACGTGTCACCGGTAGTGTACCTGCACCGGACCTCCCACACACACACCTGTAATGTACCTTCACTGGACCTTCCACACACACCTGTGGGGAGGAGAAGTTCCAGAAATAAGAGAGGGAATTGTTAACCAGGAACAACTAGAAGAGTTTGAGATTACCAGTTTGGATGTAAGGAAGCTCTTGCTAGAGTTGGATGTGACAAAGGCTATAGGCCCGGATGGAATCTCCCCATGGATACTAAAGGAAGGAGCAGAAGCACTCAGCCTGCCACTCTCTATAGTGTATAACAAATCACTGGTAATAGGGGAACTGTCAAAACTGTATGAGGCTACAAGATGACCTAGACAGACTGAATGAATGGTCCAATAAATGGCTACTAAAGTTCAATCCGCGTAAATGTAACGTACTGAAACTAGGCGGTGGAAACAGGAGGCCAGACACAGGATACAAAATAGGAGATGAAGGTCTTCATAAAACGAACAGAGAGAAAAATTTAGGAGTTGATATCACACCAAACCTGTCTCCTGAAACCCACATAAAAAAGAATTACATCTGCGGCATATGTGAGGCTGGCTAACATCAGAACTGCCTTCAGGAACCTGTGTAAGGAATCATTCAGAACCTTGTATTCCACATATGTAAGACCAATCCTGGAGTATGCGGCCCCAGCATGGAGCTCGTACCTTGTCAAGCACAAGACGAAGTTGGAAAAAGTTCAGAGATATGCCACTAGGCTAGTCCCAGAAATAAGATGTATGAGTTACGAGGAAAGGCTGCGGGAAATGCACCTTACGACACTGGAAGACAGAAAAGTAAGGGGTAGACATGATCACTACCTACACAATTCTCAGAGGAATTGACAGGGTAGATAAAGATAAACTGTTTATCCTGGGTGGTACGCGATCAAGGGGACACAGGTGGAGACTGAGTACCTAAATGGGCCACAGGGACGTTAGAAAGAACTTTTTCAGTGTCAGAGTAGTTAACAGGTGGAATGCATTAGGCAGTGATGTGGTGGAGGCTGACTCCATACACAGTCTTAAATGTAGATATGATAGAGCCCAGTAGGCTCAGGAATCTGTACACCAGTTGATTGACGGTTGAGAGGCGGGACCAAAGAGCCAGAGCTCAACCCCCGCAAGCACACATCTAGGTGAGTACAACTAAGTGAGTACAACTAGGTGAGTTCACACCTGTGGTGTACCTGTACTAGACCTCCCACACAGACACACCTGTGGTGTACCTGTACCGGACCTCCCACACAGACACACCTGTGGTGTACCTGTACCGGACCTCCCACACAGACACACCTGTGGTGTACCTGTACCGGACCTCCCACACAGACACACCTGTGGTGTACCTGTACCGGACCTCCCACACAGACACACCTGTGGTGTACCTGTACTAGACCTCCCACACAGACACACCTGTGGTGTACCTGTACCGGACCTCCCACACAGACACACCTGTGGTGTACCTGTACCGGACCTCCCACACAGACACACCTGTGGTGTACCTGTACCGGACCTCCCACACAGACACACCTGTGGTGTACCTGTACCGCACCTCCCACACAGACACACCTTTGGTGTACCTGTACCGCACCTCCCACACAGACACACCTTTGGTGTACCTGTACCGGACCTCCCACACAGACACACCTGTGGTGTACCTGTACCGGACCTCCCACACAGACACACCTGTGGTGTACCTGTACCGGACCTCCCACACAGACACACCTGTGCCAGAGGTGCCTCCTCCGGCTCTGCTCCCTCCCCCCCCCCCGTCCCAACTCACCTGAGCTAATTGCTTTAATTCCAATGCTGTTTCTGTCATCTTCGTTAACTTTTATTTCTCGGCCGAAGGCGGTCCAAAACTTTTCAGCGGGTGGAAGCCTTATATATTCTCCAGGCTTTTTGACCTTTTTATTTGTAATTTTCTCTAACGCGGCAACATTTCGAAAGCTTTTTTTTAATTCTTTTAACTGTTTTTCTTCGAAATATAATATTAGCTTTTTTCCTGGAATCCCCGGCGGTACCCGGGGACCGTCTGTTTCTCCACTCACCCCATCACCCTCAATTCCTTCCGTCTTCTTTCCCTCCTCTCTTCACATCCTCCCTCTTTTCTCTCTTTCTCCTTTTTCTGACCCTCTTCCTTGTTATTCCTCTATTTGCTTGACTGGTCTCGTTCTGTATTTCTGTCTGTTCAAAATCTAAATACAAAACAAAACATATTGATGACTAGATTGACGGCTCCGACACTCAACATTGTCTTCGGCTGACAATGGCACAATTTCAACTCTGCCACGATTGTCTTATCGCTTTGTTCATGAGGAAGTGTTAATATGACGCCACTCTTGTACACTTTTGCATCAGAAACGTTTGTTCAGACACAGAGCAACATATGTGCCAACAGGTTCAACACATGTCAAGCCATTAGACTAAATAGCACTAAAATGGGTCATGATAAGGATTTGGGATGGAACGAGGGGGAAGGAATGATTGCCAACCACTTGAACGGCCGGGGATTGAACGCCGACCTGCATGAAGCGAGAGAAAAGAAGCTTGCGACCGTTCATTAAAGCCGTAAATGTCTGGAATTAAATGCATGGAAAGCAACATCTTCACGATGAACGCTAGTTGCACGAAATATCCGCCTGACACAGACACCCATTGTTAACGAAACGCTCCGGAGGACGACTGCCAAAGAGCAACACCCGCTGTCCGATTCCCTTCACCTTTGTTGACAACGGCCTAATGTGACACTTGCATATAGTCGTCGGCGAGGCCGAGCGGTCGCCTCACCTGCCACGCCTTGAGTTGGCGGAGGTGGTAGGCAAGGTGGCGTCTACCCTCCCTGGCCAGGCGTGCTGCTGCTGCTACTGGAGCGGAATTGGGAACATATTCGAATGATTTGACACGTGGTAGGTTTAATTGGGGTCGAGCGAGGCTCAATAAAGTGGGCAGTTGCTGATATGTGAGAGGGAGCTGGCTTGGGGGAGAGAGGGAGGGAAGAGAAGAGGAGGGATAGGGAAGAGAGAGGGATGAGTAGGGAAGAAAAGAGGAATGGGTACGGCAGAGGAGGAGAAGCGTAGGAATGGGGAGTTGAGTCGGGAAGTAGGGATAAGAGGGGGGAATGAAGCAGTAGGAAAGGCGATGGGAGGGAAGAGGTGGTTGGGGAGAGCAGAAAGATGTTAGAGAATAAGAAGCCAGGCAAACGGGAAGGATTAAAGGATATACAATAGAGAAGGAGAAGATAAGGAGAAAAGGATGATGTGACACGAGAGGAACGTAAGAGAAAGTGCCAGCGATGACACCACCACGCAGCACCAGGCGTCAAAGACGAGTCTCTGATATGTTTATTATAAATATTTATTACAACTCGACTGCTCCGGAAATACTGCACTGTTGCACACCTGTATATTAACGGAGCCTTCCAGTGAAAATTATCTTCCAGTTCAGCCTCTGTTATGCCTTGCAACACCTGTCATTCCTCTCAGCAACTCTCGTTCCTCTGAATACCTATCATTGTTCTAAACACCTGTCATTCCCCCCTGAACATCGGGCATTCGTCAAAATACCTGTCATACCCCTGAACATCTTTCATTTAATTGAACATATATCAATCTTCTAAACACCTGTCATTCCTCTGAACACCTGTCATTCCTCTGAGCACCTGTCATCCCTCTGAACACCTGTCACCCCTCTGAACACCTGTCATCCTCTGAGCACCTGTCATCCCTCTGAACACCTGTCATCCTCTGAACACCTGTCATCCTCTGAACACCTGTCATCCCTCTGAGCACCTGTCATCCCTCTGAACACCTGTCATCCCTCTGAACACCTGTCATCCCTCTGAACACCTGTCATTCCTCTGAGCACCTGTCATCCCTCTGAGCACCTGTCATCCCTCAGAACACCCGTCATCCCTCTGAACACCTGTCATCCCTCTGAGCACCTGTCATCCCTCTGAACACCTGTCATCCCTCTGAACACCTGTCATCCCTCTGAGCACCTGTCATCCCTCAGAACACCCGTCATCCCTCTGAACACCTGTCATCCCTCTGAGCACCTGTCATCCCTCTGAGCACCTGTCATTCCTCTGAACAAACACATTGCCACACAGAGTGTACCCGCCTCACAACACTGGTACAAACACGTGAACAACGCCGCCCGCTGCTATATACTCGCTGTACCCGGATATAATTACTTAACTAGAGCTTAAAGTAAAAAGACAATAGCACTGACGACACAAACAAAAAAATCTATCAACAAAAGGCCTTTGCTTGCCTTCACCTTTGACCTTTAGCTATTACCATGAGCCTTGACCTTTATCCGTTACCTTGAACTCTGGCCTTAATTGATTACTTTGAACTTTGTACTACTCAGAGTTCACCAGAGACTACTGAACTACCAGCTTGTTCTCTCGAATTCCCACTCCATAAGAAAAAAAGAGGCAACTGTTTTGCCTTACCAGAAATGTCAATATGAAAGTACTTTAATTATAACGTAATACGAACATTTTTTTTACAACGAACTGGTCGATCTCATACAAAAATAATAGACGGATTAGTCGAGAAAACGAGTCGAGGTTCGCAGGGAAACATGATATGAAACACTGTGTTTAAACTCAAACATTAAGTCTTGCAGAGAAGGGAAGAATATGAAGGGAGAGTAATGATTCAATTTAGTAAGTCTATATTACAAGGAATTACAGTAACCAATTAAGTTTCAACTCGACTAATACTCCAAATAATATGATCATACTCCACATAATGTAGAAGTCATACTTCAGATAATGTAGGGGCCATAATCTAGATAATATGAAGGTTAATATTCACGTAGTATTTAGGTGAAATTCCACTTGGTATGGAGGAGAAACTACGGGCAATATGGAGGTCGCACTCCAGATTATATGGAGGTCGTACTCCAGATTATATGGAGGTCCCGCTCCATACTCACTGTTCAAAGATGAAACATCGTACTTGGAGACGACATATATGTCGATAAAGTTTTTCGACTGAAAGGGAATTGATTTAATCTGATATTCACACATCTAGTATATAACACTATATACTAGATGTGGAGTGGGAAGGGGGGGGGGGGAGCGGTGCTACAGAGGAGGCTTGGTACGTGAAGGGAGATCGAGTTGAGTGATGCTACAGAGGGTAGAGAGTGGGTGTTGCTATAGAGGATATAAGGGTATAGAGTGGGTGGGTTACAGAGGGAGAGGACTTTCAAAAGATATGCTAAAGAGGAGAGAAGTGGCGGTGCTCAAAGAGGAGAGGAGTGACGGTGCTCAAAGAGGAAAGAAGTGGCGGTGCTCAAAGAAAAGAGGGGGTATTAAGGACAGTCAATTTATCATATTGTCTCGTCATAATGGGTGCCGACATCAATCTTCCCTGGTGTTGGCTGCCGGTCCCCCGTCGCGTTTCTTGAGTTACATCAGTCTGTGACCTTTGTCTCTCACTTCATGAGCTTGACTAAACACACAAAAACTTTATCTATTTAACTTTTGAATTGCACTTAGACATGCCGAGTGCCACTCAAAGTGGCACAATATCTGCATCGTTTCCATCAATTGCAACCTGCTTGCATTTGATGCAACGTTGCATCATGCAAGTGTAGCAACATGCGCTGATATGTGTTATATTGAGACACGCTTAACCTGCAATGATGCGTAATCGTCTATAAGTTTTTATGGCCTACATTTGCTCTGCCTGCAGTGTTGCACTATCTGCAGTTTCTTCGTTGCAACACGTGCACCTAGCCGCCATCCCGGGACATATGGACATTTAAATATATAGATATAGACGAGCTAGATCTCATCGCTTTATTGCTAGGTAAGCAGCTCACCAATCCCACAGAAACCTCTTCCCCCTCCCTCCTCTTCTTCAAACCTTCGGAACCTCCCTCCCAACCCACACACTCACAGACCCTTTACCAACTCCACAGAACCTCTTCCAACTCCACAGTAGCCCTCCACCCAACAAAATCTCTACAATCCCACAGAACCCCTTACAACCCAACAGCTTCACCCTATAACTCCCTCCACCCCCTTACCACCCCCCCACAGAACCTCCACGACCCCGCCACCAGACCTTCCGCCTCGTCGAGCTCCACCCACCTGAGCCACACGAAAAGAAGAGAGCAAAGCCGCAAATTACCAAACTAATTAATGATTGTGTCCAGCTAAGACGTATGAGCCTTAGGAGGTGTTTTTGGCTTTCTTCATCTGTGCAGATTTTCTGCATCTCTCTCTCTCTCTTCTCTCTCTCTCTCTCTCTCTCTTCTCATCTCTCTCTCTCTCTCTCTCTCTCTCTCTCTCTCTCTTTCTTATTCACGCTTTCATGAGGCAGAGTTCCTATACAACAGTGAAAAGTCATATTATAGTGAGGGTCGTGCTGAGTCTGTACCTATGGAGTCCGGTAGAGTCCGTGCTCTATTTGAGTCCCGGGAGGAATACCATATGCTCCGGTTAATTTTCTCATCCATCCTAAGAACGCACGAATAACAGGAACTGCAAAAGTCACCATATATATATGGATCCATAGACAGCTCCTATTTATATCCACCCACATTTATTCACATATATTCGTCTGACCCGCGCGTGAAACACTCCAGCAACCCCATGTTTGTAATGGTTGAAAAGTCGTCTCATCCTTTATTTTCAGAAGTGTGGATTGGTAGTCAGATCCTTGATAAAAACAATGAGAAAATTAGTAAGAGCGATGAGGATATGATACTCTCCTCCCCCCCCCCCTACACACACACACACACACACACACACCACACACACACACACAAACACACACACACACACACACACCCACACACCTCACACACACACAATGATGCTTAGCGGGAGAAACAGGCAGGAGTAACTGATAGGGCGCTCCAGTGGATAAGGGAGTACCTAAGCATAGGAAGCAGAGAGTTTTTACAATGAGGGTGAGACCTCAGATTGGCGTGAAGTCACCAGTGGAGTCCCACAGGGCTCTGTGCTCGGACCTATCCTGTTTCTGATATACGTAATGATCTCCCAGAGGCTATAGACGCATTCCTCTCAATGTTTGCTGACGACGCCAAAATTATGAGAGGATTAAGACAGAGGAGGACAGCTTAAGCTTCAAGAAACCTGGACAAGCTGCAGGAATGGTGAAACAAATGGTTGTTAGAGTTTAACCCAAAGAAATGCAATGTAATGAAGAGAGGTGTAGGGAGCAGGAGACCAGATACTAGGTATCATTTGGGGAGATGAAATACTTCAAGTCTGAGAGAGAGAAAGACCTGGGGGTTGATATCAAGCCAGACCTGTCCCTGAAGCTCATATCAAGAGGAAACATCAGCGGCATACGCCTGGTTGGCTAACATAAGAACGGCCTTTAGAACTTGTGTAAGGAATCTTTCAGAACTTTGTATACCACATATGTCAGACCAATCTTGGAGTATGCTGCTCCAGCATGGAGTTCATATCTAGTCAAGCATAAGACTAAACTGGAAAGATTCAAAGGTTTGCCACCTGACTAGTACCTGAACTGAGAGGTATGAGCTACGAGGAGAGACTAATTAATTAGTGCCATGAGGAATTAAACCTCACGTCACTGGGAGACAGAAGAGTTAGAGGGGACATAATCACCACATACAAAATTCTCAGAGGAATTGATAGGGTAGATAAAGATAGACTTTTTACCCCAAGGGGCACACGCACTATGGGACACAGGTGGAAACTGAGTGCCCAAATGAGCCATAGAGACGTTAGAAAGAATTTTTTCAGTGTCAGAGTAGTAGACAAAGGAATGCATTAGGAAGTGATGTGGTGGAGGCTGACTCCATACACAGTTTCAAGTGTAGATATCATAGAGCTCAGTAGGCTCAGGAACTATACACCAATTGATTGACAGTTAAGAGGCGGGACCAAAGAGCCAGAGCTCACCCCCGCAAGCACAACTAGGTAAATACAACTAGGTAAGTACACAGAAGAAGAGGCTTAGATGCCCCTAACCTCCATCTGACAGAGGGTGAGTGGCGGGGAGGCGTGGCAGCAGACGCTCTTCTGAAGACCATACCTTGTCCGGTCCGNACACCCTAACACCACAACCATACACCCTAAACTATGAACCAGATCAAAAATCATCACGCTAATATTTATCGTGCACAAAAAAATTCACTAAATACAATCTGTATGCTAATTAATTGAACACATAAACAAAAATTGTATTCGGATGTTATTGGTAATAACATCTTGGTATTTGATATTAACAGCGGCAAACATTTAAACACGAAGTGAATGGCAGGCTGCCCCTGGCAGGCGAGGCGCCGCCGGCAGACGGTGAAAGACCTGACGGTGAAATTGGTGTAACCAAACATTGGTAATTGGGGGTAACCCCAGGCCGCCCTAGTCGCTATAAAGTGCTCTCTTCACTTCCTACTCTCTCTCTCTCCTCTCTCTCTCTCTCTCTCTCTCTCTCTCTCTCTCTCTCTCTCTCTCTCTCTCTCTCTCCCTTTCTCTATTTTAGTCCTCTTTTTCTCCCCTCCATTCCCGTTTCTCTGTCTCTCCACTTTCACACACTAGCTTTCCGCTCTTTTATCTCCCCTCTTCCCTTTTACTCTTATCACTCGATTTCCCCCTCTCCTCTTCTCGTCTCTATTTCCTTCTTCCATAACTGTTTCTCGTCTCTCAAAAAATACACACCACCCCCCTCGATAAAATAAAATAATCCCATTGCCACATTGTGACACAGGATTTTATAATTAACTTAATTTTTCAACAAAATTTGCATCTAATCTCAGTTAGCATTTTACGAAACGCTATAGTTAATTCAGCAGGATTTTTTGTTCCAGGACACACGAGCAAGCACGTGAACGCCGTGTCTCACTGGAATAATATCCGTGCCTCTAATGCAGTGGCCGCCTTGCTAAGTCGTATTTCCTAGAGTTAAAAAAAATGAATACGATATATGAATTTAATTAACTAAAGAAGCGATTTCTTAATTCGTGAACATAACTGTTATATTAACGCATTGTGCACTAATAATTTTTTTCCCAAATAATAAAGAATATTTTCAATAAATAAAAAAACCAGTTTCAATCAATAAAGGTAATTTTCTATCAAGAAAATGGAATTACAGTAAACAGTAATTACTTGATCGTAGAAAGTGAACTGGCAAATGAACATGATCCCATGTGGAGCCTCCACCATGAGTCTTCAATCCTACTTCAGGGCAGGTAAGTGACGGCCTGAATCAAACGCCTCTTGTAGTGTTGCTGTGCTACGTGTAACACAGATGGAGGCGGGTGGCTGCATAGTTCGGTTCAGTGAGTGGGTGGAACAGATCGGATCAGCAGGTGGGTTGCATAGATCGTATCTTAAGATGTTCCATAGAACTGTCTTAACTCTCCGCGTCGTAAGACCTGTCAAATTTCACTGTTTACATCTTTCAAAATCCCATCCCTTTGTTTATAAACAGAATGGTACAAGGAGTACCGGCTCCATGTCCCGGTACAAATAGCAGTCACAAGCATCAGGTACCTGCAAGCCTAAGAGGTACGAGTATAGATATATGCTGATATACTTGTAGGAGAATGATACATGTAAACGTGTACTCACATATACTAGTGCACATACA
The DNA here is from genome assembly GCA_020271785.1 of Procambarus virginalis. Taxonomy (NCBI): domain Eukaryota; kingdom Metazoa; phylum Arthropoda; class Malacostraca; order Decapoda; family Cambaridae; genus Procambarus; species Procambarus virginalis. Next base: position 3,901,537 of record WNGS01169217.1, read on the forward strand.
GGTCCTAGCTCACATATACAACAAGTATCATTACACATACAGGCGCTAGTATATACACCAACTAATTCATGTACTAGCTCGAATGTATTAACTTGAATTATGTGGTAATCAGAGCAAATCAAGGAAAACTTATGTTATTTCTCATTGCTCTGAGCCAACGTGGGGGTTCAGACACTTTGCTCTCTCCCAAATGGGATTCGGCTCTGCTTCCCTCCCATGTGGGATCTAACACTATGCCTTCTTTCCACGTGTGCTCAAACGCTACCTTCCTCCCACATGGGATCAGACACTGCTTCCCTACCACATGGGATCAGACACTGCTTCCCTACCACATGGGATCCGACACTCTACCCTCCTTACCACAAGGTCTTTCGAGGACTTTCTTTGCGGCATTAGAAATCTCATCAAACACGAGATTTGTCAAAAACTTTAAAGCGCATTTTAACACAAAATTATTTTCCTAGCTCGTCCACTGGAAGACAGACGCAACAACAGCAGCACGTTCTTATTTATTGAGATTAATCTCGAAGAGCTTTTTAATTTCTCATGGCTTTTGGCGGGTTTGAATTTATAATCTACAACAAAGTACAAAAACGTAAAGGAGAAGATATTCAAGAGTGTTAATGAATTTTTTGTGAGAGCTGGATATCTTATGTAATGGAATTTGCATCCAGAATGCATAAGCATTTAATTCTAATTATGTCAATTTAAATAAGTTTATGGGCTGCTTGCAAGACATTTTTTTTTTTACAGAAAATGAAAAACACTTGTTACCAGAAGTAATTTCTGTCTAATTGTTACTTGGAGAACTTTATTTCTGTCTATTACCAAGTGAAAGTTACTTTTGTCAAATAATTGCCAGAAGAACTTTATTTGTCTAATTATAATCAGGATAAATTTATTTGTGTCTAATTATTGCCAGGAGAGCTACATTTTGTCCAATTATTGTCAGTACTGTTTTATTCTGACTAATTTTTGTCAGTACTGCTTTATTCTGACTAATTATTGTCAGTGCTGCTTTATTCTGACTAATTATTGTCAGTGCTGCTTTGTTTATGATAAATTATGTTTCGATGATTTTATTTCTGAACATTTTTGTCAAGGATGCTTTTTGTGTGTAATTACTACTGAGAAAGCTTTTTTTTTTTTTACTCTAAATATTGACTGGAAAACTTGACTAGAGTCTAATTAGTCTATTATGAATAAAAGTTTTCTCATGTGTAATTATAACGAGAAGTTAAATCCTGTTTTAAAATCCTGTCTTCCTATTACCAGGGAAACTTTCTCAAGTCTAATTATTACCAACGGAGCTGTAATTATATCTAATGAGGAGTTGATTTAGCGTTATGATATTCTTCGATGAACAGTAAAAGGTTTCCGTTTTTGAGTCAACTGCAAGAATCTATTTTAAATTATTGAACAGCAATAGCCCAGTTTTAAAGTTTGAGATATCAATCGTATTTCTTTCTTTTCCCTCTCCCCCTCACAACGACGAACAACGGGAGGGGGTAGAGAGTAGAGAGAGAGAGAGAGGAGAGAGAGAGAGAGAGAGAGAGAGAGAGAGAGAGAGAGAGAGAGAGAGAGAGAGAGAGAAATGAGAGAGAGAGGGAGAGAGGAAATGTGCGTGCGTGCGTGCGTGTGTGTACTCACTTAGTTGTTCTCACCTAGTTGTGCTTGCGAGGGTTGAGCTCTGGCTCTCTAGGCCCACCTCTCAACTGTCAATCAATCAATCAACTTCTTTTTTATTATTATTTTTCCACACACACACACACACACACACACACACACACACACACACACCACACACACACACACACACACACACACACCCACACACACACACACACTGTGTGGCAGAATTTGGCAGAAAGGGAGATGAAGTACATTATGAAACGGACAGAAAGAAGGATCTAGGATTTGAGATCACACCAAGCATGTCTTCTGAAGCCCACATAAAAAGAATAACATCTGCAGCGTATGCGAGGCTGGCTAACATCAGAACAGCGTTCAGGAACCTGTGTAAGGAATCAGTCAGAACTTTGAATACCACATATGTAAGACCAATCCTGGAGTATGCGGCCCCAGCATGGAGCCCATACCTTGTCAGGCATAAGACGAAGCTGGAAAAAGTTCAGAGGTATGATATATAGGCTAGTCCCAGAACTAAGAGGCATGAACTACGAGGAAACGCTGCGTGAACTGCACCTGACGACACTGGAAGATAGAAGAGTACGGAGAGACATGATCACTACCGACCGACAAATTCTCAGAGGAATGACAGGACTGAAAAGGATAAACTGTTTAACACGGGAAGGGTGGGGTGGGGGGTGGGGTACGCGAAAAGGAGGACACATGTGGAAACTGAGTACCCAAATGAGCCACAGGACGTTAGAAAGAACATTTTCAGTGTGAGAGTAGTTATCAGGTGGAATGCACTAGGAAGTAATGTGGTGGAGGCTGACTCCATACACAGTTTCAAATGTAGATATGATAGAGCCCAGTAGGCTCAGGAACCTGTACACCAGTTGATTGACAGTTGAGAAGCAGGACCAAAGAACCGGAGCTCAACCCCCGCAAGCATAAATAGGTGAGTACACACACACACACACACACACACACTCACACAAGAAGCAGCTCGAAACAGCTATCTAACTCCCAGGTATCTATTTACTGGTATGTGAACAGGAGCGTCAGGGTGAAAGAAAATTTGCTCATTTGTTTCCGCCACAGCCGGGGATCGATCCCCGGACCCTAGGACTATGAATCTCGAGCGCTGTCTACTCAGCCGTCTGCCCCCTTCCCCCCCGCGCGCGCGCGCGCGTGTGTGTGTGTGTGTGTGTGTGTGTGTGTGTGTGTGTGTGGTGTGTGGTGTGTGTGTGTGTGTGTGTGTGTGTCTACATATTCTCTCGTCGCGGTTGCTTCATCCAAATTACTCGATGTGTTTGTTTTGTTTGTTTGCCTGTTCTATCTCCTTTACTGCTTGTCTCACATGTATATGTTAACGAAGGCATTGGTGGGTCTAAGGTTGCTGCAGGGTCCAGGTTCGCACCCCGCCCCAGCTTGGCACGCTGCCCGCACCACCACCACCACTCAACACACAAAGGTAAACACCAAGTGTCATGTTTGGAATGTCGTAGATGTGAGAAAGAAATAAAGGTAATTTAAAATTTTAATAAGTAATTAATTCAATAATTATTTTATTAAATAATTTAAGTAAGTAATTCAATTTAATAAAGGTAATCTAAACGGTAATTTCTCACAATATAATTCAATGAGGTTGTCTGACCGCGACTTTCAAGGGACAATTAAGGGAGCAATTGCTTGTGCGCTAGAGTTCAGGGGCCAGATTCACGAAAGCACTTACGAACCTGTACATCTTTCCTCAATTTTTGACGGCTTTGGTTACATTTATTAAACAATTTACAAGCATGAAAACTTCCCAATCAACTGTTGTTATTGTTATAAACAGCCTCCTGGTGCTTCGGAGCTCATTAACTGTTTACTAATTGGAAACAAAGCCGCCAAAGATTGAGAAAAGATTTACAGGTTCGTAAGTGCTTGGCGTAACTGCTTTCGTGAATCTAGCACCAAGGCATGTATAAGCGAAGTGCGCGAGGAAGGGAATGCTAAAGGCGCTTAATAATTATGCACCAACTCGCTATATTGTCACTCACATGGTGTTGAGTGAATCAACAATGACTGACGTGCACTAGGGGTACATGTGCGTTTACACTAGGTTTACATGTATATGTGCAGATTCATGAGCGGTTTATATATATATATATATATATATATATATATATATATATATAGTATATATATATATATATATATATTAAGCAGCAACTATCACAAAAACATTGATCAATGTCTTTAATGTATTCTACTCTATTCTGATGAAGGCGAATTAAGCCGAAAAC
>WNGS01169217.1:3974956-4002550 GCA_020271785.1 Procambarus virginalis
GTAGTTACTCGCATAATTTATTTGCCGGGTGGCGACAGTTGAAGCAGATGGTGTCACACACACTCTTTACGGGGTTCGAAGCACTCCACCGTAGGGCTTTTGGTGTACAAACCTCGGACATTATCGTAAGAATAGTTTTGGCCCTGCCTCACCCTCCTCCACCATTATCGTCTGCCTCTTTACCTCTCTTCACTCTATTCTTTCTCTTCAATCTTCTACCCTCCTCTCACGCACTTTCCTCCCTCACCCTGATGCTATATTGTTGTAATAACTTGGCCCTTTCTTCTGCTAATTCCCTTTCCCCTACTCTGATTCTTCCCATTTGCCAACTCCGTTTTCTCTCATTTTTTTCCTCATATTACCCTCTTCTCTACCCTCACTTTTCTTCTCTCTAGCCTCATCTCTCCTTTTCTTAGATGCTCTTCTATCCCGTCAACCCCTATCCCCCACTTTTACCTCTTATCCACTGCCCTCCCCTTTACCCTACTCCTTCCCCTTACCCAAATCCCTCCTCCCTCTACTGATCTCCCTACCCCCCTCTACCTCCCCTCCACACACGCCCCACACACCAAAAAAACACACACACAGAAACTTTACTGCACGGCAATGTTGGCTGAAGAGAGTTATGGAAATTTTTATGTGCTGAGCTGAGGAGGAACTTCTGATAGTGTTTGTTATTGGTTGTCACGGGCGCCGAGCCGGGGCCGTGGCGCTGCAATATTGCTGGCCGGATATATGGCTATGGAAGGCTGCGGTCTCTGCCTGATGTGTGTGTGTATTATGGTAGGGGGAAGCTTTAAGTGCGTGTGTGTGTGTGTGTGTGTGTGTGTGTGTGTGGGTGTTTGCTACTTGTGCCTGCAGGATCGAGCTGTTAGCTCTTGGACCCCGCCTTTCAAACTGTTGGCTTTCCAATGTACTGACTCCTGGCGTATTTTTCCGCTATCATATCTACTAAATATATTTCTCACAAAATTCCCCCCCCTCTCTCCCATATGCTCCACGAGGCCTTCCTCTCCCATGTGCTCCACGAGGCCTCCCTCTCCCATGTGCTCCACGAGGCCTCCCTCTCCATGTGCTCCACGAGGCCTCCCTCTCCCATGTGCTCCACGAGGCCTCCCTCTCCCATGTGCTCCACGAGGCCTCCCTCTCCCATGTGCTCCACGAGGCCTCCCTCTCCCATGTGCTCCACGAGGCCTCCCTCTCCCATGTGCTCCACGAGGCCTCCCTCTCTCATGTGCTCCACGAGGCCTCCCTCTCTCTTGTGCTCCACGAGGCCTCCCTCTCTCATGTGCTCCACGAGGCCTCCCTCTCCCATATGCTCCACGAGGCCTCCCTCTCCCATGTGCTCCACGAGGCCTCCCTCTCCCATGTGCTCCACGAGGCCTCCCTCTCCCATGTGCTCCACGAGGCCTCCCTCTCCCATGTGCTCCACGAGGCCTCCCTCTCTCATGTGCTCCACGAGGCCTCCCTCTCTCTTGTGCTCCACGAGGCCTCCCTCTCTCATGTGCTCCACGAGGCCTCCCTCTCCCATGTGCTCCACGAGGCCTCCCTCTCCCATGTGCTCCACGAGGCCTCCCTCTCTCATGTGCTCCACGAGGCCTCCCTCTCCCATGTGCTCCACGAGGCCTCCCTCTCCCATGTGCTCCACGAGGCCTCCCTCTCTCATGTGCTCCACGAGGCCTCCCTCTCTCATGTGCTCCACGAGGCCTCCCTCTCTCATGTGCTCCACGAGGCCTCCCTCTCTCATGTGCTCCACGAGGCCTCCCTCTCTCATGTGCTCCACGAGGCCTCCCTCTCTCATGTGCTCCACGAGGCCTCCCTCTCCCATGTGCTCCACGAGGCCTCCCTTCTCATGTGCTCCACGAGGCCTCCCTCTCTCATGTGCTCCACGAGGCCTCCCTCTCCCATGTGCTCCACGAGGCCTCCCTCTCCCATGTGCTCCACGAGGCCTCCCTCTCCCATGTGCTCCACGAGGCCTCCCTCCTCCGCAGATGTTGTCCTTTTATCAGCCGTAAAACCGGGCTGGTATTTTTCCTATGATCTCGGCAGCTGCTCCTTCATTGCCACTCCGCCAGACCGCAGGCCCATTTCAGTCCTGGACTTGACTCGGCCGTGGTGAAGAGGCCTGGCTTCCTCTTGACTCGTGTGAGGGGGGGAGGCCAGGCCCGCCTCTCTCTCTCCCACTTGCGGCACCAGTGCCACACCGACCGCCGCAGTGTGACACTCCTGCCCTGTGTGAGGAGGACGCTTGGCACTGGTGTGTATGGATGCAGGGCCCCAAACACACCACACACACACACACACACACACACACACACACACACACACACACACACACACACAAAGCTCTCTAAACCAACAGGGGGTAACAGGGAGAGTTCTAAACAGAGTTGAAAACAGATAACAGAGAGTCACAGTAAGCGTGGAGACTCGGGCAGCTTCGGGCCAACAAGCACCGTCTACCAAAGCTCTGTTTAATGACCTTTGCTCGTCCTAATTACCGTCATCGGCGAGCCTCCGATCTTAATCTTCTGCATTTCAATGTTCTCAGACGAAATAAAATTAATAAGAGTCGGGAGAGACGAGAACTGCTAAAAATACTGAAATAAGACCTAGCCAACCGTGTTGGATCTAGAGGTGGTTACTGGAATTTAATCGCAGTATGTGTAAGGTGATAAGAATTGTGAGAGAGGGCAGCAGTTCCCTCATATTCTATAATCCAGTGAAGGACCAAGAGCATAACTTGTGCACTAGGTACTCCCAAGCATGGTCTAAGGCGTTGCCTTGGCGAACCAAGAACAGAGGTTCGAGCCCCCCTCATGGCTCCTACTGATTGTTCTCACTCAAGCCCTCGACCAGAGACACACACACGACCAGGGGCCATCAGGGAGGCAGGGAGGGAAATATTAGGGAAAAAGTGTCAAACCATTACGACTATATAGCATTGGGAAGGGGTACAGGATAAGGATTTGGGATGGGACGGGAGGGAAAGGAACGGTGCCCAACCACTTGGACGGTCGGGGATTGAACGCCGACCTGCATGAAGCGTGACTGTCGCTCTACCGTCCAGCCCAAGTGGTTGGGTAATCAGAGGCATGAGGGTGACGGCCTCTAGCTGGGTCTCCTTATAAAGTAATCATCCTGCTGCTTAGATAGTACTTTTTGTAATTATTTGCACCATCGTCGGTGCAAGGTGCAAGGGGGGAGCTGGTCGGCCGAGCGGACAGCACGCTGGACTTGTGATCCTGTGGTCCTGGGTTCGATCCCGGGAGCCGGCGAGAAACGATGGGCAGAGTATGTTTCACCCTATGCCCCTGTTACCTAGCAGTAAAATAGGTACCTGGGTGTTAGTCAGCTGTCACGGGCTGCTTCCTGGGGGTGAAGGCCTGGTCGAGGACCGGGCCGCGGGGACACTAAAAAGCCCCGAAATCATCTCAAGATATCCTCAAGAATCGTGCACATATTGACGTATAGGACAGTTAGAGAGACGAATTTGGCTCTATTTCCTTCCGTTCCTTCATTTCCTTCTATTTTCCTTCCTTCATAATTCCGGAAATAATTAAGCTAAATGCCAAACTTAAATATTTCTATCTTGAGGTTATCTTGAGATGATTTCGGGGCTTTTAGTGTCCCCGCGGCCCGGTCCTCGACCAGGCCTCCACCCCCCAGGAAGCAGCCCGTGACAGCTGACTAACACCCAGGTACCTATTTTACTGCTAGGTAACAGGGGCATAGGGTGAAAGAAACTCTGCCCATTGTTTCTCGCCGACGCCTGGGATCGAACCCAGGACCACAGGATCACAAGTCCCGCGTGCTGTCTGCTCGGCCGACCGGCTCCTAGGCCTAATATAACAAATATATGTACTATATTAGGCATCAGGTAGCATATATTAGGCCTAGAATGGTCAACTTAGGTTAGATTTTATTAGCAACATAAATAGAAAACCTTCTCTAGTTTGTCCAAATTCAATGGCAAAAAAATATATTTTCTAATTGTCCATTACGTCAATATATGCACGATGGTCCACATTGTTACTATAAGTGCAACCACAACAGGAGGATGGGCTGTATAAGGAAGCATTGGAATCCTAGTGTAGCACGTACGTGAGACCTGTTTCACAGTGTGCAGCCTCCGTGTGGAGTCACCCCCTTAAAGAACATATTATGTCGAGATGAACAGATATTGGCAACAAGTCTCATCTCAGACCTGAGATGAAGAACGATGACTATGTGTGATAGAGAACCAGAACCACGTGTGATAGATAAGCAAAACCACGTGTGATAGAGAACCAAAGCCACGTGTACTGAAGAACAACAATTATGTGTGACAGATCATCAGAGAGTACATGTGATAGGAGAACGAGAAAACTTTAATGGAGCCACCACTAACGACAACAGAAAACAGGAGAGATATAGGGGGAGACAACAATATACAAATCATATACCAAGGAGGTGGATGGGAAGGAAACTGTTACGAAGAAAAACACGATAATTCATGACCATGGCTGCAAGCTGGTGGCTCTGATCAATGGCCTTGAGGACGAGGAAAGACACATTTAGAGCAAGATAAAAGAGCTACACAGATAAACAAATTAGACGAGGAGATGGAAGCAGCGAACATAAACACAGTTTCAAAATAGAAACAAATAATGATGAATATATATGTAGACGATGAGTCACAATAACGTGGCTGAAGATATGATGAACACATTGACGACGACGTTTCGGTCCGCCCTGGACCATTATTAAGTCGTATGTGAAGTCACACATATACAACGTTTCGGTCCAGGATGGGACGGAAACGTCGTCATTTCTCCATCTTCTAGTGTGTGGTTTGGTCGTCAAGACCACACGAACATAGGAATTACGGAAACTGAAGAAGGCCTATTGGCTCACACGAGGCAGCTCCTCCTTTCAGCCACCCAAACTCGTTCATATAAATGTCTCTAATTCACGCTTAAAGCACTCGGGTGATTTAAAATTTTGCCCCGAGGGGCGAGTTTATTGGGCAGGGGCACTCATCCTGTGAGTGGACACACCGCCATAGTGACAGTATTGGGCAGCGCCACTCATCCTGTGAGTGGACATACCGCCATAGCAGCATGTACAACACTCCCCAATAGGAAGAAAACCCGCTGGGTTGTTCATCCTGTGACTGTAGAACCGAATCATCTCGCGTCTGTTGTGTTTCTCGACGATCTGTCTCAGGAACCAACAACCTGTTTCCAAACCAGTATTTACCCAGTGTTTAATTCGATGAGTGCAAATAAGTGAGTATTACCCCTACATAGTCACCCATCACGATAGCCTTTGGAAATTTAGACCATGTCGCTATCTAGTTTACAGTAAGCAACCAACTTGAGACCCATACCTGAGAATGCAGCTCTAGCATGGAGCCCGCCACTTGTAGAACGGAAGGAACTATCAGGGAAAGCGCCAAACCATTACGACTATATAGCACTTGGAAGGGGTCATGTTAAGGATTTGGGATAGGACGGGGGGAAGAAATAGTGCCCAACCACTTGGACGGTCGGGGATTGAACGCCGACCTGCATGAAGCGAGACCGTCGCTCTATACCGTCCAGCCCAAGCGGTTGGGCACCACTTACAGAAGCTAGATCTCAATCTCACATCCTTGTCTTAGGTTACTAGGTCAGAAACCTTGGCTAGAGACCAGTCCCTGGCTTAGACCTCACAACAAGACCACTGTTGCACGACACTTGACCAGATGACAACACTTGACCGGACCACAACGTCAAACCACTTGACCGGATCACAACACTTGACCACTTGACGACCATGCAGCTGGAGGCCACTCGACAAGACCCCCCCCCCTTGTTGCGTGCGATCCAGTCGTACCCCGTCCACCAAGCCCTACCCACCCTCCCAGCCCTCAGACCCTCCACCAAGCCCTACCCACCATCCCAGCCCTCAGACCCTCCACCAAGCCCTACCCACCCTCCCAGCCCTCAGACCCTCCACCAAGCCCTACCCACCCTCCCAGCCCTCAGACCCTCCACCAAGCCCTACCCACCCTCCCAGCCCTCAGACCCTCCACCAAGCCCTACCCACCATCCCTGCCCTCAGACCCTCCACCAAGCCCTACCCACCCTCCCGGCCCTCAGACCCTCCACCTGCAGGCCACGGAGACCAGACCCTCGCTTGACACGGCCCATAAACCACGTCAACCACGGTTGAGAGCCGCGAGAGGAGGATAAAGGAGGTGAAAACACAAAGACTTGGAGGCGGAAACAAAGAGTCTCCGCTGCAGAGTTTCTTCTCCACACCGCGGAGGGTCGAGGTAAGGCCTCGCTGCGGGTGGGTGAACGGGGAGGGGCGTGTAGGGGTCGGGGAGGGGCGTGGAGGGGCGTAGGGGTCGGGGAGGGGTGGGATGAGTGGCCGGAAAGTTAAAGTGTAGTGGATGGAAGAGAAAGCGTAATAGGTGGGAGGGGTAGTTATGTTTAATTGGAGGGATATAGATGGGAAAATAGAATGGGGAAAGAGATGGGTGGAGGGTGGGAGGGTGAGCCGTGTTGGTGGAAGAGAAGGATGGGGATAATGATATAAGATTGAATGGGTGGAAGAGGAACAGAGATGTTACCTCCGGGGTGGGGTTGAGTCTCTGAACGGGACACGCCAGGTCGTCAGTCGTTGGTAAGCAACCACTCGCATATTGAACACTCTCAAGGGAGGTACGACCATAACCTCTGCCCTAACGACCCCTCGACAGCACTACTGGAGGAGTTAAGAAAGTTCGTTGACGACTTATGTCAACAGAGCCATTGTCTTCCTGCGGCCAGCCATGTACCCGCCCACTACCTGCGACCAGCCATGTACCCGCCCACTACTTGCGACCAACCATGTACCTGCCCACTACCTGCGACCAGCCATGTACCTGCCCACTACCTGCGACCAGCCATGTACCTGCCCACTACCTGCGACCAGCCATGTACCCGCCCACTACCTGCGACCAGCCATGTACCCGCCCACTACCTGCGACCAGCCATGTACCCGCCCGCTACCTGCGACCAACCATGTACCCGCCACCCGTTCATTACTTCACTCCTAATCACCATTCACACTCACAAACAAGAAATCCGGTGGTTGAGGTGTCCTGGTGTCGGTGGAAAAGTCAAAACCTGGCCTTCTTGAGTTGCGTTTCAATTAGTAGCAGACAAGCGCCAATTTAAAGGTTAAAGCAACTTTTGATTGAGTTTTATTTTTTTTCGCTGAAAAGAACCAGGAAATCGTCTAAGCAAAGATCGGACGCCACCTGATCAAAAGGCGGTATGTGTTACGTAGGGCTTGAATTCTTTGATTAGAGAGAGAGAGAGAGAGAGAGAGAGAGAGAGAGAGAGAGAGAGAGAGAGAGAGAGAGAGAGGAGAGAGAGAGAGAGAGAGAGAGAGAGGTCCCACTCTCTCACTCTCACTCAGGGCCCCACTGATGAGTGAACAGCGCTCGAAGGTCGTAGTCGTACCGGCCCGCGTTCGATTCCTTCCCGCCCGAGGCAGAAACAAATGGACAGATCGATGGTCGTTCACATAATGCCCCTGTTCACCAAGCAATAATTCGGTACCTGGGAGTTAGACAGATGCTATGGGCTGCTTCTTGGTTACGTGTGTGTGTGTGTGTGTGTGTGTGTGTGTGTGTGTGTGTGTGTGTGTGTGTGTGGTGTGTGTGTGTGTGTGTGTGTGTGTTGTATGTTAGAGAGAACCATATGTAGTCGACATAATAAAGGAAAAAGTAGATTGGTTAGAAAGCCGGGGACCATGAGCTAATAACTTGATTCTGCAGGCACAGATAGTAAACACAAATAGTAAATACACATACAAACATACACATACACACACACACGGAACACCAAGGGAACACAGGTGAAAACTTAGTACCCAAATGAGCCACAGAGACATTAGAAAGATTTTTTTTTCAGTGTCAGAGTAGTTAGTAAATGGAATGTATTAAACAGTGATGTGGTGGAGGCTGACTCCATACACAGTTTCAACTGTAGATATGATAGAGCACAGTAGGCTGAGGAAACTGTACACCAGTTGATTGACAGTTGAGAGGCGGGACCAAAGAGCCAAAGCTCAACCCCCGCAAGCACAACTAGGTGAGTACAATTAGGTGAGTACACACACACACACACACACACACACATCATCTTCCAATAAAATTATATACCAATATGTTGTTGTTAAAGATTCGCTACCTGGAACAAAGTTCCAAGTAGCACGGGCTATGGTGAGCCCGTGATATACCAATAATTATTCATGACCATACAATGAAATATCAGCAAGAACACAAAAACCAAAAACAAACAACAAATATATTTTGCATCTTATAAAGCTCATAAAAATATTAATTTAAATTTTAATAACTGCCAATTATAACTTTTGAAAAGGTACAAAAAATAATTCATCGAATAATTGAAATCAGCTGCCTGATGGAAGCGTTTAGCATACTGAGATTGAGAGAAGTCGTTCCTGAGATTTGATAGGGTCGTTCCTCTGAGGAGAAAAAGTCGTTCCTAAGAGCAGAAGAGGTCTTTCCTGAGAGCAGAAGAGGTCGTTCCTGAGAGCAGAAGAGATCGTTCCTAAGAACAGAAAAGGTAGTTTCTGAGAGCAGAAAAGGTCGTTCCTGAGAGCAGAAGAGGTCGTTCCTAAGAGCAGAAAAGGTCGTTCCTGAGAGTAGAAAAGGTCGTTCCTGAGAGCAGAAAAGGTCGTTCCTGAGACCAGAAACGGTCGTTCCTGAGAGCAGAAAAGTTCGTTCCTGAGTGCAGAAAAGGTCGTTCCTGAGAGCAGAAGAGGTCGTTCCTAAGAGCAGAAAAGGTTGTTCCTGAGAGTAGAAAAGGTCGTTCTTGAGAGCAGAAAAGTTCGTTCCTGAGTGCAGAAAAGGTCGTTCCTGAGAGCAGAAAAGGTCGTTCCTGAGAGCAGAAGAGCTCGTTCGTGAGAGCAGAAGAGGTCGTTCCTGAGAGCAGAAAAGGTCGTTCCTGAGAGCAGAAGAGCTCGTTCGTGAGAGCAGAAGAGGTCGTTCCTGAGAGTAGAAAAGGTCGTTCCTGAGAGCAGTAAACGTCGTTCCTAAGAGCAGAAGAGGTCGTTCGCGAGAGCAGAAAAGGTCGTTCCAGAGAGCAGAAAGGTCGTTCCTGAGAGAGAGCACAAGATGTTACAAATAACTACGTAAACAGCCTAATTCAGCGAAATCCTTAGCTATCTTTGAGCAGCAGTTTAAGCTTAGCTAAATTTACACATGTAATCAGCTTGTCTCCTAAACTCGACTAAATTAACAGATTTATCTTGCTAAATTACCACTTATAAACAGCATAGATAAAAAAAAATATGTCTACGGGCTCACCATAGCCCGTGCTACTTGGAATTTTTCGTTCTAGGTAGCGAATCTTTAACAACAACAACAACAACAAAGTTACCGGGTCACTTTACTGGTCAACAAACTTTACTAGTCAACAAAACCCAACCTAGTATTAAACAATAAATTAAAAAAAAGAAATGGCTAATATAGCCGGATCCGGATAACTGAGGTGTTCGTGGTGCGGCGAGAGAGTCCGGCGCGACAATAACCGACCAGCGTCCGGAACACTTCCCAATACACGCGTCCGGTCACATGCCGCAAAGTATAACCGGTTTCATTTTTTTTTTGCCTCGGCCGGTCGACAATCGTCGACCAGGAGGCCGGATTGTCCTTCTACCAGTGTGGTTAAATCTAGATTGAGGGATACTCAGTCTCCTAAATTACGGTACAATTAGTCTTTTTAACACACACCCTCTTGTGTGGTAGGATCAGGTGACACCACTTGCTCTCATGGAAGCCCATGGCTCAGTGGCTATAGTGCGTCGGTGTAGCATCTTCGCATCCCTGATCGAACCCCCACCAAGTATTCAGGTGAAGGGAACTATTAGGAGAAAGCGCCAAGCCATTACGACTATATAGCCCTAGGATCAGGATAAGGAGTGGGATGAGACGACGGGGGGAAGGAATGGTGCCCAACCACTTGGACGGTCGGGGATTGAACGCCGACCTGCATGAAGCGAGAGCGTCGCTCTACCGTGTTAATTATACCCCACTGAAACCCCCAGTGGTGGGTATTACATTACTGCCATTTTCGTTGTGGTGTGGTGAATACCACAACGTAACAGCGGAGTGTGGCCGGATATCAGGTAAGAATTAGATCGTGGGTGCCAGCTAAGTGATTTTTAAGCCACGTTTTTGTTCGGTAGAATTTCTGGTTTTGTGGTAATTTTTTATAAGCTCATCGAGGCCTAGTGGGTAGTGCCTAGGGAAACCAGAGACGCGAGTTTAATCCCACCACATTGCCTTAATATTTGTATGATAGATATGTCACGTTATTGTGATTTGATTATGTATATATAACCATAGAGCCGTGTTGTGGGGACTCTGCCTAGAGCCGTGTTGTGGGGACTCTGCCTAGAGCCGTGTTGTGGGGACTCTGCCTAGAGCCGTGTTGTGGGGACTCTGCCTAGAGCCGTGTTGTGGGGACTCTGCCTAGAGCCGTGTTGTGGGGACTCTGCCTAGAGCCGTGTTGTGGGGACTCTGCCTAGAGCCGTGTTGTGGGGACTCTGCCTAGAGCCGTGTCGCAGCACTCTGCCTAGAGCCGCGTCGCGGCACTCTGCCTAGAGCCGTGTCGCGGCACTCTGCCTAGAGCCGTGTCGCGGCACTCTGCCTAGAGCCGTGTCGCGGCACTCTGCCTAGAGCCGTGTCGTGGCACTCTCCATAGAGCAGTGTCGTGGCACTTTCCCTAGAGCAGTGTCGTGGCACTTTCCCTAGAGCAGTGTCGTGGCACTCTCCCTAGAGCAGTGTCGTGGCACTCTCCCTAGAGCCGTGTCATGGCACTCTCCCTAGAGTCGTGTCATGGCACTCTCCCTAGAGCCATGTCGTGGCATTCTCCCTAGAGCCGTGTCGTGGCACTGTCCGTGGCAGTAGCGGGCGGGCACATGTTAAACACCCCTGGCGAGGCACTCATACTAACCAGCCAACGGCCAATTAGATTACAATATTGAACCATAAACTTGAGGCAATGGTTGGTCTTGGTCTGGGGCATACACTCGCACACAGAATTTCTAAACAGCCATTGCAGGAAAGCGCACAGTTTGCCACTACAAGCTTATTGTCAATTAAATTGTCTTACGGCTGTGCCTTGGGACGAGAGTCTAAACGTTGCTGCTCCCGGGGATGCGACTCGCAGGGACGGCCTTGATCTCAGCTCGAAGACGACGATGATGATATCAGGCCACGGGAGACGACGACGACGACATTCGATAAAATCGGAGTGATTGTGATGACGATGGAACCGGGACGACGGAGACGACGCCAGGACGACGCTAAGATGCGACGCCCACTGTTCAATTATTGTAACGCAAGGCAAAGTTACCAAATTGTCATATGTAGAGAAGTTGGCGCTTGGGACGGCTGGAAAGTTGTTGTAACTGGAATGCGTTAAGAAGCTGAGCGCCCTGGAGTCCAGGACACACCAGGTGTAGTGTGCTGGAGTCCAGGACACACCAGGTGTAGTGTGCTGGAGTCCAGGTCACACCAGGTGTGGTGTGCTGGAGTCCAGGACTCACCAGGTCTTTATAAAATATTACAACTTTGTATAGGAAACCTCAAAAGATGGAATCAGAGTTGATATATATATATATATATATATATATATATATATATATATATATATATATATATGTATATATATATATATATATATATATATATATATATATATATATATATATATATATATATATATATATATATGAATATGAAAACTCACACCCCAGAAGTGACTCGAACCCATACTCCCAGGAGCAACGCAACTGGTATGTACAGGGACGCCTTAATCCGCTTGACCATCACGACCGGACAAAAGGAAGTGATAGCCTGAGCTATATGAACCACTTCCCCGCCGGCACTTGGATGGTTATCTTGGGCAATTAAAATCTTGGGTTAAAATGAGGTGATTTGATAAAATGCTATGCCCAAGATAACCATCCAAGTGCCGGCGGGGAAGTGGTTCATATAGCTCAGGCTATCACTTCCTTTTGTCCGGTCGTGATGGTCAAGCGGATTAAGGCGTCCCTGTACATACCAGTTGCGTTGCTCCTGGGAGTATGGGTTCGAGTCACTTCTGGGGTGTGAGTTTTCATTCGCATATAGACCTGGGGACCATTCAGGCTTGTTCGCATTTGTGTTCCTCACGTGTTGCCCCAAAAAATGAGGTGATTTGATAAAATGCTATGCCCAAGATAACCATCCAAGTGCCGGCGGGGAAGTGGTTCATATAGCTCAGGCTATCACTTCCTTATGTCCGGTCGTGATGGTCAAGCGGATTAAGGCGTCCCTGTACATACCAGTTGCGTTGCTCCTGGGAGTATGGGTTCGAGTCACTTCTGGGGTGTGAGTTTTCATTCGCATATAGTCCTGGGGACCATTCAGGCTTGTTCGCATATATATATATATATATATATATATATATATATATATATATATATATATATATATATATATATATATATAGTGGTCATAGCACTGGTGCTATGACCACTGAAACAGCTACTCATCAACCAACCTACAGACAGACAGGTAGACATAAAATAGAGAGACAAAGAGAGACAAATATACAGATAAAGAGATAGACAGACACACAGAGACACAGAGGGAGAAAGAGACAGACAGATGGAGAAACAAAGAGGGATAGAGAGAGAGACGCAAAGCAAGAACGACGTAGACAAAGCTACAACAACGAGAGACAGACACAGAGAGAGAGACATACAGAGACAGAGAGAGACACAGATACAGAGAGAGACATACAGAGACTGAGAGAAAGACACACAGAGACAGAGAGAGACACAGAGAAGGATAGAGAAAACAGTGGGCGAGAAAGAGAGAAAGACAGAGATACAGAGAGGCAGAGCGACATACAGAGAGATTCAAAGAACAAATTATCACATCTCGACGACGACAAATCCACCAAGCTGAGAAAGGGCAACCAACGTCTTTACTTGTCGTTGTTCCGGGGATCAATGCCCTCGCGGCCCGGTCTCTGACCAAGCCTCTCTGGGTTGGTGATCTGGTCAACCAGGTTGTCAGATACAGCTACTTGCAGTCTGATGTAGGAGTCATAGCCCTGTTGATCAAGTATCGTTTGGAGGCGATTATCTAGTTCTCTCTCTTCAACATCGTAAGATGTAGGCTAATTATACCAATTATGTTCAGAGGGAGAATATTGAAGAATGTTGAGCCCTACGGGCTCACCATAGCCCGTGCTACTTGGAACTTCTTGTTCCAGGTAGCAAATCTTTAACAACAACAACAACCCTTAATGATCTTTCCAGGAATTATTTCCGTGTGCACATGTGCATGCAGTCTGTAATATTTCCCAGTAAAAAATTATTAGGAATCTATGGCGTGTGAGAGAGAAGCCATATCCTGGTAAGGACAGTGTGTGTGTGCGTGCGTGTGTGTGTATGTGTGTGTGTGTGTGTGCGGGGGCGAAGCCATATCCTCACTCCATTAAGGTGGCGATAAGGCGGCCCCATTCACCTTGTAATTAGCAGTTAAGACTCCCGAATCTCCCGCTGCTGGCAGATTATTGCACCCATGAATAAACTTTGGATGATCGGCACTGATATGAGAACTTCCGTGCCTGTTGTGGACCCGTATCATGGTCGGTGTACCGGGAACTTCTCTTGTCACTGTTATGTACTCTGGGTACTGGTTCTTGTCACTGTTATGTACTCTGGGGTACTGGTTCTTGTCACTGTTATGTACTCTGTGGTACTGATTCTTGTCACTGTTATGTACTCTGTGGTACTGGTTTTTGTTGCTGTTATGTACTCTAGGGTACTGGTTCTTGTCACTGTTATGTACTCTGGGGTACTGATTCTTGTTGCTGTTATGTACTCTGGGGTACTGGTTTTTGTAGCTGTTATGTATACTGCTTGTTAGCTTGGCAAGTTCTGCTGGAGCTGCCATGAGTACTGGTATACTGCCTACTGCTGAGATACGTATGTTGCTGCTCTTTCCATTACGATCAAATAAACATAAGAATAAAATATATGAACCCGTTGAAGGTCTAATGGTCTATTCGAGGCAGTTCGCATATACGGCCAATCTAACTCACTCGTATATACCTCCAAGCCGAGCCTGAAAGAAGCCAATGATCCCTTGTTCATATTGCCTGGCAATCCGTGTTACAAATCATCACTCAACGAGGTCCCTGTTGAGTCGAAACTTCTCCTATTTACAATCATTGCCATTCGTTTACCTTGTGTTGATGCACTCAGCACCGTGTCAATATCGCCCCCCACCTGCAACACTCTCTCTCACCCACCTGCACTCCGCAATCCAAGTCACTCAACACTCCTAGCCCCCTCTAGAGAATGCATGCTAAGCTCTCCCAATCTCTCGTCACAAGGGAAGCTTCCAATTCCCAGGACCATTCTTCTCCTTCTCCCCACCACACGTTCAAGCGAACACATGTCCATTCTACAGCACGATGACCACATCCGAACTGCACAGACTAAATGGGACTAAGCTGTATAACATTTGATGTCCCATTGCCAACGCTTAATGGTAGCAAAAACGCAGCAACCAATAAAGTTGCTTTATTTTGAACACCGATACATTGATTTCCCGGCGCATAACCCCCCAATAATCACGACTCCCAAATCATCTTGCCCCCCCCTCATAACAAGATATGGCAACTTTAACATTGCATAACTGATAACTGTAAACTCAAGCAAGGCTCGGAACCCTACACCTGCCAGCACTCGACTGCATCCACAAGTGCCTCGCCCACTCCAAAAGCCTATCCAACTCGTTCACTATCGACCTAAAACAACCGACTCAGTCCAACTCTCGACCCATTTACGTATCCTTCGTAAATTTGTAAATGTTGCTGTTGCAAATTGGATCCAAATCACTCGTATATGGTGAGCAGCATTGGCCATAGACTAGAACACTGTTATTAAGGTAAGGGGAGAGAAAGAGTTGGGCTTCTGGTTCTCCTGTTACAAGGATTATACCTGTTAGCTGCTGGCTTAGGCTGATGCCGCTGGTATTCGGTTATTGCCATTTGAATGTTCTCTCTCTCTCTCTCTCCTCTCTCTCTCTCTCCTCTCCTCTCTCTCTCTCTCTGGCAGCTGATGTTTTAGTGGTGCTGCCGTCCAACTGTAAACATCTCTGGCTGTGCTTATCTATTAGTGTCTATGGGGGAGCGAGATATGCTCTTGGGCCCCAGCTCGTAGCTTTTACATATCGTATACATTTATACATATATGTATAACTAAATGTATCTATACATATATATATATATAGATACATTTATTTTGAAGTTATAGTTTAATATCGGGATTTTTCTAAAAGCTGTAGATGGAGGTAACATCTCTTTCATCTGTCAAAGCCTGATCCACTCGCTCGTAACTCGCAGGCAAAAGAGTNTGACTAACTGTTTCATTATCTGCTTCCGATTCACATTTCCTTCTCTCTCTCTCTCTCTCTCTCTCTCTCTCTCTCTCTCTCTCTCTCTCTCTCTCTCTCTCTCTCTGCAGGAACCAGTCCCGCTAAAACATAATTTCTGAAGTAGCTCCGCATGCTTGTTTTACTAATATCTGGTAAGGTATGGTATTTAGGGGGGGAAATCCCTAAGCCAGTATGGCAATATATCACTTGGAAGGGATATGAGGATAGACTATGGGCTATCTAGACTATGCCACTTGGAAGGGACAGAGGATATATAGAATGGATATAGAATATAGGTTGGGAGTTCAGGAACGGTGCTCACGGTATCCGGGAACAGCCCGTCCTCCAAAAATGGGGAGGCAAATTTAACAGCACAAGTAAGTGCAATTATGTACTATCCATAGCAGCCAGGAATTGTACTTATTTTCACTTAGTATTAAACTGTACTGTCAAATACATTGTGAATATTTGAGTTTACTTGAAAAGCTGAATAGAAAACCACGACCTAACCTAACCTTCTTAATGTTTGAAGATAAGCATTTTATTGGTTCTTAATTACAATTAGTACTTAACCTATTGCTATATTGATATTGCAGCTTTATAAAACTAATAAAACAAAACTAAAATATATCAATAAATTGTAAAGTAACTGAGGATATTTTCAAATTTTGTATAAAATCTCTATTGTTTAATAAAACTGAAAAAATAAATTCCTGATATTTAAAACTTGTGAATAACGAATTGAACTTGAAAACGTTATCCTAAAATTCTGAGTGTCTTAACAAAAAACGAGGAGAATAAATGGGGAGGTATATGTAACAGCCCCATAAGTACATTTATGTACTATATATGACAGTAAGGAAATGTACTTATTACACTTAGTATTAAACCGTACTATCAATTCGGTGGATGGGTTGCCGGGAACGCTCGTCGAACCGGCGACTTGGCTATTGACAACAACTTCTATGGTACTGAGATGTATATGATTATCCCGCAGAATGTTCGGTAATACGCTTATTGTTTGTGTGTTTGTCTATATATATGAACACGTTGTACTGATCGGGGTTAGAATAACTTGAGCTTCCTCATCCCTTTCTATGCATTTATACCTCAATAAACTTATTTCAATTTCAATTCTGTGCTATTTTTTTGTTTACGCAAACTGACTTCTGGAGAAGTTACACTGCACAGTTTCAGTAAAAAGCTTTGTTGTTTGACTGTGTATAAGTGATGTAAGTTGCAGGTATTGGTAAGAGCCGTTCTGTCCTCGTCAGGTAAAGATTTAGAAAGAGGAGAAAGTAAAACAGAAAAACTAAAGAAAAATCCCTAGGGCAAAACCCAGGAGAACTGGAAAGAAAACCCTAGGGGGAAAACCCTGGGGCAAACCCCTAGGGAAATACTTTGCCTATATGTTATGTTCAAGAGAACTGCCTGCTGACGACCGCCAAGAAACTTTGGTTACTTAAGAAGTCGCCAAGGAGCTGCCCAAGATTCTCAGTCGAAACTTTGCATTATTATTATTATTATTATTATTATTATTATTTCTATTATTATTATTATTTTTATTATTATTATTATTTCTATTATTATTATTATTGTGTTATTTTTACTCTTACTATTTTTATTATTACAATTTCTTGAGACTATGGAAGAAGTTAGTCTCAAAGACCTCACTTCTAAATCATTCTCCTTGCTTACAACTCTCTCATCGAAGTTGACTTTTCTTTCATCACTTAGGTGCCTCTAACGTTGTAGTTTGTACACATATGCTCTCATCCTACCCTTGATAGTGCCGAATATTTCATCCATTGTGACAACGTCTCTACGGATCACAAACTACGTGATCATGCAGTGTTTGCCTCGTCTCTTTTCTTGGGATAAAGAGATACAGTTCCCACTCAATATTTTTACATAATTCGGTCCCCATAAGTTTAGAAACGACTTATACCAAACCTCTGAATTTTCTCTAGTTTTGTTCTGTTATTTTTTTAAGACTGGTCTTCACAATGGGGTTACCTGATCTGGTAGCGTTCGTCCTGATCAGTCTGCCGATCTCCAGCAAGGATTAATAGGGAAGACACAAAGTGCTGCTGGTTAAAGGAATGTTCCACAGCACAACGTGCTATTCGCAAAGATCAACATGCAGAACGGACGACACTCCCACGATTCATATACATGTTTCTGTCCTTCTGGGATAGACTTAATAGAGACGAGGAGTCATAATAACGTGGCTGAAATATGTTGACCAAACCACACACTAGAAAGTGAAGGGACGACGACGTTTCGGTCCGTCCTGGAACATTTTGAAGTCGATTTTAAAAATCGACTTGAGAATGGTCCAGGACGGTCCAGGAATGGTCCTTTATTTTCTAGTGTGTGGTTTGGTCGACAGACTTAGTGTTATGTCTACTTAAAGCTCTTCTCTTCACTCTTGACTCAAGTCAGTTGACATACACTCTTGCTGTACTGTCTCTGAGGACCTCTCACGCCTCTCTCAGATATTTATAAGTTTGCTCTTGTCCTGGAGCAGTCTGGAATTCCCTTCGGGTCTGATCCGTTTCGTAAATTTATAAATCCTCCGCAAACACTGTCAAGTCAGAATACTGACTAATATCATATAATACTGAATGGTCAGACTTCTGAATATTAGTCAGAATTAGCCAAGTACTGATTCCTGCAGTATTATACACGTCCCCACTCCCAACACCGAGCATTAATATTTTCAATATAACTCTCGGTCTCCTGTTGGATAGCTAATATACCAGTCGAGGTTCACCTCACCACCGGCAATTACTGCTTACTCTCCACGTTTTGTATAAGAACGTCTTGTCTGACAGTGTCGATGGCTCTCTGGCAATCCAGAAAGATTCAGTCAATCCACCCTTGTATATCCTGCTCGATCACTGTCATCCTGAGTGAATCACAATGTATCGGCATGTGTATATTTGAACGGGTTTATTAACACGTGATCCTGTGTACGTTCATCTGATTAGTTAACATCTTTGCAACCATTCATATTTGCAGTCCAGACACACACTCTCTCACCCACTGAGAGACTCCGAGAGCAACAACAAGCAGATCCACTCCCACGGCTCAGATCAAATAATGTCCAAAATTACCATTCAAGTCTCAGCCGCCGACTGCAATTAGCGTAAGCTGTTTCTGGTTATTACAACACATAACTATTGGTTGAAGAGCTGCGCCCAGGCGGTGTACACACATAAATGCACATGCGGTGCCTTTCATTGCCAGATAATTGTATATAATATGTTTGTGGCTGAATAATGACAACAATATTGGATATATATATTGTGATGGAAAAAAGAAGTAATGTATAGGTGTTCGGCAGTCCTTCCAATGGCTGGTGTCAATGCCAATCACATTTACAAAAAAAAAAGATAAAAAAAAGTTGACTGTGTGGCTGTTGCCTCTTGTGGTCAAGTATAAGTGAAAAACACGCAAAACAAATCGTATGAACAATGAAATTGTAATTAACTTGAAAACAAATATGAACGAAGATAATCCCTTGGCTATGTACAGTGCGAAAAAACAAGATTACAAAGTAAAAAAATAATATAAAATAAAACAATGGTTACGTTACTCTACAATGAACAAGACAAAAATGAATTAAAAGTTGCTGAGAATAATGCGCTGGCTGAAAACATCCACTATTACACAAGCGTATACTAGATAGTTGTATCAGCGTTGAGAGCACAGAACATTCTAAATCCAATGGCTGGTGCACGCTCAGTCATCGGCTATGCAGATGGCGCTGAAGTTGAGTGCAGACGCCGATTCACCAATGGGAAGCATGCTGGCTGGAATTGGCAGTTTGGTGATCGACGGGGGTGAAGTGGCGACAGCGATGAGGGGGGAGTGGAGTGAGCGATACGTATATGGTACGTATACTCCCCGTAGAAACGTATTCTACTAAATATGTACTACTCTTGATTGTAGTATCAGATGTTGTAGATGCACTGAAGTAACATGATGATAGGAAAGAGCAGGCCAAATCTCTCTTGAAGGAGACTATCGTAACAATATACATATGTACCTTCTCGTCAATGCAGCACCTTCCTCATACTTCCAACTCCGCTTCAATGCAGCTCCTTCTATCATATTCCAACTAAGCTTCACTACATCTCCCTCGAAAGGATCCCACCAAACGAGAGATGGCAGAAGTGACATACGACCAGAGGAGCTTCGTGGCTCGTATATATTTCTTTGTGCCAGCAGTTATGGTAATTGTTGTGAACAAACTAATGCAAATAATACTAGAGTCACAACAACAATTCTAACATCTCGGAAAGGCATAGCTAATGAGGCAAAATGATTTTCAATTATTTTGGTAACTATAGCAGTCAAAATATATTTTCAGTTAAAGGTAAAATTTTGATACACAAAATGTTACAGAAAATTAATGCAGTTCTCTCATTGCAAAAAACACCTAATAGTGTGAAAAACAAATATCACAAATACCATTATTCTTGCCATCATTTCATTCCAAAACAAAACAAAAAAATCTCATCAGAATGACGGGTTCTAATTTAAAAACTTGTCTCTTTTAGCGAACTGATGTTATGAATTTTTTTCCAGTGTCCAGAATGTCCAAATGGCAAGTTCAAGAACTTGCCATTTTTAACAGACTGAGGATTAGGGAAGGGGGATGATGAGAGTGAGGAAGATGAGGAGTAAGGATGAGGAAGAAGAGGAAGAGGAGGGAAAGGCCGGCCGCTAAGATGGGTGACCATGGTAACGGCAGGTGGGCGTCAGTGATTCCACATGGTGAAGAACTAGACTGGAAAACGCAAGGATTTCACATGTCGTGTCGGCGAGACAGTGGAAGTAGGGCACCCGAGGCGTCTACGTGGGTGGAGGGCACCCGAGGCGTCTACGTGGGTGGAGGGCACCTGGAGGGTTTACGGTGGAGGGTACCTGGAGGGGTGAACCTCCCCCAGAGGAGCACAGTGTGGTGGAGGGCACTCATAGGACTCCTGTAGGATGGAGGGCTTCCAGAGGGTCCTGGAGAGAAAACAGCACAGCGGAGAAATCCAGGAGGGAATATGACACCTGGAGTGGTCCTCGTGGGTGGAGGGTACCTGGTGGGGTGCTGGATGGTGGAGGGTACCTGGTGGGGTGCTGGATGGTGGAGGGTACCTGGTGGGTTTAGGGTGGAGGGTACCTGGTGGGGGTCCTGGATGGTGGAGGGTCCTGGATGGTGGAGGGTACCTGGTGAGGTCCTGGATGATGGAGGGTACCTGGTGGGGTCCTGGAGGGTGGAGGGTACCTGGTGAGGTCCTGGAGGGTGGAGGGTACCTGGTGAGGTCCTGGATGATGGAGGGTACCTGGTGGGGTCCTGGATAGTGGAGGGTACCTGGTGGGGTCCTGGAGGGTGGAGGGTACCTGGTGGGGTCCTGGATAGTGGAGGGTACCTGGTGAGGTCCTGGAGGGTAGAGGGTACCTGGTGGGGTCCTGGATAGTGGAGGGTACCTGGTGAGGTCCTGGAGGGTGGAGGGTACCTGGTGGGGTCCTGGAGGGTGGAGGGTACCTGGGGGTCCTGGATAGTGGAGGGTACCCGGTGGGGTCCATAAGCTTCCCTTCTACCAAACTTCGTTAGCTAAATAACTTTCTAATGAAACGAGGCTATATCTGTCCCAAGACTTATTCAGATATTAAGACAAAACTAACATAGATATATGATCGAACCTAACCAACCCAACCTAACCTAACCTACCCTTATCATAACCTAACCTAAACTAACATAACTAAGTCAACAATTTATGTTCTTAATATAAAATAATGATAATAATAAAAAAAAAACAATTGTATTTTTTTGTTGAAAATAAAGAAAATCACTCGGCCTATTAGGCAAGTCAGGCCTTGCATAGTAGGCCGAGAAGTGCGTTCTGCTACTAGGTACGACATATATATATATATTATATATATATATATATATATATATATATATATATATATATATGTTGTACCTAGTAGCCAGAACGTCGTACTCGGCCTACTATGCAAGGGCCGATTTGCCTAATAAGGAAAGTTTTCCTGAATTGATATAGTTTTCTAAATTTTTTCTTATGAAATGATAAATCTCTCCATTTCATTTTGTATAAGTTAATTTGTTTATATTTGAGTTAAAACTAACGTAGATATATGACCGAACCTAACCAACTCTACCTAACCTAACCTAACCAATCTTAACCTGACCTAAACTAACACAACTAAGTCAATAATTTATGTTCTTAATATAATATAATAATAATTCAAATAAACTAATTGGAAACAATTTATTGAAAATAAAGAAAATCACTCGGCCTATTAGGCAAATCGAGCCTTGCACAGTAGGCCAAGAAGTGCGTTCTGGCTACTAGGTACGACATATATATATATATATATATATATATATATATATATATATATATATATATAATATATGTTTGTGTGTATGTAATTTTAATACAGGTTACAGTGGGAGTGCTGTAAGCTGTGTTGATTACAAAGTGATACGAGACTGTCTGATTAGAACCTTCGCCCCAGAGAAATAAATGCCAGCCGAGCCAATATTGGTTTGGGAGGGTTATTAAGGCCGCCACAACTGCTTCCTCTCACTGTATGTATACTGTGTGTATATATATATATGTATACCGAGAAGCGCAATATACACCTCTTGGTGCAACGGAGTTCAACAATACGGAGCTCTTCTTGTTAAACTAATATATTGATGACAGCTCGTGGTCTGTTGAGGGCGCTGACCTCCTCTGCCGTATTTTACAAGGCAGATCTATCACATTGTTATCCATCAGCAGGATAAATAAGATACTCTCTATCTTAGCCTTTCTTATGCTCTCAACTCCCCCCTTCCCCTCCACACACACAGGACACATTCCCTTAACCAGCCTTTCAGCCGGGCCGGAAATGAGAAAGGCTGACCGTATATGTGTCTCCAATCAAGCCTTAACGACAATACGGTAATGTCACGAACACTGGAAATAAAGTCACGGAAAATGGGACATTTTATATTTTTGTCGCTAATACAACGGTGCAGGAGAGTCTACAATGTAAATACGCAAGCGGTTTTATTTTTTTGGGTGATGGGAATGTCGCTCTGGCAGCAACTTTTACAAGTATTTCTGATAACGCAGCCGGTAGATGTGCTACCGGCTGCGCGCGCGCGCACACACACACACACACACACACACAACACACACACACACACACACACACACACACACACACACACACCACACACACACACGCACAGGGGGGGGGCCTGATAGCTGAGTGGACAGCGCTCTGGTCTCGTAATGCTAGGGTCCTGGGTTCGATCCCAGGTGATCGGCAGAAACAAAATGGGCAGAGTTTCTTTCACCCTGTTACCTAGTAGTAAATGAGTACCTGTTACGGGCTGCTTCCTGGTGTGTGTGTGAGAGAGAGAGAGAGAGAGAGAGAGAGAGAGAGAGAGAGAGAGAGAGAGAGAGAGAGAGAGAGAGAGAGAGAGAGAGAGAGAGAGAGAGACAGAGACCGAGAGAGAGAGAAAGAGACCGATAGTTAATGTGTGTGATTATAAACTAGTTTCTTCAAGGTTGTTTATAAGTTCCTGGGCCACGCCATTCTCCTCGTTATCCACCAGCTGGGACGTTATTCCTGGCCTGTGGTAGTTCAGGCGTCTTCTGAAGCCAAATTTAGAGATAACCATAATCGCAGACAAGAAGTCACAACAACGTGGATGAACATGAGGCACTCAACTCACACACCTGAAAAGTAACGTCGACATTCCGATCCCTCGTTAAAAACCATTATCAAGTCGACATGACAATAATGATCCAGGACTGACCGAAACTTTATCCCTTCCTTCATTTTCAGACCTGTGGGTCGGGTGTCTAACTTAAACTCTCTTACCGTCGATCAGGGATGCCAGATTGGAGGATACCTGGTGGAGACCTGGTGGTATTATCCCAATTGGGATACCAATTAGGATAACTGTATTTCAATTAAAAAGCCAGCTATAACGGGTTATTTACATTTATACACTACACCTACTGAAGAAGTTGCTTCAGCGTTCCCCTGTGGCTCACCGACATTTTTTTTTAATTCCTATCAATGTACTCTCGCTTTATTGGTCTCCATTCTAAAATAATACTGTCTTTTTCTTCAAATCCCTTACGTACAATGCACGTCACGATCATGTCTCCTCTGACTTCCCTCATTTCAAGGGTATGTGAAGTTTAGTTTGTTCTGTTCGTTTCTCGTTCCTATTTCTTTAGTATCGTCTTGAAGTGATCTTGTATACTATCTGTTTCTATTTAGTGAACATCGTAATTTAGCGACATGATTGGGAAGCAAATGCTGAAGATTGGTTAATTATATTCTCTTAGAACCAGAAACATTATAACAACTTGATACATAACTTCTAATACATTCTTAAGTTCATGGTGGGAATATCCAATCATGCTGTACTTAATCCAGCTTATAAAAAGTAGGATATATACGTTATATTAATCCTTAGTTACTTGATAACGAGGCTATCAGGGAATATGTTATTTGTTTATCAACATATATTCCTCTTGAAGTGTTTTTTAGGTATATCTGTCCTCACTAGGAGTTTCCTAAGACACCTCTAACGAATCTAGGAGATGAAGACCGACCAGTTGCTGAGGAGAATATTCTCAGACCACACACATGGCAAACGTCCACCAGATGTCCAAAAAAATAACACAAATAAATACCAAATAAATAAATAATCACGAGTGCTGGGATAAAATGACATGTAAGACTGCCTGGACAATTATTATCTAAACAAAGAAGAGATTACAAGGCATGTCAAATGCTGACCAAGCTAATGTTATTTTCAAGACAGAGATAAAAACAGCCACGTCCAGTGCACGAAACAATTAAGCCAATTTGCTGGCATTCAGTCAATACGAGAGTATTGGAGAGATATACATTTGACAGGGAAAAGTCGTGACCTTTTATTTTTTGACCCTCTACGAGCTGTGACCCTCGGCAGTGCCATCACCTCACTGTATTACAACCGTGATTCCTCTCACTCTCGTTGGCACCTGGTCCCTACACGACCTTCGACTTCCTGATAATCTCTGACCTTTAAGAATAGCTTCCTCTTTAATTTATATAAGAGTCAAAGTAGTGTCAATTAAATAGAAAAAGAATATTTCGTCCTCACACATCCATCAGGAGACGACAATGTGTCTCATCCTCGACTCAAGGGTTTCTAAGACCATAATTGATGGCTTTAGTCACTATCACTCTTACTGTTTCTTCCTTATCTCTAGTAGAAAATAGCCACAGAAATTCCCTCCCCCTCCCCTCTCCTCCCCCTTCAGAAAATCGAATTATTCATCATACTAATAAGAGCCACAAAAAGTAATTTACCTTTCTGCCCCTCACAGTTGCCAGACACTCTCGTCATCGCCGGGGGGGGGGGGGGGGAGCGGTGTGTGTCGAGTTACACAAACTTAATTAAAGACGCCATTCATCGGTTGTTGTGGCTACAGTTGGTGGAAACCTTGTCCCTAGGGAGGGATTGCTAATGGGGTTGGGAATTCAACGCAGACCCTTATTGCTTATTTACTCGGAGGGAGGGAGGAGGGGGAAGTAGGGAGGAGGGGGCAGTAGGGATGGAAGGAGGAAGTAGAGAGAGGGAGGGGAAAGACGGGCATGAAGCCAGAAATATGGATAGAGCGAGAGAAACCATAGGAAGAACAAGTAACATCTTTTGGGCCATATACAGGTTGCATGCTTCGCCGTTTTCTCCTGGTATTTCAACATAACCTTTCTTGTTCAAAATGTACATAGAATATAACAACTGAAGGTTCTCTCCTCCATATCCAGCTTACACTGATAACATAAATAAAGATCTTACGTTTATTATCGTAAATGTTAATAGTAAATAGGAACGTCCTGTAATCATTGCTTGTAATTTAGTTTTAATTTTGCCGCGGAGGGCGAGTTTTTGGGCAGCGTCACTCATCCTGTGAGTGGACACACCGGAATAGTGATAGTATTGGGCAGCGCTACCCATCCTGTGAGTGGACACACCACCATAGTGACAGTACTGGTCAGCGCCACTCATCCTGAGTGGACACACCACAATAGTGACAGTACTGGCCAGCGCCACTCATCCTGTGAGTGGACACACAATATAGTGACAGTACTGGGCAGCGTCACTCATCCTGTGAGTGGACACACCAATATAGTGACAGTACTGGGCAGCGTCACTCATCCTGTGAGTGGACACACCACCATAGTGACAGTACTGGCCAGCGCCACCCATCCTGTGAGTGGACACACTACCATAATGACATGAACAACACCCTCCAATAGAAGAAAAACCCGCTAGGTTGTTCATCCTGTCACTTGTACCCAGACACAGCTGGGACTTACTTAACTGTCTCAAGTGAACAGACTGCAAAAAATGTATTACCATCTTATAACCTTGTAATCAGCCTTGTAAGGACAGTATCAAAATATGACAAAAAAGATCTTTCTAACTCACACAGTGAAGAGGTTTAACATATTACACATATTCCATTCATTACAAATACTACTTCTAATAATACTATATTAATATTACTAGTTCCGCTGGTATCCTTTTGCCTCAATAGCAGATATGTACTCAATGTACTATTTTATCATGCACTAATATTACAGGGAAAGGGCAATTGATACGTTTGATTGTGCAGTATGCTAAAATCTAATTCATAACTGGAATTCACAAAACCATTGTCTGCTTTATAAATAAATAGTTTATCTGAACCCGAAGCTCCAGCATCACATATTTTGTATAGTAAGCTTAAATCATCGGATTGCATATTGTAATGAAAATTAATTCTATTAATTTTCTCATAATATTTACTAAACTGATAATTATTTTGAGTTGCAAATATATATATCTAAGACTGGGAAATGAATCTTTATGTTTTGATAGCATTAACTATGCTTAAGTGAGAGAGAGAGAGAGAGAGAGAGAGGAGATGAGAGAGAGAGAGAGGAGAGAGAGAGAGAGAGAGAGAGAAAGAGAAGAGAGAGAGGAGAGAGAGAGAGAGAGAGAAGAGAGAGAGAGAGAGGAGAGATGAGAGAGGAGAGAGAGAGAGAGAGAGGGAATACCAATCATGACTTCAGGCCTAAACATATGCATACAAGGAAATGCCAACAGCTACGTGGGTAATTAATTAGCCTCTTACAGCTATGTCTGCCTAGGGACAATCATAATTATGGCTAAGAAAACAAGATGATTATAAGTATAATAAGCATGCTATTGCAACTAGAACAGGCATATATATGAGTGTCAAAACTCTATAGTGTCAGTGATGATGAAGCTGACATCTTGCGGATGACGTTGTTCTCCTGTGACCATAAAGAACCACACTGAACTTTGCCAGGAAGGCAGCTAGGAAACATAGAGTCATGAGGTGCATCTCATGCTTTCTCGACCGCAGGAGTTGCAAAACGGCATATCGCAAAACGGGTTGCAATATAGAGCATAAGTTCACTACCATCTTGAATATGTACCAGTCTCTTGGACTGTCAGTCCTCAGCATTTATCCGTTGTCTGGACACGGTAGAGAAATATACTGGAAAATTCAGATGTAGTCTTGAGATCTCTGGTTGGACTCGACAGTTCATTACAGCTTTCAACACTGAGATACTGGCTGTTGGTTATAGATTCAGCTACTCGGAACAAGTTCCAAGTAGCACGGGCTATGGTTAGCCTCGTGGACGGGAGATGTCTCCCGTAGAAGAGATACTGGAGGTCTGACTGTTAATAAAGCCGATGCTTTCAAGGTTGCCCCCCTGACCAAAACCTCGTGGACAGCCACAACTGCAAACCACGACTCAAGGCGATCAGCAGTGCACAGCCTCATTCATTCCTAAGCTTAACTCACACATAGCATGTTCCCTCCACATACAGATACCCGTGAACACAAACCAACCAACAAACGAAGGCTCCGGCACACAGGTAGCTCCAGCCTCACCCGGTACCGTACATGATTGTAACGTAACATTAAATCAAGCTTATTCCTACTGAAACGGTAATAGGGAAGCGTATTGACTAGATTAGTTTCAAGAGCGAGGCT
>WNGS01169217.1:4017522-4028383 GCA_020271785.1 Procambarus virginalis
CATTCTCACCTTCCTTTGGATGATAATCTGATGCTCGGTCTCTTTATTTTTCGCTGTGAGATTTGATCTCCTCCCTTGCTGAGTCAGCTCACTTTGCAGGTTGTTAATTGTAATCCTCATTTCATTCATCTCCCTCCGAATTCCTCCAGTACTTGGTGTAGCAATTCCTGCGTTTGTTCGCCCTGGCTGCTTCCCATAACCCTGTTTCGGCCTCCTGCCATTTTGCCCCTTGTCAAGAGAGGTAGCAAGGGAGAGAGAGAGCAAGAAGCAAGAGAGAACAGGAGAGAACCCAGAGAGAGCGAACAAGAG
Organism: Procambarus virginalis; assembly: GCA_020271785.1. Taxonomy (NCBI): domain Eukaryota; kingdom Metazoa; phylum Arthropoda; class Malacostraca; order Decapoda; family Cambaridae; genus Procambarus; species Procambarus virginalis. Next base: position 4,017,832 of record WNGS01169217.1, read on the forward strand.
AGAGAGAGAGAGAGCAAGGGAGAGAGAGCAAGAGAGAGAGAGCAAGCGAGAGAGCAAGAGAGAGAGAGCAGCGAAGAGAGCAAGAGAGAGAGAGAGAGAGAGAGAGAGAGAGGAGAGAGAAGAGAGAGAGAGAGAGAGAGAGAGAGAGAGAGAGAGAGAGAGAGAGAGAGAGAGAGTGTGTGCCTGGGGATGGGGTTGAGAGGTGAGGTAAGGTCAGCTTACGGCAGGTAGAGTGAGGGAGGATTATTGGGAGGTTTTTTATCCTTTTTCCACGAAATGTGTTAATCAGGGCGCGTGTGTGTGGGGTGTGGGGTGCGTGTGCGCGTGCGTGCGTGCGTGAGTGTGTCCCTAGTTCCAGTAAGCGGTACTTCTACCCAATGAGCCACGCTGAGATTTTAAAGATATATAATATCCTGAACAAGAATTTGATACTATTTACCTCACACTGTACACCTGATTAATTGACCAGAAAGGCGGGTACCTACCAGATTGTTTCCCGTTCACACAACTAGATGAGTGATGACATATGGTCGATGATGATGCTCCGTCGTCGGCTTCCACTAGGTGATTCACTAAGGTGTTCTTCTATCTACACAAAACTCTGGAATCAGTCACTGTATCGTTGTGTTGCGGTTCACTAATTTACTGTATCACTGATCACAATCACCACCCAACAACACAATCACCAGTTCCACGGCCACGGTGGGTCGACCCAGCTGCCGGTCAGGTCAGGTCGCCTTACGCTGTCCTCCACACTATGCACCGGTGATCCACTAGCTCCACTTTTGATTTCTTCGCACAATCGCTAGCGATATGACTATGCTATGTAGCACCCTGCTAGCTACACACTGCGAGAGGCCAAATACTATGATCTAGCCTCAATAATCCTTCAATGTCCCGTGAAATTGACGAATTTCCGCGGACCTCGCTAATCGCGTGTGTCTCCCACCGTCGCTAGGCTTGTGTGTGTGTGTGTGTGTGGTGTGTGTGTGTGTGTGTGTGTGTGTGTGTGTGTGTGTGTGTGTGTATTCACCTAGTAGTTCTTGTGGGGGTTGAGCTCTGCTCTTTTGGCTCGCCTCTCAACTGTCAATCAATCAACTGTTACTAACTACTATTTTGTTCCCCCCCCCTCACACACACAGGAAGCAGCCAATAACAGCTGTCAAACTCCCAGGTACCTATTTACTTGTTGGTGAACAGACGCATCAGGGTGAAGGAATTTCTGTCCATTTTGTTTCTACCATCACCGGGGATCGAACCCGGACCCTAGGATTACGAGTCCAGAGCATTGTCCACTCAGCTATCAGGCCCCTGGGCCTGGTGTGTGTGTGTGTGTGTGTGTTCTGGCCAGCAATCATCAGGCGACATTGAGTTGGTAAACGTGTGTCTGGCTCGACCTGGGATTCCACAATGTTTCGTCCCGCCTCCTCGCCCCCCCCCCCCTCCATGCCCCCCCTTCGCCCCTCACCCCTACCCCCTCTCGCTCACCCCCCCCCCCCCCAGGCGTTCTGCCACACTGGGTCACACGGAGGGAACATCCGCTGGAGCACGCGGAACAGATGCTATCTGCGGATGGGAACGCCGAGCTAGTGAGGTTTCTCGGGCTGGAGAATGGAAGGATATTGGATAGAATTGGAGACGTTTTCGGACCGGCGGTATCTACATGTGTGTGTGTGTGTTTTACGCAAGTTTACTGCCTAAGAGAAATAGAATATCACTATGTTTAAGGGTCTCCACCGGGAGCTGGTGTGTGTGTATTATCATACCTTTTGTTTACTTCCCACAGTTAGGGTGAGAGGAGAATGGACGCCCGATAATAGAAGGTGTCACATAAAGATGAAATTATGCTCATAGGTATCTCCAAGGATGCAAATGGCCTCGGCGGTATTTGTCTCCTGCCCAAGTTCCTCTTATTTACTGTGATGGGAGCGAGGTAGTGAAGGGCATCTTTTATCGCAAGTGTTCCACGTTAGTGCGACCCTCTCTTTATACAGAGGCACCGTTGTCCGCTTGCGTTGTTCTTTGTTACCATGTGGCATCGCTGTTTGCTTGTGGGGCTCCCCTCACTACAAGGGGACACCACTGTAGCTTGTTGGACCCTTACACACTACAAGGGGAAAACACTGTTCGCTTGTGGGGCCCCCTCATTACCAGGGGACACCACTGTGTAGGCCTCGTTCAGATGGATGCCACAATCTGCTAACAGTAGACTCAGATCAACACGGGGATCTCTTCACCATCGCAAGAAGGCAACACTTACCCAGCATGGAGAGATCCCTTCACTAGCATCTACGATGACCTAAATTTATACGTCATCACATGATTTTAAAGCTGTTAGTTTTGTGTTTTTGCCAGGCCAGCAAGTCACAGCTGTGCATCATATCTTCAATTCAGCCAATTTGCTTAATGTCTACAATATGAGTTATGTTATAAAACTAACTTAAAGGACGTTCCGAATACTTCATCGCCAAGGGACCACTCTTCACTTCCTTAACTGTCTAGTTGGGCTGGACGGTAGAGCGACGGTCTCGCTTCATGCAGATCGTCGTTCAATCCTCGACCGTCCAAGTGGTTGGGCACCATTCCTTCCCTCTCATCCCATCCATAATCCTTATCCTGACCCCTTCAAAGTGCTATACAGTCGTAATGGCTTGGCACGTTTTCCCTGATAATTCCCTCCCTCCTTTACTTTCATGCATTATCATACTGTCATGGGCTCGAGCATCCATTTACGATAGCATAAGGTAAATAATAAAGTGCTAGAGGATTAAAAATCATAATAATAATATATGTCAACTGTCCATTCATTACACAGATAAAAGTTTATACACACAGAAGTCACAATAGACTGATACATCAAATGAACAAATGAACTCTCATCATGGCCCTTGTGGACTTGTTTAAAAGTTTAAAAGCTGCATAAGATTGCGAAAAAGGTTCGTTAGTGCTGGCGTAACTCCTTCGTGAATCCAGGAACAGGTGAACAGCGCGCCTCGTGCGCCACCATATGTATATCTTAGAACAAGCAGGGGTTCCTTACCAAGCATCCGGTGTTATCCGGACGAGAACGGATAACACAGACCGCGACTTGGTTAGTCAAATGCCTGAGAGATCGGGATCTACACGACATGTGTAAATATTGTGGTCGCACTGTGATATGTTTCACCAGCTAAGGAATAATATTCAAAATGGCACTGTATCAGTGACAGATGGCACTGTATCAGTGACAGATGGAACTGTATCAGTGACAGATGTCACTGTATCAGTGACAGATGGCACTGTATCAGTGACAGATGGCACTGTATCAGTGACAGATGGCACTGTATCAGTGACAGATGTCACTGTATCAGTGGCAGATGTCACTGTATCAGTGACAGATGTCACTGTATCAGTGACAGATGGCACTGTATCAGTGACAGATGGCGCTGTATCAGTGACAGATGGCGCTGTATCAGTGACAGATGTCACTGTATCAGTGACAGATGTCACTGTATCAATGACAGATGTCACTGTATCAGTGACAGATGTCACTGTATCAGTGACAGATGGCACTGTATCAGTGACAGATGTCACTGTATCAATGACAGATGTCACTGTATCAGTGACAGATGTCACTGTATCAGTGACAGATGGCACTGTATCAGTGACAGATGGCACTGTATCAGTGACAGATGGCACTGTATCAGTGACAGATGGCACTGTATCAGTGACAGATGGCACTGTATCAATGACAGATGGCACTGTATCAATGACAGATGGCACTGTATCAGTGACAGATGGTACTGTATCAGTGACAGATGGCACTGTATCAGTGACAGATGGCACTGTATCAGTGACAGATGGCACTGTATCAGTGACAGATGGCACTGTATCAGTGACAGATGGCAATGTATCAGTGACAGATGGCAATGTATCAGTGACAGATGGCACTGTATCAGTGACAGATGGCAATGTATCAGTGACAGATGGCAATGTATCAGTGACAGATGGCACTGTATCAGTGACAGATGGCACTGTATCAGTGACAGATGGCAATGTATCAGTGACAGATGGCAATGTATCAGTGACAGATGTCACTGTATCAGTGACAGATGTCACTGTATCAGTGACAGATGGCACTGTATCAGTGACAGATGGCGCTGTATCAGTGACAGATGTCACTGTATCAGTGACAGATGTCACTGTATCAGTGACAGATGGCACTGTATCAGTGACAGATGGCGCTGTATCAGTGACAGATGTCACTGTATCAGTGACAGATGTCACTGTATCAGTGACAGATGTCACTGTATCAGTGACAGATGCTGCAGCCCAATTTCTGCTTACTCAAACACGATTAATTACCATCAAATAGACAATGAAATCAGTAAAATAACAGAGAATCATGAAATTAAAAATGCTGCTGTATTCTTGACGTACATAAATAATTATGTACCGTCAGATGGTGACCCTCACCACTTAAAAACACCCACTCCCTCACCCACTCAACATCTCCCCGTACCATCATCCATTAGATGGATGCTACGTGGAGATTAGATTCATTCATCCATTAGATTAGATGCCATCTAGCACTCTTGGTAAGATCTTTCCCTCAATCTTACGGTTTTATCGACTTATTGCGTTTTTTTAGTCTCCGCATCTCTATTTGATATCTTAATTCCTTGACTGGTCTGTTCTCCAATCGCCTGCACCTCAGGTTATCCTGTTCACCTGGGCTCTGATTGTCTAATGCTGTGCAGTCATACAACATCACTGTCTTGTAAAGTACATCAGAATGAGCCCCATCAGTCCATCAGATATCCGGTTTCATGGCTTCATTTACAACACGGTCACACTTACACCATACGGAGGTTATCTTCAGATGATTTCGGGGTTAAGCGTCCCCGCGGCCCGGTCCTCGACCAGGCCTCCATTTTGTTACACTCCCCCAGGAAGCAGCCCGTAGCAGCTGTCTAACTCCCATGTACCTATTTACTGCTAGGTAACAGTGCATCAGGGTGAAAGAAACTTTGCCCATTTGTTTCCATCTCCACCGGGGACTGAACCCAAAACCTCAGGACTACGAATCCGAAGCGCTGCCCACTCAGCTGTCAGGCCCTTGTCACCAGATTATGGTGACACACGGAGGTGACACTTACACCATACTGACACACCTATGCTGCTAGCTACAGAAACCATTTCCCAGTATTCAGCAGCAGACTGTCAACCACTTTCACTCTCGTCATTCACATTCATTTATTTATTATGCACCCAATACCCCCCACCCCCCGTGGGTGTTGGTGGAAAAAGTTACAGAGGCACATAATGGGTTCGGGAGCTGAACCCCAGAGTTCATCTAGCTAAACAAATGACAATCTTGTGAAACTAGTTACACAATTGTAAATATTACATTCAAATGTACATATATATACACATACACATGCATGCAGGTACATGCATGGTCATGTGAGCATATATGCTCATTTGGGGAGCCGGTGGCCGAGCAGACAGCACGCTGGACATACGATCCTGTGGTCCCGGGTTCGATCCCGGGCGCCGGCGATAAACGATGGGCAGAGTTTCTTTCACCCTATGCCCCTGTTACCTAGCAGTAAATACGTACCTAGGTGTTAGTCAGCTGTCACGAAGTTGATTCATGGTGTGTGTGTGTGTGGTGTGAAAAAAAAGTAGTAGTAGTAGAAACAGTTGATTGACAGTTGAGAGGCGGGCCGAAAGAGCAGAGCTCAACCCCCGCAAGCACAACTAGGTGAATACAAAAACACATGCTTATCAATAGTCTCTTTTATATCACAAGTGATTCCAGAAGCTCACAAGAGACTCTATACAAGGCAGTTTACATCTATGGTGAGTCACACAGTTACTAATCCTGCTCTCCACCCACCCAACTGGGCGGCAACTTTACAGTCATGCATGCTACACTTACATTAAAAGTCATTGACGAAAGCCACTCTGCGCAGTCCTTGTCAATTATGTCTGCCACGGTATTTTGCCCAAAGTATACAAATATCTGCTCTACACGTCCTCTTCCACCACAAACCGTCTACCGGCACGTCGGACCCTGTACGGGTACGTCGGACCCTGTACGGGCACGTCGGACCCTGTACGGACACGTCGGACCCTGTACGGGCACGTCGGACCCTGTGGGGGGACGTCGGACCCTGTACGGGCACGTCGGACGCTGTACGGGCACGTCGGACCCTGTACGGGCACGTCGGACCCTGTACGGGCACGTCGTACCCTGTACGGGCTCGTCGTACCCTGTACGGGCACGTCGTACCCTGTATGGACACGTCGGACCCTGTACGGGCACGTCGGACCCTGTACGGACACGTCGGACCCTGTACGGGCACGTCGGACGCTGTACGGGCACGTCGGACCCTGTACGGGCACGTCGGACCCTGTACGGGCACGTCGGACCCTGTACGGGCACGTCGTACCCTGTACGGGCACGTCGGACCCTGTACGGGCACGTCGGACCCTGTACGGGCACGTCGGACCCTGTACGGGCACGTCGGACCCTGTACGGGCACGTCGGACCCTGTACGGGCACGTCGGACCCTGTACGGGCACGTCGGACCCTGTACGAGCACGTCGGACCCTGTACGGGCACGTCGGACCCTGTACGAGCACGTCGGACCCTGTACGGGCACATCGGACCCTGTACGGGCACGTCGGACCCTGTACGGGCACGTCGGACCCTGTACGGGCACGTCGAACCCTGTACGGACACGTCGGACCCTGTACGGGCACGTCGGACCCTGTACGGGCACGTCGTACCCTGTATGGACACGTCGGACCCTGTACGGGCACGTCGGACCCTGTACGGACACGTCGGACCCTGTACGAGCACGTCGGACCCTGTACGGGCACATCGGACCCTGTACGGGCACGTCGGACCCTGTACGGGCACGTCGGACCCTGTACGGGCACGTCGAACCCTGTACGGACACGTCGGACCCTGTACGGGCACGTCGGACCCTGTACGGGCACGTCGGACCCTGTACGGGCACGTCGGACCCTGTACGGGCACGTCGGACCCTGTACGGGCAGGTCGGACCCTGTACGAGCAGGTCGGACCCTGTACGGGCACGTCGGACCCTGTACGAGCACGTCGGACCCTGTACGGGCACGTCGGACCCTGTACGGGCACGTCGGACCCTGTACGGGCACGTCGGACCCTGTACGGGCACGTCGGACCGTCTACCACCAGTGAACCTACATCATTCATCACTTACAGATTTCTCAGTATTTCCCAGGTAACCCAGGCACACACACTCCGCCCTCTGCACTTAGTAAACTAACGCCTCAATAATTCTTACACTCGCTACGTTTATTTGTAAACATTGGCAATATCAAATTCTCTTTCCAATTCCCTGGTTCAGCCCCGCTATTCCAGGCCTTGTGGTAGGCAAGTTCTCCCACTGTTCCAACCCTTGTGGCAAGTTCCCTCACTGTTCCAGGTCTTTTGGCAAGTTCCCCCACTATTCTAGGACTTGTTGGAAGTTCCCCACTACTCCAGGCCCTGTGGCAAGTTCTCTCACTATTCCAGACCATGTGGCAAGTTCCTCCACTATTCCAGTCCTCGCGACAAGTTCCTCAACTATTCCAGGCCTTGTGGCAAGTTCCCCCACTATTTCAGGCCTTATGGCAAGTTACCCCACTATTCCCGACTTTGTGGCAAGTTACCCCACTATTTCAAGCCCTGTGGCAAGTTCTTCCTCTATTCCAGGCCCTCTGGCAAGTTCCCTCATTATTCCAAACCTCGTGGCAAGTTTCCTCATTATTCCAGGACCTCTGGCAAGTTCCCCCACTATCATTCCTGCACATCTCTCACCAATACCCGATACTTTTCGGCTCTCATGTTGATGTGTGAGTTGATATGCAGTTTTGCACACTTCTCACACCATCAAATCTTTACATGAACTCCTCTTTCATCACCTTTACCTATAAGACTTCTCGCAGCCCACTTCTATTATCATCTTCTCCATTAAACTTGTTTTATCATATCTATCTTTAAAATTAATTTTTTCCGGCCACCAGTCTTCCTGCTTCTCCTCCTTACTTCATTTTGTTTCCTGAATACGTTACCTAACTTTCTCCATATCTCCCCATTTGCTCTTTTGCTTTGCCTACTTAATCTTTTCATATGCCAATTGCTATCATTATTCCGTTTTTACCTATACAGCGTTCACTCTGTTTCCGCAAATTCCATTATAATCAGCTGTTCTTTTGACTGCCTCACACAGCCAAGATTTCTTTCCATTATTCACTTGTATCTGGATCATGTCCGGAGTGGGTTCTTCGAGTTCTCTACTCCCATATTCTTTACACGTATTATCCCGTGTAAACTGCTCAGTAACCTCGCTCGCGGTCCCTACACCTGTTCATGTCAGTGTAGCTCGCCTCAAGTTATCACCCACACAATGACAGCGCTTTCATTCATTACAACACTCCATACTGTTCATACTTGAGCATACTGTTCATGCTCAACCGCTCTAGAGCTCTACCGTGGCAATCACCACCACACTACCACCACTACTGCTGTCTGCGCCACAACACACTTACACAAGTGCCGACACGTCAACAACAGTCAGCACACCAGCCACAGCAGAGCAAAAGCCTCAAGGCTACACACACACACACACACACACGCACACACAATTTGACCAAAGAGCCAGAGCTCAACCCCCGCAAGCACAATTAGGTGAGCACACACACACATACACACACACACACACACACCACACACACACACACACACACCACACACACACACCCACACACAACACAACACACAGTACACTACACACTGTACATAGAGCCCAGTAGGCTCAGGAATCTGTACACCAGTTGATTGACAGTTGAGAGGCGGGACCAAAGAGCAAAGCTCAACCCCTGCAAGCACAAACAGGTGAGTACAAATAGGTGAGTACACACTCACACACACCTGTTGTTCTGGGTGAGATTATTTTGGTAATTTGTGAATTTATACTTTTGCTGAGTTGCGGATTGAAGGGAATGGGTGTGAGAGGGGGGAGGGCCTGGTTGGGGGAGGGAGAGGAAGAGGGAGGAGAGCCTGGTTGAGAGAGGAGAGGGAAAGAGGGAGTTAGAGCCTGTTGGAGAGGGAGAGGGAAGAGTGAGGGAGAGCCTGGTTGAGAGAGGGAGAGGGAAGAGGGAGGGAGGGCCTGGTTGAGAGAGGGAGAGGGAAGAGGGAGGGAGGGCCTGGTTGGAAGAGGGAGAGGGAAGAGGGAGGGAGAGCCTGGTTGGAAGAGGGAGAGGGAAGAGGGAGGGAGAGCCTGGTTGGGAGAGGGAGAGGGAAGAGGGAGGGAGGGCTGGTTCGATGATGAAGAAAAAACAAGAGAAAGCAAGGCTGGAGAATGTTGTTTGTTTCTGTCTTGATGAATTAGTTTACCTCAACTCCCCACTATAAGAATTGTCCCTTTTGGCTACTCGCTACACAGCTACAGACGCCACGGAATGTGACTAACACTCATTTGTTGATCAATTGAGTTCTTAAAACAATATTATCACAATATCTTGTTGCTTTGCTTAAAGTTATGAAGTTATAAAACAAATATTAAAAAAAAAGTATTTTTCGTCGAAATGTAAACGGAAAATAGAATTACGGTTTGTTTATTTCGTCGGTTTTTCGATTTCGTTTTCAGGGTATTTGCAATATTTTCATGGGGGTAAATTATTTTTTTGGTTGTCCAGATTATTTTCTGGAATCACAATGGGAATAAAAATATGCATTTTTTCGCAAGAATTGTAAATATTTTCTTTATTAGGAAACATTTAGTTTTCTCCCTATTATATGTGTACTCTCGGCATAGTCAGAAACACATTAACATAAATCATTGTATTTATTTAGCAAAATTAAAAATTTGTCGGCAAAGAGGGACTCTGACTTTGGTTCCGTTAAATCGCTGGTAACAGTAACACAAGTTTTTAAAATCTAACTAAATAAACTATACCAAGAAATATATGTTTTCAGGAGCAATTAGTTTAGTAACCCGATATTAAACAGCTATGAAATATTTTCCGATTTCTTTGATATGACAACAAAACTTTTTTGTTTTGTTTGAGGGGGGGGAATCAAAACAACTTTGTAATATGGAAATTATGTGGATAAGTTCCGGGCGAGGCGAGAGTCTTTGAAAGTTTCTGGGAACCAATTACAGAAATCAACACCATTTTCTTATCAGTGCAAGATGGACTCGAATTAAATACTATCAGATGAAAGCTTTCTGTTAGAGTAATGCATTAGCAGAAAAAAATTAATATACGGATATTATTTTCCAACAATCATTGTTGAAAGGCAGAGAAGCTTCTTAATATAAAAAAGTTAGCCAAAGAACTTTTAGTATTTATAATAAAGATAAAGTTCTCCAGTAGTGACGTGTCAATACAGCAGGATCTGCAGCTGATGAATTCTTCAATACAATCGTTCAAGTGTTTATATAAAGAGGTACAGTTGATATAAAGGTACTTTTTTTGTACATCAATTCCACTGTCGTTGTACAATGTCCTGAAATACTTCGTCCTGGAGACA
>WNGS01169217.1:4064921-4075520 GCA_020271785.1 Procambarus virginalis
ATATTACCTTTGTTGTGTTTGTGTCCGTCTCGCTGGTACTCACCTAGTTGCTGCTTGCCGTGGTTGAGCTCTGGCTCTTTGGTCCCGCCTCTCAATGTGTCAATCAACTAATTTTTATTTTTTTACACACACACACACACACACACACACACACACACACACACACACACACACACACACACACACACACACACACACACACACACACACACACACACACACACACACACACACACACACACACATACACACACACACACACACACACACACACACACACACACACACACACACACATACTGGAAAATACTGGAAAGAAGTATCCCCTGTATCCCCTGTATCAGTATCCCTTGTAAAGTATCCCCTGTAAAATACTGGAAAGAATAATTAGGCTACGACTGGTTGCACACCTGGAGAACATTAGGTTTGTGAACAAGCATCAACATGGGTTCTGGACAGGGAAATCGTGCCTAACAAACCTTCTGGAATTCTATGATAAAATAACGAGGATAAGACAGGACAGAGATGGTTGGGCAGACTGCATATTTCTGGACTGCCAAAAAGCCTTTGATACAGTACCGCACATGAGACTGCTATTCAAACTCGAGAGGCAGGCGGGGGTAGGGGGAAAGGTCCTAGCATGGATAAGGAACTACCTAACAGGAAGGAGCCAAAGAGTTACAGTAAGGGGCGAGAAGTCGGACTGGCGAACAGTAACAAGTGGAGTACCACAAGGATCGGTGCTTGGACCAATTCTATTTCTTGTATATGTTAACGACATGTTTACGGGTGTAGAGTCCTACATGTCGATGTTTGCGGATGACGCAAAGTTGATGAGAAGAGTTGTGACAGATGAGGATTGCAGGATCCTCCAAGAGGACCTGAACAGGTTGCAGAGATGGTCAGAGAAATGGCTACTGGAATTCAACACGAGCAAATGTAAAGTTATGGAAATGGGACTAGGAGATAGGAGACCAAAGGGACAGTACACAATGAAGGGGAACAGCCTACCTGTGACGACGCGCGAAAGAGACCTGGGTGTGGACGTAACACCTAATCTATCTCCTGAGGCACATATAAATAGGATAACGACAGCAGCGTACTCTACACTGGCAAAAGTTAGAACATCATTCAGAAACCTAAGTAAGGAGGCATTTAGGGCTCTTTACACTGCCTACGTGAGGCCAGTCTTAGAGTATGCCGCCTCATCATGGAGTCCCCATCTAAAGAAACACATAATGAAACTGGAAAAGGTTCAGAGGTTTGCAACGAGACTCGTCCCAGAGCTACGAGGGATGGGGTATGAGGAGCGCCTGGGGGAACTATGCCTTACGACACTAGAAAGAAGAAGGGAGAGGGGGGACATGATAGGAACGTATAAAATACTCAGAGGGATTGACAGAGTGGACATAGACGAAATGTTCACACGGATTAGTAACAGAACGAGGGGACATGGATGGAAGTTAGAAACTCAGATGAGTCACAGAGATGTTAGGAAGTTTTCTTTTAGCGTGAGAGTAGTGGGAAAATGGAATGCACTTGAGGAACAGGTTGTGGAAGCCAATACTATTCATAATTTTAAAACCAGGTATGATAGGGAAATGGGATAGGAGTCATTGCTGTAAACAACTGATGCTCGAAAGGCGGGATCCAAGAGTCAATGCTCGATCCTGCAGACACATATAGGTGAGTACATATAGGTGAGTACACACACACACACACACACACACACACACACACACACACACACACACACACACACACACACACACACACACACACACACACATATACACACAAAGTAAGCAGCCCGTAGAAGCTGTCTAACTCCCATCTCCCTATTTACTGATAGGAGAACAGGTGCATCTAGGTGACCTTCACGTCAGACGTGTCAAGACGACTTTCACGTCATTCAGAACTAAATTGTTGGCGATGATGAAAGTTCATTATTCTTAATGTTGTCAACGACGATGATGTTCGTTATTCTTTGGTGCTGTCAAAAATTCTCCGGGTAGCACTGGACGAGACAGAATGGCCGCCTCAGTCGGAAACACACGCTTCTATTTTCTTCTAAAATTACTCGTACTCGTCACCATTAATTCTCCTTCGCCTGTCTCATCCTTACCTCTGGAGAAGTTTATGTTCTAGCAGCATATTAGCCGAGGTTAATCCCATCGTTACAGCCGGGGATGGAGAACATTAAGGCGTTTAATTTGTTCATTAATATAATTTAGTTATTATGAGGGTGAAGTAATCGTTATATAGCGATTAACCTCGTCCATCGCGGCTCATGGCATCGCCTCGCTGCTGGGAGTCCGGGAGACATTGGCGGTCGATTGATGGGTTCTGGGCGTCTTTGGGCTGGACGGTAGAACGACGGTAGAGCTTCATGCAGATCGGCGTTCAATCCCCCCCGACCGTCCAAGTGGTTAGACACCGTTCCTTTCCCTCCCCCTTGGCGCTTTATCCCCTGATAGTTCCCTTCCCTTCGTTCGACTCCGGGCTGTGATCTGAGAGGAGTTCAGAGTGTAATAATATTACAGCTTGTGAGTCTTTTTGTATCTCACAAGAGAGAAAGAGAGAGAGAGAGAGTCTCTCTGTCTCTCTCTCTCTCACCTTCGCCATTGCTATTTACTACAAGGGACTGATAAGTACTTGTCTATGGCACAAGGATGCGAACCCAAGCAACCCTCCAAACCTGTCGAGTCCAGGCATAGAAAACGTTGATTTCTGTGAGCCATCACTTCTCTATAGTAGGTTGTAATTGTGACGTGGGTTGTCATAACGTGCAAAACGCGACCAATAATAATTAGATAGACAGGTTGGCATGTGACGGAATGAACGCGGTGATATTCTCCTCTCGTCGCCCCGTCTCTCAAACTGTAAGAACATTATCTCTTGTGATTTTACTTGTCGAACCTCATGACATCTGTTCTCAAGAATGTGCTCAGTTAGTGTGGCTATATAGTACTTGGAAGGAATATGAGGACATTAATGAGCGGGGAAATGAGGACAAGGAGCTGGGATATGAGGACAAGGAGCTGGGTTATGAGGATAAGGAGATGGGATATAAGGACAATGAGCTGGGATATGAGGACAAGGAGATGGGTTATGAGGACAAGGAGCTGGGATATGAGGACAAAGAGCTGGGATATGAGGACAAGGAGCTGGGATACAAGGACTAGGAAATGGAATATGATGACGGGATGAAAAAACAACAAAGAATTTACACTCCGTACCTCTGGATGTATCATCTTTGTAAACACTTCCTTCAGCAAGATTCGTATTTGTTTACATTTACTCCTCGGAAAAATATTAATGAATGGGTACTGTCTTCAGTGAAGAAGGCAGGCAGTTAGCGTCCCCACGCCTCGCCAGGCACCACAGAATATCAAGTGGGGAATGGGGCATATTAAAAACTTTTGTCAATAAAGATGTTAATAATAATAATTAAAACTAGGAGTTCCCTCTGAATAATGCCCAGATGTAGTGTCCGGTGTGGCCGCGGGCTGGTCCAGGGAGACCGCAAACTTCTAGTATCAAAAATATTTTCAAAGAAACAACATTGAAATCATTTATCACCTCTAAACGGCTCCCAACATACTTCCCTCTTTATATTATGCCTTTAAACGTCCGAGCTTCCTTTCCGGTTAGATCCGGGCGCTTAATACCGAGAGACTAAGGGAAAAGGATATATATATATATATACTGAGATACGTAGCTCGCTTCTCCAATATATACACTCAATGAGATTATTTTAGACCTGTTCTACGTTCCTGTCCTATGTTTAGTCCTGGACTATGTTCAGGATTACAGTATACTTGATGATTGGTCCGTAAGCTGGTGTCAGGGCCTTGGTAAACCACGAGAGGTTGATACGCACCAAGAAACTTGCAATTTCTTCCTGGTAACATGATCACTGGGTTGCCCCAAGTCATGAATAACTTGCACACCTGCCGCACTAACATGTAAAATCAATATGAGGCACGCTGTACAGACTCACTATGACTCGTCACGGATGTCGTCAGCAGCTGACCTCCGTCACAGACAACGACAAGAGCCTGGCTTCGTCACAGACAACAACAGCAACTCGCCTGTGGGGTGTATAGCGGCGCTCACAGCCCCGGTGTTGAGCGCCTCTTCACCAGGCTGGGCTCACCCATGCTGAGGCCGTCCCCAACCAACCGAGTACCAACCTGACGAGTACCAACCCAGGCCACCCACCTATCCCATTGAGAACGATGTTATTAGTCCGAGGAAACGTAATTTGTATGAAGTTTTTAATTTTTAGTGAGGCATCTGAATTTTGACACTGTGGTCGATAGTGCTAGAATTGCGGTGCGTTGCAAATTTACACTATCGACGCAAACGTAAAATCTGCGGTAGTTCAGTGAAATTTAAAACACTGTAAGATTTAAGTTTTTTCTGACAGTAAACATGAGCCTCGATAGATCAAGTTCAAGTTCAAGTATGTTTATTGAGACAAGAAAAATACATCTCAAAGGGAGTTCGATAGATTAGGTGGGATATTTAGATTCGTACTCTTCTAGTTTGGCCAGAAGAATTGCATTTTTTTTACGGAGTGCCCCGTCACCGCCCCGACAAAGTCCACTGAAACACTTCGATGGGTCATATTTTCTTCTTTATGTCGGAGGGTCAATCCCCCCACAAGACGACAGTTCTCCTCAAGGACTGAGGAAGCAACTAAAGTTAGAGATAAGATCCCCCATACAGCCATGTAGCTTGTGAGAGCCACTCACATTACTCACCAGACGGGGGTGGGTACGGAGCCCCCAGCCTCGTCAGACTTTACTGTTAAGAGGTCCAGATAGTTCAAAGGTTCTGGGTACAGTTAAGAGGGTCTGGGTACATTTAAGAGGGTCTGAGTACAGTTAAGGAGTTCTGGGTTACAGTTTAGAGGTTCTGGTAGAGTTAAGAGGTTCTGGGTACAGTTAAGAGGTTCTGGGTACAGTTTAGGGTTCTGGATACAGTTAAGCATTTCTGGGTACAATTTAAAGGTTCTGGGTACAGTTAAGAGGTTCTGGGTAGAGTTAAGAGGTTCTGGGTACAGTTAAGAGGTTCTGGATACAGTTAAGAGGTTCTGGGTACAGTTTAGGGGTTCTGGATACAGTTAAGCATTCTGGGTACAATTAAAGGTTCTGGGTACAGTTAAGAGGTTCTGGGTACAGTTAAGAGGTTCTGGGTACAGTTAAGAGGTTCTGGATACAGTTAAGGGGTTCTGGATACAGTTAAGCGTTTCTGGGTACAATTTAAAGATTCTGGGTACAGTTTACAGTTTTGGGAACAGTTAAGTGGTTCAGGGTACAATTGAGAGCTTCTGATTACATGGATTACAACCTGTTGAGATCAGTCACAAACTCCTGAGTTGACGTTCTCATAAAGAATGTTTTCACTTCGTAACTGAGTATTAATGTATCATAGTTCCTCATGCATGACAGTTAGTACATGACAGTTCCACAACTGAACAATGCTGCGTGACAGTTAACCACTCATGACAGTTCTTCACACATGACATGTCCACAACTGAACAATGCTGCGTGACAGTTTCTCACTCATGACAGTTCTTCACACATGACAGGTCCACAACTGAACAATGCTGCGTGACAGTTTACCACGCATGACAGTTCTTCACACATGACAGGTCCACAACTGAACAATGCTGCGTGACAGTTTACCACTCATGACAGTTCTTCACACATGACAGGTCCACAACTGAACAATGCTGCGTGACAGTTTACCACGCATGACAGTTCTTCACACATGACAGGTCCACAACTGAACAATGCTGCGTGACAGTTTACCACGCATGACAGTTCTTCACACATGACAGGTCCACAAACTGAACAATGCTGGGTGACAGTTTACCACGCATGACAGTTCTTCACACATGACAGGTCCACAACTGAACAATACTGCGTGACAGTTTACCACGCATGACAGTTCTTCACACATGACAGGTCCACAACTGAACAATGCTGCGTGACAGTTTACCACGCATGACAGTTCTTCACACATGACAGGTCCACAACTGAACAATGCTGCGTGACAGTTTACCACGCATGACAGTTCTTCACACATGACAGGTCCACAACTGAACAATGCTGCGTGACAGTTTACCACGCATGACAGTTCTTCACACATGACAGGTCCACAACTGAACAATGCTGCGTGACAGTTTACCACGCATGACAGTTCTTCACACATGACAGGTCCACAACTGAACAATACTGCGTGACAGTTTACCACACATGACAGGTCCACAACTGAACAATGCTGCGTGGACAGTTTACCACACATGACAGTTCCACAACTGACAATGCTGCGTGACAGTTTACCCGCATGACAGTTCTTCACACTTGAGAGAGTTCCTCAACTGAATATTACTACTTGGCACTTCCTCGACTAATATACAAGTTTTCAATTTCTTCCTGTAATGATTATTATCTGGATGATGCTGTATACAATTATCTACAATACTTTGATGCTGCCGGAACGACGAGCGTTATGCTGACCTCCCAAAGAGCGTTATGCTAACCACTCCGACAGCTTTATGCTGACCACTCCGACAGAGCGTTGTTTCGCTGACCACTCCGACAGAGCGTTGTTTCCGGAGCTGTCCGTAGCTGCAGCATGTTCTGGACCTCCAACAGAAGACTTAAAGGAGACATGATTACCACCTACAAGATTCTCAAATGAATTGACAAGGTAGATGAAGACATTATTTAGCACGGATGGTTCTCGCACAAGCAGACAAAGATGGAAACTGGACGACCCACAGTGACATTAAAAAGAATTTATTCAACAGCAGCGTAGTTAACAAATGGAATGCACTAGGAAGTGATGTGGTGGAGGCAGGTATAGCCCATTAGGACCAGCAACCAGCCGATTGACGGTTGAGAAGTGGGATCCAAGAGCCGAAGCTCAACCTCCGCTTTTGTTGAAAGGCCACTGAGTTAGGTTGAAAGCCCCCTTGGGAATGAGTGCATCCTTAGTGTATTGAGCTGTGAGTACCTGTTTTAGCTAGGAATTATCACCCCACAAAAAAGAACCCCGGGAACCCAAAGAGGGCTGGGTACCGAAAGGGAAACTATGAGGAGATGAATAAATTCCTATGGGATATACATTGGGCACAGAACTCGGAACCAAATCCGTACAAGTCATGATGGCACTATGTCACCCAAAAATGTCAGTAGGCTGTAAGCAGGTTTGTCCTATCAGCCCAACAGGAAAAAACAGAGAGCAAAGGAAGAATCCGTGGTTTAATAGGGAATGTATGAAAGCAAAGGAGCTGAAGCAAAGGGCTATGGAGAAGCTTCCGTAATAACAGAACACCTAAAAGTAGAGAGAGATCCAGAGAAACAGGAACGAGTAGGTCAGTGTGAGAAGAGCAGCTGAGAAAAGGTATGAAAATGATATAGCTAACAAAGGCCAAGACCTGAACCAAATCTACTACACAGTCACATTAGTAGGAAGACAACAGTGAATGATCAGGTGATTAAACTTAGGGTGGGCGAGGACAGGTCCACTAGAGAATGGACAAAGAGGTGTGTGATGAAAACTCTAACAAAAGGTTCCAGGAGGTTATTACAATAGAACAGGGAGATCATCACGCGGGTCGCTGGGAGAGGGTGGCAACAAACCAGGTGACCTTGGATAGGTTCGAAATTACAAGAGATGAGGTCAAAAAGGCCACCTATTGGAGCTGGATGTGAGAAAAGCTTTGGAGCTGGATGTGAGAATCTCGCCATGGGTATTGAAAGAGTGTGCAGGAGCACCCCTGCTCTCTTTGCTTGCCACTCTCCATAGGATATAGTAAGTCACTGGAAACGAGGGGACCTACCAGAAATATGGAAGACTGCCAAAGTAGTATCCATTATACATAAAGGGTGACAGACAAGAGGGCCCACGAACTACAGGCCAGTGTCCCTTAACTTGTATACATGCAAGGTGATGAGAGGATTGTGAGAAGAAAACCTAGTGGTGAACATCTGGAGAGAAGGTGCTTCGTGACAACCCATCAACATGGGTTCAGGGAGGCTGTAAATCTTGCTATACAGGCTTGATAGAATTCTACGATCAGGTGACAAGAATTAAGCACAAAAGAGAAGGGTGGGCGGACTTGCCATTTTTTTGGAACTGTCCGGAAAGCCTTGGAACACCAAGTACCTAGTACCCCCTAAGAGGTTGTTGCATAAGTTGGAGAAATAGGTAAGAGTAACTGGTAGGCGGCTCCAGTGGATAAGGGAGCTACACTAAGCAAAAGAGAAGCAGAGAGTTACAGTGAGGGGCTGAGACCTCAGACTGGAGTGAAGTCACCAGTGGAGTCCCCAGGGGCTCTGTACATTGGACCTATCCTGTTTCTGGAATACGTAAATGATCTCCCAGAGGGTAATAGACTCATTCCTCTCAATGCTTGCTGCACCGACGGCCAAAATTATGAGAAGGATTAGACAGAGGAGGACAGCTTGCAGAGACTTGCAAGAAGGCCTGGACAAAGCCTGCAGGAATGGTCGAACAAATGGCTGTTAAGAGTTTAACCCAAGGAAATATAATGTAACGAAGATAGATAGGGGTAGGAAGCAGGGAGAGCCATGATACAAGGTATCATTTGGGAGATGAAATACTTCAAGATGCATGAGAGAGGAGAAAGACCTAGGGGGTTGATATCACGCCAGCCTGTCCCCTGAAGCTCATATAGAGGATAAACATCAGCAGCATATGCCAGGTTGGCTAACATAAGAACGGCGGTTAGAAACTTGGGGGGGTTTGAAGGAATCTTTCAGAACATTATATACCGACATATGTCAGACCAATCCCTGGAGTATGTAGCGGCTCCAGCTATGGAGTCCACTATCTAGTCAAGCATAAGACCTAAACTGGAAAAGCAGTTCAAAGGGTTTCCACCGAGCACTAGACTAGCCAGACGATGAGCACGAGTCTGAGCGGTACATTATCTAGCAGGATGCGAATGCCCAGGAATTAAACCTCACTTATCGTTGGAAGACAGAAGAGTTAAGGAGACATGATTACCACCATATACAAGATTCTCAAATGAATTGACAGGGTAGATAAAGACAGGCTGTATTTACACCCAGGATGGTCCACGCACAGGGGACAAAGATGGAAACTGGAGCCCAGAGCCACAGAGATATTAAAAGAACTTTTATTCACGTGCAGATGTAGGTTACAAATGGAATGCACTTAGGAAGTGATTGTGGTGGAGGCTGACATCCATACACAGTTTCAAGTGTAACTATGATAGCCATGCCCGAATAGGCTCAGTAAACTGTACACGTGTTGATTAAGGGTTGAGAGGCGGACCAAAGAGGCAGAGCTCATACCCCGCAAAGCACAACTAGGTGAGTACACACTACTGACACCGACACAGCACACACACACACACACACACACCACAGCACACACAGACACCACACACCACACACACACCGGCACACACACACACACCACACAAAGCATTAGACAGGTGTATGGATATCTTTCTGGCAGAAAGCATGCCGGGTAAGAGATGAGAGGAGAGAGAGTAGCTGGGATGCCCAGTGAGAAGGCACAAAGTGGCTGTGCCTCAGGATTGGTATAAGACCCTCATTCTATTCCTAATATGTCAAGGACCGGACAGACGATATGACTGAGACTTCAGGGACAGGAGCCTATATGCCCGGCTCGCTCGGTGATTAGCATTAAACCTTAAAAAACACAATAAATGCCTTAGTGGAGCCAACTCTCAAAGTCAAGCCAAGACTGGTCCAGGGCCGGCTTGGGGAGTAGAAGAACTCCCAGAGCACCGACCATCAACGGTGATCACCAGGTAAAATTAGATGAGTGCTTATCAGTACCCGGGGTGGGACGCCGGTTCTGCACGCTCTGAGATGCTCTCAGCTAAAACAATGGAGCACAAGGATGTGGATTCCATATTAAACACTAACACCCAAACCTGTCATCTGGGGAACCACATTAATAAACTCATTAATCCGCATCTCACTGCAGCCTAAATATTCGAGAGTTTTGCGATAAAAATAAACCGAGGCCTTGAAAGGCTATGACTCTGTGTGGACAACTCTTGCATATGCATCACCGGCATAGAGTCTATACCTGATGAAGCATAACGTGAAAGATGATCAAGTAGAGGAATGTGTGTGACATGACTCGTCCCT
Organism: Procambarus virginalis; assembly: GCA_020271785.1. NCBI lineage: Eukaryota > Metazoa > Arthropoda > Malacostraca > Decapoda > Cambaridae > Procambarus > Procambarus virginalis. Next base: position 4,075,115 of record WNGS01169217.1, read on the forward strand.
CAGCTGAGGAACACACTCACAGTGTGCAGAGTGAGGAATGATCTCAGTTTCTTCACACGGTGGAGGGAAGGTGACACACTGGCAGTAACATGATAACGTTCACTGTTAAGAAGTGAAAATTCACAGGTTGAATAAAGATATACACCTTCAGAGTGAGGATCAGACAGCGGAAGGAAGGCTTGAGAGACAGATAAGTCGGTGAGGCGTCAGAATAAACATCTACAGAGTAGGGTGTGAATTTAACGGCTGCAAGAGAACATCGTTGAGACGAATACAACAGTGCAGTACACCAAAACAAAAAAAAAAAAAAAAAAAAAAAAAAAGCAATAAGTAAACAAATATAAAAGCAACGACCTTAAATATTATTAAGGCAAAATTTAACATACAGTAAGCAAACACCAAAAAT
>WNGS01169217.1:4077002-4089785 GCA_020271785.1 Procambarus virginalis
CAGAGGACAGAGGGATAGAAGAGAGAGAAAGGGAGAAAGAGAGAGGGAGAGAGAGAGAAAGAGAGTGAGAAAGAAAGAAACATTCAGACAGAAAGATATAGGCAGAGATAGACAAAGATAAAGAGGCAAAGAGACAGACAGAAGGAGCGAGAAAAGAGACAGTGAGGGAATGACGAAACTAATAAATGGGAGGGAGAGGGACCAAGAGTTTAAGAGAGCCGAATAGTAAAAGGTTTCACGGCGAATACTGATGGTTGGGGGGAGGTGGGGGGGAGGTGACGGTAGAGAAGGGTGTGTGAAGGCGTGGTGGGGCACAGACACACTGTAGGCGTGTGTGGGGAGGCGTGGAGGGACACAGACACACTGTAGGCGTGTGTGGGGGGCGTAGTGGGACACAGACACACTGCAGGCGTGTGTGGGGAGGCGTGGTGGGGCACAGAAACACTTCAGGAGTGTGTGGGGAGGCGTGGTGGGGCACATACACACTTCAGGCGTGTGTGGGAGGCGTGGTGGGGCACAGGCACTGCAGGCGTGTGTGGGAAGGCGAAATGGGACACAGCCACACTGCAGGCGTGTGTGAAGGCGTGGTAGAGCACTAGCACGAGAGGTGATGGACAACAGTGAAATAGTGCAACTGCAAAAAAATCAGGAATATGTAACCTCCTTTACTTTCGATATATGCTACAAGTCACCGTAGTTACTTATGACCCATGGTCACCGTACTTTTCATGGCCTAAAGCATAATAAGAGTCAAAGCTTTAAAGCTTTACTCATATCAGACCATCGCCAATCATTCTATTGGTTGAGTATCTGTTGATGATTTCAAGGATCGACGTGCCCATGGCCCGGTCTCTGACCAGGTCTCCTAGTTTCTGGTCTTATCAACCAGGCTGTTGGATGCGGCTGCTCGCAGCCTGACGTACAAGTCACAGCCTGGTTGAGCAGGTATCCTTTGAAGGTGCTTGACTAGTTCTCTCTTGAACACTGCGAGAGGTCGGGCAGTTATGCCCCGTATGTGTAGGGGAAGTGTTGAAAAATCTTCGGGCTTTGATGTTGATCGAGTTCTCTCTCAGGGAACATATTGCACTTCGGCTTCTCATAGTATTTTTCACACTGCAGGTGGATTTGCGTAAAGAAAGACATATCGCCGTTTTCAATTATTTGCATATTTTCGGTAAAACATTACGCACTGATACCCACACAATTAAGAAAAAAGTCTATCACACCTTGCCTATATTATTTGTTCATGTCATTACCCTCAGCAGGTATCTCACTGCACAAGCAGGTATCCCACTGCACAAAACCAAACCTAAGGTAACCGAAGTAACTAAACCAAACCTAACCTAATATAACTAAACCTAACCTAATATCATACTGCTTACTTGCCCTGAGAACGGAACATAAACAACAGCATTGCCTCAGTACAGCTCTCATATTTCTTAATACAATAGCGAGGATAGATTGACTTCATACTACATAATGCATCGTGTTGATTGATTGCACTCTAAGGTATAATTTTTTTTTATGATAATCACAATGTAATATCAGATGTCACTTGCAAGAACAAAATTAACAAAAAATATTTAATAACTGGTTAGAATATAAGATTCTCGATCAAAAACTAAATTTTCTTTCGGTGTTGGATATACAAAAAAAAATCTTTGGAACTTTTAAATTCCAAATTGTGAGTCATAGTTCGCGTCCATCCTACGATGCAAGGGGAAAAAAAGTAAAATGAATTTCCTTAAAACGTTGGAGGTTGCCAGGATAATATAGGAGGGAGGGTGATCTAATTAGCTCGCAGTTATGTTATAGTTATCATTAAACATTACGCCGGGGCGGCTTGACATGAACTGGGGTTAATTTCAGGTCTCTGGTGACTAGTATGGAATTGATGCTGCGTAAGAGTTGGTTATGATAGTCGTCCATCACGGTGGGGAGTGATGGGCCCTGACCTGTGATGGTCAGCCTCCTTGCTGGTGGTGTCTTCCCCCTTCCCCATCCTGCTGCTCCCTCCCCAGCACGCCGTCCACCTCCCCAGCACGCCTACCCCTTCCCCAGCACGCCTTATCCCTCCCTAACACGCCTACCCCTTCCCCAGCACGCCTTCCCCTCCCCAGCACGCCTACCCCTCCCCCAGCACGCCTTACTCCTTCCCAACACTCCTACCCTCTCCCACACGCCTTCTCCCCATATATATATATATATATATATATATATATATATATATATATATATATATATATATATATATATATATTCAACTATAGAACACTTTCCCACCAGGAGACTCGAACCCTAGCCAGCACAGAAGCCTTCCAACTCCAGGCATAACAGGTAACGCGTTAACCCACTGCACCACGCTCAGAGCCTTAAAAGAGATGGTAATTCTGGGGTATTTCAACACCCCAAAGACCACCATCTCCCAAGACCACTAGAGCAAGTGAGGGGTCAAATTTACGTTTTTTCATCAAGTCCCTGTTGAATATGGGAAGACACTGTGTCTATGCTTATGCCCAACTTGCCTAAACACGCAAGAGTAGTTATTCAACTATAGAACACTTTCCCACCAGGAGACTCGAGCCCTAGCCAGCACAAAAGCCTTCCAACTCCAGGCATAACAGGTAACGCGTTAACCCACTGCACCACGCTCAGAGCCTTAAAAGAGATGGTAATTCTGGGGTATTTCAACACCCCAAAGACCACCATCTCCCAAGACCACTAGAGCAAGTGAGGGGTCAAGTGAGTGAGGGGGCAAGTGAAGGCTTCTGTGCTGGCTAGGGTTCGAGTCTCCTGGTGGGAAAGTGTTCTATAGTTGAATAACTACTCTTGCGTGTTTAGGCAAGTTGGGCATATATATATATATATATGACAGCGTTGGATGGTGTATATTATGAAGAAGAGTTATATTACATAAAGTCTGATGATGATGACGATAAAGTTTTTCCAGTGGCCTCTCAACAAAAGCGGAGATTTAGCTTCGGCTCTTGGATCCCACTTCTCAACCGTCAATCGGCTGGTTGCTGGTCCTAATGGGCTATATCTGCCTCCACCACATCACTTCCTAGTGCATTCCATTTGTTAACTACGCTGATGTTGAATAAATTCTTTTAATGTCACTGTAAGTCGTCCAGTTTCCATCTTTGTCTGCGAGAACCATCCGTGCTAAATAATATCTTCATCTACCTTGTCAATTCATTTGAGAATCTTGTAGGTGGTAATCATGTCTCCTTTAAGTCTTCTGTTGGAGGTCCAGAACATGCTGCAGCTACGGACAGCTCCGGAAACAACGCTCTGTTGGAGTGGTCAGCATAACGCTCGTCGTTCCGGCAGCATCAAAGTAGTGTAGATAATTGCATACAGCATCATCCAAGATAATAATCATTAACAGGAAGAAATTGAAAACTTGTATATTAGTCGAGGAAGTGGCAAGTAGTAATATTCAGTTGAGGAACTCTCTCATGTGTGAAGAACTGTCATGAGTGGTAAACTGTCACGCAGCATTGTTCAGTTGTGGAACTGTCATGTGTGGTAAACTGTCACGCAGCATTGTTCAGTTGTGGAACTGTCATGTGTGGTAAACTGTCACGCAGCATTGTTCAGTTGTGGAACTGTCATGTGTGGTAAACTGTCACGCAGCATTGTTCAGTTGTGGAACTGTCATGCGTGGTAAACTGTCACGCAGCATTGTTCAGTTGTGGAACTGTCATGCGTGGTAAACTGTCACGCAGCATTGTTCAGTTGTGGAACTGTCATGCGTGGTAAACTGTCACGCAGCATTGTTCAGTTGTGGAACTGTCATGCGTGGTAAACTGTCACGCAGCATTGTTCAGTTGTGGAACTGTTATGTACTGTCATGCATGAGGAACTATGATACAGTAATACTCAGTTACGAAGTAAAAACATTCTTTATGAGAACATCAACTCAGGCGTTGTGACTGTTTANCAATCAACATTCATCATTCATTCATCATTCTCTCTGCTCCACTTCCTGTTTCTCTCTTATTCTCCGTTCACCACTGTGGGCTACCATTGAAGGCACCACTGTGGGCTACCATTGAAGGCACCACTGTGGTGCACCAGTATGAGGCACCACTTTAGGGGGGACTGGTGTTATGTGGTACTTTGGCTGATCGCCTTAAAACTTCATTAAGGTTCTATAGTTCACACCTTAGGACCTAGGGATACCTTAGGATAAGGTATCTTAGAACCTTATAAGAACCTTAGGATAACGTTCATTTCTTATCTCTCGACGATTCTGAGAATCAACGGCCACGCCAGTCCACCCTTCCTGGGGAGGGTGGACTGGTCAACCAGGCTGTTTGACGTGGATGCATGCAGCCTGACGTATGAAACAGCCCGGTTGATCAGTTATCCCTAGATGTTCATCAAGTTCTCCTTTGCCCACCCGATTCTCATCACCTGAGGCCGCTGTTTACCTAGCAATAAATAGGTAACCAGGAGTTAATCCGCTTGTCTGGAGCTTGTATCCTTGGGAGGGTCAGTAGTTCGTCTTTGGATAAGGTACTTTTATATAACCCTACTTCCTAAGATGTATATGTACACTGACTGCCTGTCCCCCAACAAGTTGAGTTATTATTATTTCACACTGAGACATGACTGGCAACAGCCCAGGGGGGCCAGATTCACGAAGCAATTACGCAAGCACTTGCGAACCTGTACATCTTTTCTCAATCTTTGGCGGCTTTGTTTACATTTATTAAACAGTTAATGACCTCCGAAGCACCAGGAGACTGTTTATAACAATAACAACAGTTGATTGGGAAGTTTTCATGATTGTAAACTGTTTAATAAATGTAACCAAAGCCGTCAATGATTGAGGAAAGATGTACACGTTCCTAATTACTTGCATAACTGCTTCGTGAATCTGGCCTCAGGTGCGGTGGGCGTGGCGCTGTTAACATTGGAGGATGTCAACAGCGAGCAAACACAACGCGAGCAAACGGTGGCATCGTTTGCTCTGAACTTGACAGAGTAACTATTGCTGGATACTACTGAAGGAAACAATTATGGACTACTGAAACAGTGTACCACTGTGTAGAGAGGTACCATTATACGGTCCCTCCCTAGGATACCACTTTAGGGTACCGTTTGGCGTACCATTGTAGGGTATCATTAAACACAGAAATCACAATAGCGTGATGCATCAAATGAACAAATCCACAAGGGCCGTGACGAGGATTCGAACCTACGTCCGAGAGCATCTCAGATGCTGCCTTAATCGACTGAGCTACGACATGGATAAGAATTGCAACCAGAAATTCTACTGAATTTACTTGGATCCTGCAGCCTCTCCGAGACACAAACTAGGATTTTACACAATTTCCCCATGCACTCAAGCTAGGTCAATAGGCCGTTCTACCTCTTCGCCCTTTCTTCGGCCCTCGTGGATTTGTTCATTTGATGCATCACCCTATTGTGATTTCTGTGTGTAATGAATGAGAGGCGGGACCAAAGAGCCAGAGCTCAACCCCCGCATGCACAAATAGGTGAGTACAACTAGGTGTAGTACACACACACACACAATGCAGTATTGGTACAACTTGGATAAAATACTGCGAATTTTAGAGAATAATTGTGTACACGAGACTAGCTACGTATAGAAAACGAATGAATGCATGAATAAACTAATAAATATAACTGAACAGGTGAATAAATTTATACATTTGAAAATAGAGCGAATCAATGAATATGTGAAAAGAGAATTTATTAATAAATAAATATATGAATGAATGAATGTTTAAGTGAATTTACTATGTGAAAGAGCGAACAATTTGGCAAAAACAATGCAAATTTTAAATTGAACAATAATAAGTGAATGAAAATATAATCAAAACAGGTCACCCATTCAAGGGTCGGTATGAAACGTGCCAAACTGGAGGTGATGAGGGTGTTGAAATACAAGGAATTGACCCCTCATGTCATGACCTATGACCTATCGTTAAGAAAATCGACAGAAGACGCCATCGTGCCTAAGTGTGGCAGCTGGAATTGAATCTGATGGTTTGACAGAAAACGACAAGTAGCTCTCTATCCCGTCCGCTGCCGTCACCGGTCAGTCTGTCTACCATAAAGCACCAATAATGACTCTTGATCACTATATTTCTGCACCGTCCAGCGCTGCATGGTGCCTAGGGTAGTGATTGTCACTACATCTTCCCGTTCAAGGTCGACAAATTTCCCATATCTCCCTCAAGCGACTCTTCCAACCTCGTTTCCTTCTGCAACAGTTTAAGAAGCCCGCCCTCCAAACAATGACCCAGAAGTGATTCCATGCGCCCGCCAAACCCCAGGTATTTATAAATTAAAACGGTTTACACACGACTCACAACTGATTTCGTTCGAACACTTCCGGAACATTTGTGCTTCACTGACGAATTTTGTTCGAACCACAACGCTGTAAATGCTTCACCCACGTACTATAAATACCAATAATCGCCAACAGAACCTAAACACCTAACCGAACCTATGCCTATAAGCACAATATGCTAATATATTATAATAATAATTTATTTTTGAGAAAATTCCCGTTTTGAATGAACAGCATGTAAAAGTTTGTGAATGCGTCTGTGGGGTCGACCGCTGGATGGAATGGACTTGAATCGAGGACGGGTTGGTTTAACACATCATACTTTTAAGTCACACATTTTATCTTAAATTGGTGCAACGAGTTAACACATTCTGATGCCTGTCCGTAACATAGTTGGAGCACAGGGAGCTAGACCTTCACTCCCTCGTAGTCACTGTTAGGTTAGCACTGTCAACCATTTCAACCCCCGCCCCCCGTATCCCGTTCCACCGTCACCTTCCTCGTCCACCGTCACCATCCTCGTCCACCGTCGGGGATGGTGACAGTGTTCTGGTTCTAAAAGTAGAACCAAAACACATAACAATCCACCTTAAAAATTCGTAAAAAATATCTAAAGCCCGAATAGTTAAATTAAAACGCATGAGACAGAACAAGGTCAATTTTCGGGGCACCAAGAAGTAGACCTCACTTCCTCGTGGTCACCAATAGGTAGGTGGTGATAGGTAAGTAACTCCATCACTACATCCCCCCCTTTCTCTCTCTCCATCACCCCCTCCCCTTGCATCACCTTCCTCACCACCAGCGACGCAGACGAAGCCACTCCCACTAATGGTGCGTCCCTCTGAATGATCGCACCACGCAAGTTATTTAACCCGGGAACAACTCGGTCCTTCACGGGAAAACGGGATCCCAGAAGTTAAAAGCGATCCGACCTCTTTTTGACCAATACATCCGTTCATAGACAGACATAACCAGTCAACAGTTAATACAACCCCATCTTCAAAGATTTAGGATTTTGCCCATTTCTCGCTTTCAAATTAGTTTATGTACTACATTATTATATTTAAAATATGTCCTGTTCAATAATCTTATATAGATATAGCCCCTATTGTGTGAATTAGTTGATTAATGACAAGAAAATGGGACGCCAGTCTGAAGAAGCTTGGAGCCAGTGAGGTCTCAACACTTACATACCAACATTGTATTACACAAACTCTCCTTCAACTTCAGGACACCGTACTTATTTTTGCTGCAGTGATAACTGTGCAAGTATTTCCAGCCATTGCTTTGGCTGTGGCAGTATACTCCGTGTCGTGTATGTGGTGTATTATACTACGTGTCACGCATGTGGCGTATTCTTTCTACTTCTTCCCGTCACCTACCTGCGCGTCACCTGTCACCCGGCCGGTAACTGCACCTGGCCTGTCACTCGTCCCACCGCTCCGCAGTTATCCACTCCCTGTGTCACCCAACCATCCCCACCCAGCTGCCCGCTGCCCTCCTCGTCACTAGGATCTGAACCTAGTTCCCCACTGTTGCTGTGAAGGTTGATATCACAGGATCCTGGTGCCTCTAGCTAGCGAGAGTTGACCTCACTGACTGGGCAGTCGACGAGGGGTACCTCTACAGTACCGCTTATACCCAATGATGAATCCTGAGGGTTGAATCTAGGTTCCAAATAGCTTCCTGAATAACGACGCGTGGGGGAACATTGATGTAGTGTGATGTCTACATGAAGGCGCTGATGTAAGTACAGGCAGAGTAACGAACTGACGTTATCACTAAATACATCTTAAATTTACAGCCTGACTTAAGATACTAGACTTTAATTAATATATTTAGCATTTGAATTGATTTTTTGCCAAGAAACATATATATATATATATATATATATATATATATATATATATATATATATTATATATATATATATATATATATATATAAATGTTAGACCACGAAGGAAGGATTAAAAACAAGAATTTCCTTAAGTATTTTAATATTTAATAATAGCTCTTCATCCCTCTGAAAGTGTATTATTAAATACGAAAGTACTTAAGGAAATTCCTGTCTTAATTCTTCCTTCGTAGTCTGACGTTGTCACATGTTAATTTCTTCATGATTTACACACACACAACCTTGTATACCACATATGTAAGACAAATCCTGGAGTATGCGGCCCCAGCATGGAGCCCGTACTTTGTCAAGCACAAGACGAAGCTGGAAAAATTCAGAGGTATTCCACTAAGCTAGTCCCAGAACTAAGAGGCTTGAACTACGAGGAAAGGCTCGTTAATTTTTATATGTTTGCAGGGATATTCCTGCGCGGGCCCTGAACCTCTGGCTGGCCCACCAAGTGTTGCTTGTTTCTGATTTACTTGGGCGAAGTGTGAGTATTTATGACTCGTATGGTCGCTTCAGTAAGATTTTTCCCCATATGTTTAACAACTTCTTTTGCTCCGTTGAATCTAAGTTGAAATCTGAATGCGTTTGTAACTGTGTACTGTGTTAGATAATGTTCCAGTGGTCTGTCGGGCACTTCTTCACAGTGCTGACATTTCCTCTCATCTTCCGAACCAGTAAGCCTATTTCCCATGCACATTGGTATCCAAGCCTGATGCGATGTAAGTGTACTTCAGTTGTTCCACTGGTCCCCATCATCAAAATAAGTGGTCGTAGTTGGTTGAATTCTTGTACCAACCCGTAGATCCTGATGTTACAACTGCTGTGTTGTGGTCACTGTACATCTTTTGCATTGCTCTGTTTCTAATTACTTTCTTAATCTGTGGTAGACCCTGAGGTAAGTAAATGTCCACATGTCCTTGTCAAGTACAAGACGAAGCTGGAAAAAGTTCAAAGGCATGCCACTAGGCTAGTTCCAGAACTAAGACGCATGAGTTACGTGGAAAGGCTGCGGGAAATGCAACACACGACACTGAAAGAGAGAAGAGTAAGGGGAGACATGATCACCACCTACAAAATTCTCAGAGGAATTTACAGGGGTAGATAAGGATAAGCTGTTTAACATGGGTGGTACGCAAACAAGGGAACACAGGTGGAAACTGAGTACCCAAATGAGCCAAGTGACGTTAGAAAGAATTTTTCAGTGTCAGTGAAGCTAGACACAAATACAACAAAATTATTAAGGATGGTAACAGAGTCCATTTCATGTGGTATCCATCTCATGTTGGCCTCCGAATGCATGATAGAGCTGATAAGTTAGCCAAAGAATCTGCCTTTAAAGGAGCCGTTGAGTGTAACCTTGGATTGTCAATGAGCAATCTGAGAGCAGCAGCACACCGAGAACTTCAACAAGATCTTATTGATCTGAGGCAAAGTGAAATTGACACCAGTAATTCCATCTATCATCATACTATCATGCAAGAGGAGCCACACATCTATGGTTCATCCAATAAAATCAGCAAACTTCAAATGTTACTCCTGCTCGGCTTAGACTCGGTTACAAGTATCTGGGAATTCTCATTATCTGTCGATGTAGACCTGACCAAATGTAAACTGTGTCAACAAAAATCATTCGCACACCCTCCGTCACTATGTGATGGAGTGCGAAAAGATAAGTGAATTCAGGGACAATTCTATAACCAATGTTCCAACGATGTGTAAATATTTAATTCAAAATTATCTGCTACCAGAAATTTTAGCCAATTATCCCCAGTTTGCTAACTGTAGGTAGTAACTGAGTGATTGTAACCTATCCACCGCTGTCCACTGGATGGGGGGGGGGGGGCGGCGTGCAGGACAAACATATCAATTGTGACACTAGCTCTCCACATATGTCAGTTGCTTAATTTAGAAACTGTACTTGTGGTCGATCTCGAACCCATTGTTGATGTGACGACTTATACTGAATTTTGTAACTAGCTCATCAAGATTGTAACTTGCTTAGCTAAATGAATTCTGGGGTTCAGTCCCTGAGCCCATTATGTGCCTCTGTAACCCTTTCCACTACCGCCAACAAGATGGGTATGGGGTGCATAATAAATGAACTAAACTAACTAGAGTTGGAATGCATTTGGCAGTGATGTGGTGAAAGTTGACTCCATACACAGTTTCAAATGTAGATGTGATAGAGCCCAGTAGGTTCAGGAATCGAAACTGTACACCAGTTGATTGACAGTTGAGAGGTGGGACCAAAAGAGCCAGAGCGCAACTCCCGAAAGCACAACTAGGTGAGTACATAATCACCTAGGTAAAAAAAACGGCCAACCTACTCACGAAAAACTTCCCAGACACCAAACAGAACGCCTTGAAGGAAACCAACGTCGTCTATGCCTTCACATGCCCACTTGGGGACTGTAAGCCCAAAAGAAATCAGTATATAGGCAAGACAACAACGTCTCTTTCTAGGCGATTAACCAAGCACAAACGACAGGGCTCCATCAAGTAACATATAATCTCTTCTCACAACCAGACCATCATCAGAGAAATCTTAACTTGCAACACAGAAATCATCGATAAATACAGCGATAGCAGGAGACTCGACATCAGCGAGGCACTACACATCAAAGAGTCAACACCAGCAATCAACAGCCAATTAATGCACAACTATATTCTACCCACTTCAAGACCCCGAACCAACATTGAAGCAGCAAGAGGAGGTATGGCCAATAGGCCTTCTGCAGTTACTTCCATTCTTATGTTTTAATACCCAATTTCCACCCCATTGTTTCGTGTTCAGTCTTATGTTTGTCACCTCACCCAAAACTTTTGTGCCATATCACCTCACTCAGAACGAGTATAAGTATGATGAATTTTTATGTGTAAACTAGTCTTTGAAAATGTAATAATCATTACGAAACGCGTTCAGGCTTCAGACCAGAAATAAAGAAAGATTTTTGGAGAGTTAAATCTTTCAATTACCCCCCGACAGTGAAGAAAAACGTATGAAATATTGAGAAAATTCGCGTTAGAATTGTTAATCTTACCCTTTCGGTCATATTCAATTACACACACACACACACACACACACACCTAATCCGTAGCTGTGACCCTCTCTCTCTCTGTCTCTCGTTTTCCGGGAAACCTCACCAGAACAAGAGCAAAGGCCATCTGTTAACAGACATTTAATACATAAAAAGTACATAATAAAAGATATAATATAAAATATTACCGTATTATATATATATATTATATATATATATATATATATATATATATAATATCTATATATATATTATATATATATATATATATATATATACTATATATATATATATATATATATATATATATATATATATATATATATATATATATATATATATATATATATATAGTGCTTTCAGGTATTTCAGAGGCATATTTTTTCAAATGATACTTGAATGTTTGGAGCGCTAGACAGTCTCAGGAACATAGATGGGAATACCCAGGTCTAGTTCAAGATCATCCTTGTTACATGCTAATTTGACAGCTACGACTATATGTACCCATGATGAGCGATATTTATGCGCGAGAAGGTATTCTTACAAAAGAGATTCTTAACCTTCATTCTTTGCACCGTTCAGGTTATCTAGACCTGCTATTATGAGGTTCTTGCGGGTCAGTTTTGCAGACGTGCTTAAAGAGCAGACTTTGAATACTCCTGCTGCTGTGTGTAGTGTGTGTGAGGGTGGTAGTTGGTGTCCTGCCCGCCGCTCCAGAGTCATCCTGCTCTCAACTTTACGTAGCAACACACAGCTGATCCCTTCCCCGACCTCCAGCTTTGGTGTTTGTGTTTCCCATTGGAACGCAACTCTTCCTCGACCTCCTGCTCCTCCTCCTCCTTGACCTCCTCCGGGAACGACTCACTCCCTGCACGATGATTACTGATGAAAGGATATTTTCACACTGGATTTAAAAAAAAAACACCCCTGGGAGATTTAGTGTGAACGTAGAGGGCCGTGTCCCTCCATCACCCTTAAGAAACACTGACTTCCCTCCACTCGCATCACCGCCCTCCACCTTCTCTCCCCTATCATCACCAGAATCCCTCCTCCCTACCCTTCCTTCTACCTACCTAACTCCTCCCTTTCCTCCAGCATCATTCTCCCTCTCCAGTCTCATGCCACCCCTATATCCCTGTCACCCCCTCCCCCGCTGCCTCTCCCCTCTCAGCTGCCTACACACCCCCCGCTGCCTCCCCTCACTCGCTGCCTCACACCCCCGCTGCCTCCCCTCACTCGCTGCCTTCACACCCCCGCTGCCTCCCCTCCCTCGCTGCCTACACACCCCCCGCTGCCTACCCTCCCTCGCTGCCTACACACCCCCGCTGCCTCTACCCCCTCGCTGCCTTCACACCCCGCTGCCTCCCCTCACTCGCTGCCTACACACCCCCGCTGCCTACCCTCCCTCGCTGCCTTCACACCCCCGCTGCCTACCCTCCCTCGCTGCCTTCACACCCTCGCTGCCTACACACCCCCGCTGCCTCCCCTCCCTCGCTGCCTACACACCCC